>JAPTHN010000010.1:13937117-14449438 GCA_026936325.1 Platynereis dumerilii | reverse complement strand
CAGAAAAGAAGTAAGAGAGGCCAACAAACTGCCATTACATGTTTATATGTGGACATGATGCTTGTTTGCCACTAATCATTCATCAAACACTGGGAGCTTTTTGGGCCATGTTTAAGAAGCCGTGAGAAGGCTCATGGGGAAGATGGCAAACAATCCAACAGTACTTGGCAAATACCAAGAAATTATGCCAACAAACAGCCTCCCCAAACAGCTCTCTCTGATATGCAGCATTGCTCCAGCAGTGAGCCAGATTTCCAGAAGATCTAGGCCTGCCTGCTAGGAGGCTATGAGCAGATCTCTTTAAAGTAAGGGTTCTGTAGAGTCTGTAAGGTAATCTGGCCATGACATCTAGACGCACAGACCTGTTAGACTCAGTCCCATCCAAATCCAGTGAATGGAGTCAATAGACAATACAAGGGCATAGGTTATACAGATAAAACTGACAATACAGGCACTTCCAAAATACTGAGAGAAACACTGCCCTCAGGAATGTCAGATCAACTGATCCCACAACTTATGAAGAATAACAAGCCTGGTATCTGAAGTGTTAAGAATGACATGTTTATATTTAGCATGTCCAGTTGGGGTGACAAACTTTCTTTCAAAACTGAACTTCAGCAGATATCAGCAATACCATTCACTAAATATCAACATCTAGGTTGCAAAAGTCTTCTTGTACTGAAGACAGTGCCAAAGACAAGCCAGTCAGAAGTGTGCTTCTGATCTCAGACATGCAAACATATATAGGCCCCACCCAAAGACACTATTAGCTCCTAACCCCTGTGACTCCCCTAGTATGACCCACATTACCAAACTACCATAAAACTTACATCTTATTCAGATAATGTTGATATATGCCAACATTGCCAAGCTAATAAGAAGCCTATCAGAAAACCAGGGATGTTGTAACATTGCTGTTGTACACCAGGCAATGCTATACATACACAGTTACACACATAGCACCAGAATCATCAGATTCATCAGATTCAGACCTAACAATGTAAACATGACGTAGACATTTGCCACAGTTGCCACATTTTGTTGGTTTGCATTTTTAAGCATCTAGCAAATGTGTTTGTGTATAAACACTGGCAAACAACAGAGCTAAGTGTCAGGGATTTTAAGACACATTTCAGAGCGGAGACACAAACCAGGGGAGACAATAACGTTCCATTAGGGACCCCCTGTTAGAATGACGTCACGCAGTTCTCTAAAGCACACAGGAATTCCTTTTTACCTGAGAGCGCCCTCCTAGTGGGGAAAGCGTTTGAAAATAACCTTCCATGCGAAAATGGCAGCCATTAAAATTATCACAGCGGTTAGTTTATAATTAATACATCAGTTACCGCTCAGTCCCCATAGAGAAAATTGCCTCTCTCCAAGAGGGCCTATTAGAGCCATTAGGCCCAAGTGTTTTTTAGCCAACACGTGTTGTGTGTATGCTACTTTGAGTGGCATTGTTTTCAGTGACTTCAGCGTTACATTACTGTTTATAGTTTACTTGAAGTTTTGAGCTCATTGTAACATTCCTCGACAGCCTAAAATATTAAAAGGTTCTAAATAGCTGACTTACAGTATGTTGCACACAATTAAAGCACTCCAAAATATGAAAGCTTTGGAATATGTTAACAGGCCTATTAAGTTTATGACTGCACTTAAAATTTCTCTGCAGGATATTTGATCAACCTAACACACTAAATTAAGTATGTGGCAATGTGGGTCGTCCAGTGAAAACCAGGTGCATATGAGTTCACAACTTCTATCTATCTATCTATCTATCTGTCTATCTATCTATCTATCTGTCTATCTGTATATCTGTATATCTGTATATCTGTATATCTGTCTATGAGTTCACAACTTCTATCTATCTATCTATCTATCTATCTATCTATCTATCTATCTATCTATCTATCTATCTATCTATCTATCTATCTATCTATCTATCTATCTATCTATCTATCCATCCATCTATCTATCTATCTATCTATCTTATAGATCTATCTTATAGATCTATCTATCTGTTTATTTATATATCTATCTGTCTCCGTTTAACCTTTCATGTTGTCTACCAACCATCCAGAATGTACTTTGAATATATAGCTTGTGACAACCTCTATACATGTACTCCACACACTTTTGTGTGTGGTGATTTAAACGGGTGGAAGGGGATGGCCAATTATAGCACATGGAGAAAAGCATCACAGCACATCATGTGAACAATGGTTGCTGGGTTACATCATCCCCAGCAGCAGTAGTAACAGCAGCAGCAGCAGCAGCTTTAGCATCTAGCTGATCTGGCAGAGTGTTCCAAACTGGCACCCAGCCCAATACTACATTTCTGCCTGGACTAGGGTAATGAAACATGTATCAAAGGAAGGCAAAGACTGTTACAAAGGTGTCATCCTTGGCTCCTCCCTCCCACCTATTCTTTTCATCTACTATTCTCCATCTCCCTCCCCTTATCTTCTATACCTTTGTACTATCCATACTATTCATCTGGTCCTTTTCAAGGCTCTGTGCATCTTTGTACTGTTACACATCATTCTGTTCAATGTAGAAGTCCATTATGTATGACTTCTGTCTCATTATGTAACACCTTTACAGTTACAATATACCATATTTTTCTTATCTCTGGCCATTTTCTGAAAAATCTCTCTTTATACATTTTCTGACCTTTTCTGGCTACATCATCCAATCGTCTGTCCCCTACAGCTGTTCTTGATAAAGATGGAGTAACTGACTTCATCAGATGGGGTAACTCTCTGGGTCACTTTGACCTTATGGGAACTGAGGAGTAACTGAGTGTTTCTCAAGATAGAGTAACCCAAGCACAGTTACTTTCAAGATTCGAGATGGAACATCTCAGTATAATTGAGACACTTCTATCTGTATAAAGTTAAGAGTAACTGAGCAGGGTAACTGAGACACAAGACGTCATCAGACGGAGTAACTGAGACAAGAAGCCAAGTCATTGGAAGTTATCTGACATCTTGGTTTCACACCTCAGTTGCTCTTCACAGCTCAGTTACCCTTCACATTTTCTTCACATTTGCTTCACACTTCATTCGTACTTCATTCACACCCAGCTCCCTTGGCTATTCCACTTTTCTTCACAAATTTCATGCTGGGGAGCCCTCTCTCAATGAACTGCTGCCTATAATACATTCAAATGATACTAGCTGAATCTGAGGCGATTCTGAAAAAAGACAAAAAAAGAAAAGAGAAAAATCTGGAAATCTGGAAATCATCTCCAACATCTCTTCTACACCACTGAGAGTTCCAATATGGATGCCAAAAGCACCAACTTATTATAAATATCCACCATCCACCTTGAATCCAGGGTTGTCTTCTTAAAAGCAGCACTGAGCAAGTCATAACAGGTACACTCTAAAAAAATTCAGACAAAATTGGTTTTTTAGATTCAAAATGGTTTTTTGAAAAACCAAATTTCAATGCAAAAACCAAAATGGATTTTTTTAAAAATCCATTTTGGTTTTGCATTGAAATTTGGTTTTTCAAAAAACCATTTTGAATCTAAAAAACCAATTTTGTCCCGACATTTTTTAGAGTGTAGGGCCATGGCATTGAGAGTGAAGGCATTTATGCACATGGTGAATTGGTTATAAATGAGCTTGATATTGTGCACAGCTATAATTGCCAATATGTCAGTGAATGCAGTGCTCAATGCTAAATTAGTCCATTGATGAATGTGGAAATGAAAGTCACCAGGTGTGTTTTAAAAGGTGGTTCATAGTCTAATGATATAATTAATTATACATAAAGCAAGAATTTGCCAAGACATTGCTCTACAGTCACCAGAAATTAAAAACTGCCAAAATGAAAAAAGCTCTTTAGTTGAATGTTACAGCGTATGTGATATAGAAGTCTTTGAAAAGATGTTGTGCTTCTGAAAAGTGTTACAAATTGGCTAGTATGGGAATAATTCTAACTGAAAAGCCAATTTTATGTCCAGCAAATATTGGTGATTTCAAGCATCATAACAATTTAATGCAGACCCTTTTACTATCAAGTCCTACAAATTCTCTGCACTATATAAACAACCCAAAAACAGTAAAACAGCCTGACAAAGGGCCTAACAACCCAGCTGGTATGTATTCAAAGAGTTAATTCTCTAGGGGGTAATCCAGTGTATTACAGAAAGCAGATTACAACAAATATACATCGGACCAAAGCAAGTCACAAAAGGCCATATGGCATGGCTCCCAGAACTCCCAGCTGACAAACTGGCCGCTGGACAATTAGGGTAGAAATATTGCAGGGATTTGGAGAAAAAGGGAGGCAGAAAGGGGCAAAAATGTACAAGAAAAGGGGCAAAAAACTGAGAAAAAGGGCATAGGACCTGAGAAAAAGGGATATGGTATCAAGAAAAGGAGTGAGGATAGCATAAAAAAGGATTTAGACGTGAAAAAATCTTGTCTGGGTTGTAATTCAACATAACCAGACAAGTGTAACTTGATTCTACAGAGAAAAATGTCACAAAAATGGTCCAGAAAAAAGAGGGCATGCTTTTGCAAGATAAGTAGGAATCCTCAAGAATAACGTTTCTTGCTTGAAGAGAATTGCACAGGACATATAGGTAATGACATACAAGTGCTGATTATATTTGTAAAACCAAAACTTTATTCTGGACAAAATCTGGGAATGAACCACAACATAATTTCAGTTGTAGGTCACCATGACATAACCAAACCTCAATTTTGTGGTTGCTACAAACCAAAGTAACCAGAATTGGTTCATGGTTCACCATGACAGCAGGCAATTTACACCCAATCTAGGTGTCAAAGTGGCTATTTTGCACTGGCTTGTGACACTTAAGTTGTGACACACCAATATGGTCACAGTTGAGACTTGAGAGGAGGGGGAGGGGTCTAAAAATAGTGTTGATGTTCTGAAAGTGTCACCGAAGCCATGAATAGATGAGGATATCCTCAATTTCTGGAGGCTATATTTTAGCTTGAATTGACTGATAGTGGTAGTCCTATAAGATGTCCATGTGTAATAGCCCTCCCTGGAAAATACTTGCCTGTCACAAGGGTTGATGACGTCAAGAGAAGTGGGGTAAATGGAAATTTACTAACCCTTTTCTGCCATTAAACCTCTACATTTATACAGAATATATTATTCACATAGAATGTAGAGGTTCCCTACATATATTGCACAACACTAGTGTCCAGGTTGCCAGTATAACTCTGGAGTCCAGCTGGGGCAAGGGATGGATATTAGGCAGCTTCAGAACTTGTTACATTGGAGTTCATTCACGTTTGACAACTTGGCAGTTTACAAGTAAAAGTTGTGTCATGCTTGAGCAATTCTTTTGTTTTTGACAAGTTTGACCAGAAATAGTCCGGCGACAGTCGTGCTTGACTGCTTCAGAAGTTGTCATCTGAGAGCGCAGCTTGCTCATTTACCATGACTGGTCAACAAACTTACAGATTAAAATACTTCACAGTTTTTAGCAAAACCCAACAAAGAGATCAAATATGTATTATGAATGAGAAATTCACAACTGTGAGCAGATGTGTTCAATTTTAACTGAATTTCCCCAATACCTTGTATTGTGTGATGGTCATTCCAACTGAGTCAGAAAGTAAGGGGGACCACCATTTAATCTCAAGTTGGGGGGAGGGGGGTTTGGATTTTTTGCTGCAATAAATAATTTTTTGCTCAGTTTGGTAAAATAAATAAATACTTTTTGGACAGTCTTGAAATTAATAATTTCTGGTGGGGTTATTTCTTTACAAGGTGTTGCTTAATTTTGGAATGAATATTTTGGGACTAGGCGCACTTAAAATAAATGAAAATTACCCGCAGATGAAAACTCAATGCACAATGGTTGCCCCCTAATGTGACTGGATGGATGATTGCATGGGCTTATACGCTTGGTGGGCTGAATAGACCAGGAGAAGGACACAGGCAAATGATGATTGAAACAGCTGTCCAACAAACACTAAATCCAGGTAACCAGTCCAGAACAGGAATCAAACACTAGACCCAGCGGTTGGCAGCCCATTACACTGCTGACTGAGCTTGCCCTATCTGGAGAAGAGACAGATAAATATAATTCATTCTGCACGGCCAACTAAGCTTATCCTGTCTCCTCTCTAGAATATCTGGTTATATAGATATCTTTATAGACATCTAAAATCTAGAGAGCTAGAAAGCTGGAGAGCTTTAAAGCTGGAAAGCTAGAAAGCTAGAAAGAAAGAAAGAAAGAAAGAAAATAGATAGATAGATAAATAGATAGATAGATCTTTTTTCTATAAGTCCTTAGACATCATGTTTTTAACGCTGTCGGTTGACACCTCTTTAACAATTGTATAAGTGGGTGACCATTTAAAAATCAGGGGGGCTTGGAGTTTTCCTCTGCAGGAAATTATTTATTTCACAGTAATGGCAGCCACAATTATTTATTTCAAGCACGCGAAGTCCCTAGATATTCATTCCCAAATCAAGCAACGCCTTATTAAGAAAAAACCCCTTCAGAAATTATTTATTTCAAAACTGCCCAAAAGACATTTATTAATTTCACAAAAACTGAGAAAGAAATTATTTATTTTAAAAAACCTCCAAGCCCCCCTCCCCTTCAGATTAAATAGTGGCCCCCTAAGCATTTTCTTGTGTTATGCTCTATCGCATCAATTATTCTGCAACCCAAACAACATTTCTCAGACCCTCTCCAGCTGAGACTTCACAAAATAATGTGTGTTTTTTATTCTTAATCCCTTACTTGAAACACAAATTTTCCGCAAGCTAAGTCTCATTAATTGATAATTTGACACAGTAATAATTATGTTTGTTTTGTTAGTCCTGAGCTTAGCATGGAATGCAGAGAACAACTGAACTATTTAACTTGGTGAATGATTGTCTATGACAACTTCCAAGTGAGTGAGGCGTCTGAGGCAGTAGGTGTCAAAAACAAAAGAAAGCATTAATTTCCACACAGGTTATCAGGTACTTGTTACAACTTTGCCAAAGTGTAAGGTGTAATGACAAGTTTGACAAACATGAATAAACTCCAGCGGAGTTCATTCACGTTTGACAACTTGGCAATTTACAAGTACAAGTTGTGTCATGCTAGAGCAATTCTTTTGTTTTTGACAAGTTTGACCAGAAATAGTCCGGCAGACAGTCGTGCTTGACTTCTTCAGGAGTTGTCATCTGAGAGTGCAGCTTGCTCATTCACCATGACTGATTAACAAACTTAAAGATTAAAATATTTCACAGTTTTGAGCGAAACCCAACAAAGAGATCAAATATGTATTATGAATGGAAGATTCACAACTGTGAGCAGATGTGCTAAAATTTTAACTAAATTTCCCAATACCTTGTATTGTGTGCTAGTCATTCCAACTGAGTCAGGAAGTAAGGGGCCAACATTTCATCTCAAGTTGGGGGAGGGAGGGTTTGGATTTTTTTTTTGCAATAAATAATTTCTTGCTCAGTTTTGGTGAAATAAATAATTTTTTAACAGTCTTGAAATTAATAATTTTATTTCTTTACAAGGTGTTGCTTAATTTTGGAATGAATATTTGGGGACTTCGCACACTTGAAATAAATTATAGTTACCCACTGAGGAAAACTCAAAGCCCCCCCCAGATATTTAATGGTTGTCCCCTAATGTGACTGGATGAATGATTGGGGCTTATACTCTGTATATATCTATACCCTTGGTGGGCTCAATAGACCAGGAGAAGGACAAAGGCAAATGATGATTGAAACAGCTGTCCAACAAACACTGAGTCCAGGTGACCTGTCCAGAACAGGAATCAAACACTGGACCCAGCAATTGGCAGCCCATTGCACTGCTGACTGAGCTTGCCCTCCCCTATCTGGAGAAGAGACAGATAGGTATAATTCATTCTGCATTATTTCACGGTAATGTCTCCTCTCTAGAATATCTGGATAAATAGATATAATAATAATAATAATAATAGGTATTTGTAGGGTAAGGTGGGGGAAATCCGCCCCCGGGGCAAATCCGCCCCCTTGAGGAGAAAAAGTTCTCTCATGACCCAAAATATAAATGACAATAAATATTTCTCATGCAGATTAGTGGTTATGTGTCTAGAGACCACTGAAACACGGAGATAAGGCTGCTACATAGTTTTGTTTGGACTACAACTGAGAAAGAAGACATACATCTCATCACTAAGCAATTTCAATGTGCAATTGAAACTTTCAAAACTGAGGTGTTTTACAGGTACATGTTGTATAAACACATTACTTATTGTCATTAATAGCAATGTTTATTCAACGACTTTACATGTGCAAGAAATTTCACCCATCAATAAAATGCCTATTTAGAAAATACCACCCTCATAATTTCTAGTGGTCGGGGCAATTCCGCCCCTTGTCCATGGGGTAAATCCGCCCCCTCTGATTCTCATGTTAAAAACATACAAACACGAGATATGTCTTGTAAGTCACTCTATTTTGTCATAAAGCTCCACTAATTGTGATTATGATTTTAATTGAGATGAAGTTAAACATTTTTGCCATGTTTTAGTGTTTGTTGAATATGCCAAATGCAAACTTTTTTTATTCTCACACATAAATTGTGAAACGATCCTTACATGTTTGTAAGTACACCCAGAAGAGCCAGGGCTTAATTTAAGAATTAGAATTTACTTCAGAAGCCAAATGTTTCTTGTCATTTGTAACCAAAACTCAAGGGGGGCGGATTTGCCCCACACTTCTGGGGCAAATCCGCCCCCTGAGATTGAACATTCAAATGATGATGTTGGCTCAAAGGTGTTGAATTAAAGCATGTAAGTTTCCAGATACGTTCAGATGTATATATTCCATCATTCCCTGAAATAAAATGTTCATTTTTCATAAAGGTGAGGGACTGAGCAAGGAATATATGTGAAAAGGGGGGCGGATTTCCCCACCTTACCCTATAGCGCTAATTCCAGTAAACTGCTCACTAGCTGCCATTTATAGACATCTAAATCTAGATAGCAAGAAAGCTAGAAAGCTAGAAAGAAAGAAAGCTAGAAAGAAAGCAAGAAAGAAAGCTAGAAAGAAAGCAAGAAAGAAAGCTAGAAAGCAAGAAAGAAAGCAAGAAAGCAAGAAAGCAAGAAAGCAAGAAAGCAAGAAAGCAAGAAAGCAAGCAAGCAAGAAAGCAAGCAAGCAAGCAAGCAAGCAAGCAAGCAAGCAAGCAAGCAAGCAAGCAAGCAAGCAAGCAAGCAAGCAAGCAAGAAAGAAAGAAAGAAAGAAAGAAAGAAAGAAAGAAAGAAAGAAAGAAAGAAAGAAAGAAAGAAAGAAGAAAGAAGAAAGAAAGAGAAAGAAGAAAGAAAAGAAAGAAAGAAAATAGATAGATAGATAGATAGATATAGATAGATATAGATAGATATAGATAGATATAGATAGATATAGATAGATAGATATAGATAGATAAATAGATAGATATAGATAGATAGATAGATAGATAGAGAGATAGATAGACATGTCCTTAGACATAATATTTTTAACGCTGTCGATTAACACCTCTTTAACAATAAAGTGGTGACCATTTAATAATCAGGGGAGCTTGGAGTTTTCCTTGACGGGTAATTATTTATTTCTCAGTAATGGCAGCCACAATTATTTATTTCAAGCATGCGAAGTCCCTAGATAGGCCTATTCATTCCCAAATCAAGCAATGCCTTGAAAGAATCCCTTCAGAAATTATTTATTTCAAGACTGCCCAAAAAGGATTTATTTATTTCACAAAAACTGAGAAAGAAATTATTTATTTAAAAAAAACTCCAAGCCCCCCTTAAGATTAAATGGTTGTCCCTAAGCATTTTCTTGTGTTATGCTCCATCGATTCTGCAACCCAAACAAAAATTCTCAGACCCTCTCCAGCTGAGACTCCACAAAATAATGTGTGTTTTTTATTCTTAATCCCTTACTGAAAACACAAATTTTCTGCAAGCTGATTCTCATTAATTGATAATTTGATACAGTAATAATTCTGGTTGTTTTGTTAGTCCTGGGCTTAGCATGGAATGCAGAGAACAACTGAACTATTTAACTTGGTGGATGATTGTCTATGACAACTTCGAAGTGAGTGAGGCGTCTGAGGCAAAAGGTGTCAAAAAAAAAAGAAGGCATTAATTTTCACACAGGTTATCAGGTACTTGTTACAACTTTGCCAAAGTGGAAGGTGTCATGACAAGTTTGTCAAACATGAATAAACTCCATTGGTTCCAAGTTGTTAGCCAGGCCCTGGTGCTGTCTAGTAGCAATCAGTTGGTCAGTGGGGCCCAGTGCAGCACTACTGGCCAGCACACAGGCAATATTTTCCATAAGATAGGGGCTCAAGTGTCCTGGCTAGGGGCTCTAGGTCTATTTGCCTCAGTCCTGCCATCATAGTATGATCACACGACCTGTAACCCACATATTATAGCATCATCCTCGTATATATATGTGCATGTAATATACAGCAGCATTGGGAAAACATAGACTGAGGGTTTGCTGCTTACCCTCTTATGTTTCTGCTTATTTTCTACTCATTGGATGATTGCTGACATTTGTGGTCCAATCACAAATCACAGAAGTAAATAATCATGTTAGTTGATGACATACAAGCTGATGAGTGTATGTAATGATGATATTATAAGAGTGACAATTTCTATTGAGTCTGTATTTATTATCATATCAATATACTCAAAGTATATACAGACGAGACTGTTCGATCTAGAAATAGCATCGTTCAATATTTGCTCAATGTTATTCTACATGGTTAGAACGCTGCATGCGGTACGTTTTCTTTGTGCGTTTGCCAAAAAAGGAGTTTATTTAAAACTCTGTAAGCATAAAGAATAGCAAGTGCAGGAGCTGACATTGCACTGAGGCAGGAAGATGTTTTGTAGAACCTGAGATCTCACTGCTTTTTCTTAGGCTTGAGATCCCCATGCACTGCTTTTGTTGCTAAGGCAGCTGTACATGGTAGCTGCACATTTTTTAAGGGCTTATTATTCCGTGAGACACTGCAGGAGGTGTCTCAGGAAAGTTGTCCGCTGCAATAACGCTGCAGTGGCTAGAAAACAAGCCCTGTGCCTGCTGACTAACACACTGCAGTCGCTGCAGGAATGCAAATATGATGGTTCTAGAAACTTGGAACACTCACAGTTCCCAGCAGCCCAAGCCTGGAGCCCTTTAGGCTGCAGCTCTTGTACAATGCCTGAAGCTTGGGTGTGCAATTCACACAATAACCTTCCCTAGAATCTTGAGGATCATGATAGAAAGGGGTTCACAAGGGCGTTTCTGTATCACCCTGGGTTGAATCTAATAGAACGACAACCCCAAAAGATCTGTAAAAAGATGTATACAACTTCAATTGAGTCTTATTTTGTGATACAACCATACACTGTTACAATATTTGATTGTGAACATGTTGTAAACAGGATGCTCCCATGCCAGATGAAATGAAGATCTTTTGAACAGTATTTCAGCTGTATACATGTCTCCCAACAAGGGAAATAGGAGCAAGAAAAGATGAAAAAACTTATTCTATTCTGATGCTTCTTTGACACCTTTAGAAACTAGTGTAGTATCAGTCTGACTGCGTGATTGAATGAATGTCATCAATAAGAAAATGTGTAAACTACAATTATTAAGAAATGCTGTATACATTGACTGTAGTACCTTGCAGTCCCTACAAATGATGGTCAAACTAATGAAGCTGTACACACCAGATTTTATTGAACAATTATCTGATTCTGAATCTTTTACGATTTGCACCAAGTTCACAGTTTCGCGAATCACAAACACCTCAATCTTTGATAGCATGTCAGTTTACATCTGCACACCTTTCTGCCTGAGATTATGCCATGGTTACATCAAATATGTATCAAATGTTTGGCAATTACTCGCTTCTCCTGGAGTCTTCTCGAGCAATTAAGGCTAAGAGCTTCTCCCATGTTACAGTGGGGCCCACCACTTTTATATTAGCTGCTGTAACATGATGTCATGTATGCTGTGCTCAACTTTAACGATGGCCTGTTCAAAGGAACGTTGAGGCTTTGATGACTTAGATAAAAAGCCGTCTCTTGTGGACCCTATTTAACTGACTCGGTTAATGAAGCAATTTTACGATGAGAGTGGTGTCACCCTGCGCTGAGATGTCAGGTCTGTGATGGCTGCTCGAACTGATGGTTGGTGCTTCAATGATGCAGGGGCTGAGTGGCTGCTGCTGTTGGAACTGCTGTTTCTGCTGCTGCTGCTGCTGCTGCTGCTGCTGCTGCTGCTGTCAATTTTGATGAAGATGATGATCTCCTACATGCTGCCCTTTTGATGATACCAGTTTTGATGATGTCGTTTTGATGATGCGAGGGTACTTGAGTTGCTTCAAGTACGATATCGTGTCCTTTCGCTTAAACGTAATATTGGTCATCTCGAATCCTCTTTCATCACATGTGGCTGCTTCCAATATCTTAAAGCCACCAATCATGCTCGATTGTGAATTGCGAATGAGTGACAAACTGGTCCGACTAAATCTCACTCTTCTATTGGTGCTTGAAAGGGATGAAACAAAGTGTCGAAGACAGAGCATACCTATTAAAATAGCATAGAAGGGTTCTTGGGTTGCTGTTAAGCAGAGACATGTTGCAGAATGCCAGAGCATGATCCAAGACACTTCGGAGTTCTTCTGACATCTTCAGAAAAGACGGCGCTTGATGCTCTGAGATACTTTGTGATGCTCGGAGATCGCTGAAAACATCTCGGTGCAAAGCGATTGACAAGTGATCTTTGACAAGTAATCTTTCCTGCAAGAATCAAGAAGATCAGGAAACAAGATCAGATGCGATCTTGATGCAAGCTTGATGTGATCTTTTTGTGCAATTAGCAACCTCCACAGCACACCAGCCTTAAGGATGTGTAACAAAAATGAAACAAGATAAAATGAAAAAAAAAGGAAGAAGTTTTTGTAGTGCAAGCATATTGCTGTTGCATGCAAACAGATCCAAACAATTCTATTCCATGATGACATGTGCAATGTGCAATGCCATGGTGTGCAACACAATCTTCATGTTGGGCAATGCAATCATCATACCCTGATTCCTTGTATTGGTTGTTGTGGATGTTGTTGCATGTCAACTACCAATATGATCTTTAGTGGTTGAATGACAGATAGCATTACACAAGCTGACAGATCCATGCCAAGTTGAGCAAGTTGAGCCAAATTTCAGGGGTCTGAGACAAGGAGTTAAATGTCTCTTATTGTTTTCTGGTAATCTCAAGTTATTTGAGTCATTTGTTATCCTCCACTGAATATTTAAACCTTGATTCCGATCCTTTATTGGCTCTGTGTTAACGAGTCAAACCTTAATCTGAGTTTTGGGATTAAATTCATGAAGGTTTTAATCTTCTGAGATGATATTTTGGTTCTTTGTTGTATCTGCAATCAAGGCAGTCTCAGTTGTACTCTTTTTGTAGATTCTTCAATTTCTTTTACAGAGTTATGTGGAGATAACTATAAGAACAACCCGACAAAATATTTTGTATTGTGGTTGGAAAAGTTCGCGAATCCTATGAATCTGAAAAAAGCTTGAGAAAACCAATAAGCGAGCTTTAGGATTTATGGTTGACTATATTTTTTGTTTCCCATCCAACACTTAAAAAAATCCATGTTGGTTTTTTGCATTGAAATTTGGTTTTTCAAAAAACCATTTTGAATCTAAAAAACCAATTTTGTCTGAAATTTTTTAGAGTGAATACGGTGACTTGCTGGTGATGCAAAGACTAAATTTCGGACTTTGAGTTATCCAAGCTTTCAAGTTGCTCACATCTTGCTCTGAAGTTTTGCAAATGATGATCAAGGTGTTTGGCAGACATAGCAGGTGACAGGAGCCCCAGCATCCTTCTCCCATCCACAGGAGGCTCAGGAGCCAATGCTTGACTGGAGCCATCTGTTACCATCCTAGCTGGCCCTGCATCAGTATAGGAGCCTGCTGCCTCAGGTTGCATAAAGTCACCTTCCAGCTGATGTCATCTGATGTCATCCTACACTCTAAAAAATGTCGGGACAAAATTGGTTTTTTAGATTCAAAATGGTTTTTTGAAAAACCAAATTTCAATGCAAAACCAAAATGGATTTTTGACAAAATCCATTTTGGTTTTTTGCATTGAAATTTGGTTTTTCAAAAAACCATTTTGAATCTAAAAAACCAATTATGTCTGGAATTTTTTAGAGTGTACTTGAGATGCTCTGGCCTGGCTCTCTGCCTAGCTGTATGGCCAGGTTTCTGTGTCTCTGGCCAGGTTTCTGTGTCTCTGGCCAGGTTTCTGTGGTTCTGGCCAGGTTTTTGTGGTTCTGGGTGCAGTTTCTGGATGCTAAGGATGAGGAAGAAGTCTTGAGGATTCTACTAACTGATGCTGTGGATATTTTTTTTGGTTTCTCTCTCTTTTTCTACTGATGTTTGCTGCAACATCTTGCACTGATGTGATGAGATGCAGTATGTGCGGTGTGCAAAAAAATACCCAAAAAAATGACCGAAGAAGACATACGGCAAAAAAAGTCGCCCAGATGATAAAAAAGGCAAAAAAATTTGATGAATCAAGATGCTGTGGACATCCAGCGATGCCTTTCTCTGGTGTCGTTCGCCTGTGCCAAGAAAGTGACGTCCTCATTATTTATTTCCGCTAATAACTGCTGTACAAAAGTAGAAACAGTGGATGAGACATTGAGACATTAACATTACTCATAAGATTTGTAATGCGAAAAGTTGTAAGTAATGTTTGAGGTGTTTCGGAATGAGTGGAATAAACTTAAACTTTGAAGGGTGTTTGGGAGATTGCTTTGCGATTTCATTGCATGGAAATGTTTCGATTGTTGCGAAAGGACACCCTTGATTTTGATTTACTCCAAAGAGTAGAATCTTAATTCGGCGGCCAACCATTACTTCTTGTTTTATGCTCTACATGCCTTGACAAATGATTGGCCACCACCATCCACAGGGAGGCAAACTTAATGCAATTCATGTATTCAGTAAGTTCATGAATAAAACTCAACGAGTGTGAAGTAGCATGGAGCTTGGGCAACAAGGTTACAATAATTCCAGTACACAGGCAATGACTAGGCCTGGGAGAGGATGATGACTTATAGCTGACATAAAAACTGGCTCCCTTGAAGAGAGGGAGTGCTACAAGGATGCTGCCTGGAGCCTTTCCTTCTCTGTGTGTCCTGTGGAACTTCCAGGGAGGCACTCTCCTGCTGCTGGGCTTGTGGCAGTGCTAGAGACCATACCAGGGACAACTTAGTCTACTAGGGACTAGTGGGGTAGCAACACTGCAGGGTACAAGGCCTATAAGGGGGTAAGGGGGAGTGGTCTTTGCTAGACCTGTCCCAAGGCCAAAACAACAAGGCTGAGCTATTAGCCATCAATGATAAAGTGTACTCTCTAGCCTTTGCAGGGGCTCACATGCCATCCGCAAGGACCCATAAATTAGGCCCTTGCCATCACCGCTTCATGCCTTCTGGCCACTCGGCCGACGCTCGTGCCACTCGTGCCACTCGTGCTGCCGAGATCCCCACTCAGAATCAGTGAGATCACCGCGCACATGTATTAAACGACCCTCCCCCATGACAGCTAATTGCTTAACTCATTAGAAACGAAACAGGGTTAATTTGCGCCTTCCCCAGCGACATTGCGGTTGCGCTGAGCGGCTGAGGGCTCAAGGATTTGTCGCGCCGTAAATCGCCCCCTGCCAAAGGAGGATGTGGTTGATTGCTTGCGTTAACCATAATCAGCTGATATCAAGATGATTCCGCACCTTCTTAGCCGGATATGAGTCTCGCAGGCTGAGCAGTAAGCGCAGATGATGGCAATAGAGATGTCATTTGTGTCTTTGATGCTGTAAGAGTTGGCTCCGCTCTTTTCTTTGTCTTTTCGTATCGAGCGTAAAGGGCGCAATAAAGTATTATCCAGTGAAGTTTTGCACTAAGCAGGATAAGCATGCAGTAAAGTGAAGCGATCTGCCATCACATAATTCACATCAGGTGCTCTTGAATTAATTGCTACTGATTGCGATAATGAGCATTTAATTATTATGAGGGGCTTATGTATCAGTGTGCTTTGTAGGGCGCATTTCTGAGAAGTCCGTAAGTAGCGTTTCACTGATATCAGCATCTCGGTGGTGGTTTAGCCGAGAAATTCATGTTTCGAAATCTGGCGAAAGGCGATGCGACTATTCATGGCCTGGAGGCATGGAACTATTAGCGGCTTTAAGCAGAGGCCAGAGCAGCTTTTGCTCGGAATGTGACCAGAAGTACCCTCTTCAAGCTCCGCAAGCAGTATAATTGTAAAGCCCTAGATCACAGTGGGCCTCTGACAGCACACTTAGACCAGCACTAAAAGGATGTGTGGGATGAGCAGGAGGGAGAGGCAGCCAAGGGAAGAGATGTTGTGTGGGTCAGCCAGTTTATTATATTGAGAGCGTATGTGGAAAACGGGGTTAGTGCGGGGACTCATTCGAGTGAGAGAAAACAGAGCAGAGGAGAGATTTCACTGGACTGTCTGAGGTGCCATCAATCACGTTGCCGCTGATGCTGATGCAGCGTGCCTCTCCGCTCGGGCAACAACTTTGGCTGCTGAGCACTGCGACTCCGAGATGATGCTTCTTTTGCTCCGTTGCAACAACCTTTGCTGCTGCTGAACTGCTGCTTCTGCTGATGCTGCTGCTGCTGATGCGGTTTCTGTTAGACAGTGTTAGTAATACTGATGGAGGTCCTGATTCAGTGATTCCCCACACTTGTGCTGCCAGCCTCACCATTGGCAAGCCTCTGGCAAACCACTGGAAGACCATTGCAAGAGATGTCATATTTGGAACGGTTCCAGTTGCTGTGAAAAAACCTGTTCAAGCCATGATACAATGTCCCTTTTTGGGTCCACACAAAGTGCAGATGTGTGCAGGATGTGTGATCACCATGTGATCATCTTTTGATCATTATGTGTCACATTTTGAAAACATCCAAACACCGTTACGACACCAGTGTTACTTTGCTGTTACACCATGCCACACAACTTCCTTAGGACCATAGCCAGCCACCAGTGCCACGATCTTCCATAGCCAACCATTAATGCCATTGGTAAGGCCATTGGTAATGCCATGAGGGAGACTAAAGAGATGAGAGAGCTTTTGCAGATCCTTCTGTCTTGAACATATGGTGCATAAACGGTGCATGAATCTGGCGTACACCCGGCTTACACCTCGCTTGCACCCCGCTTACCGCCGGCTTACACCCTTACACATCAAAACTGGTCAAGCGTACCAGAATGAGCTGCCGCCGTTTCTGTGTAATAGCTGTGGAGAATGGCCTGCCATAAATAGCATCAAATCTTATGGTATATCTGTAGAAGCCTGTTAAGAACCCCAACCCTCTCCCTGTGACCCCTTGGAGCAGGCCCAGAGCAGGCCATAGGGGGCTCTGGATGGGGGCAGCCAGGATGACCTTAGAGGCCCTGTTGGGATATGATAAACAACAATATTAGATCTGCAGTGAACTTAATGGCCGTCTTCAGGCCCCCTGAGTGAGTGAGTGGAGCCAATCAGTCCAATTGGATGTGATATTACATTTGGGTGACATGTAATGGAAAAATGACCCATACAATGATGACGTTCGAGAATAGAAGTGATGATGATGTTGCAGTGAAGATATAATAGAGATATTGTATTGCGCAGAGCACATCGCTTGGCTAACTTATATATCTGGCAGTATCTATTCTGCAAATAATGTTCTGTCCCAAAAGAATCTCTGAATAGTTCCTCACAACTAACCACTGATTGGTGACTATTCTGTAAAGTTGTAAGCCTCGGTGTACAGACAAGTTCCTTTACCGATACAACACTGCGCTACAACATTGGCCATTGGTCATTCGATGGTTATTTTGGCCTACTATCCTCCTCCAATAGAACCGCCAACAGTAACAGCCGGAGGAAACTACCAAAGGAAACTAGCAGGGGAAACTACTAAAGGAAACTATACCAAAGGAAACTGTGCTGTTCCCCTGTTTGATTGGATCGCCCCACCTCTTAGCATTAGCATTTGGGACACCCCGCCTAATGCTGGCTTAACACTTAGTAATGCCGGCCGAGCAGAGATCCAGGCGTTTGGGCTGTCTAGGAGTTGCCATTAAGGCCATCCAAGTTAAATATAGGAGGGGGCCAAACATAGCTAGCTCTGCTGTGAGCTCAGTTTAGCCTTCCTTACAAATTGTACAGGGAATTGCTACAGACGTTCCATTTGTGCTTTTCTTCCACTCGCCTTCAAAACATTCCTTCGGCGCCATTTTTTCCGCGTCTCTTTTTCTCCGAATTAGAGTCGGTGACTGCAAGATTCTGTCAAAGAAATGGCGAAAAATGTTGTCTCCCTCAAAAGAAATACTAAGAATGTTGTCATCCATTGTCAAGACCAATTTCCATCAATGTGCTTTGGGGAAAGATGTAGTATTTTGAAACTTCAACGACATGAAAAACTTCATTTGAGCCATAGTCTGGAAGACTCAACATACAGATGTACTTGATTGTTGTCTATTTCTTAGTATGAATTAAGAAAAAGATAATCACATAAATGATGATGTTTTGGCTTTTTAACCACTGTCATAGGCCTAATTTCGATAAGCAGATGTCTTAGCAATCGGTGTCTCAGTATGCTTTTGAGCATGCATTTATAGTATACACTAGTCAAAGTGTCTGTGATATGCATGAGTCATTCGTATACTTCATTTGCCTCGGTGTGCCTTCTAGTAGTTTACTAGACTTGAGCACAGTTACTACATGTTTTTCACCAATGAACTATTCTAAGGAAGTCTAAAGAAGAGAGGGCCAGTGGGTGCCACATCTCTTGCTTTCTTCACAGAGAATGTGTGCCTCCAGGGACCCCAATAACAACAGAGACATGTAAATAGGTGACTAGAGACAGATATTGGTGAGGCATGTTTCGCCTCTTCCTGCATTTAGGGCCAGCCCGGTTGAACCCTTTTCCCCAAGGACCTCAAATGACCTCCACTGCTGGCCACTGCACTGCCTTATGACCTGCCATTCTAGGACCTGCCATCTCTATGCTATTTCTATGACTGCAGGCATTCACCTCCTTGCCATACACCCTGTATGCCTCTTATGCTTCTAATAACTTCACCCTTGCTTGGTTTGTAGTTGTATTAGTTGTGAGAATGAGTATTCTTTGACAGATAGATATACTAAGTTGGATGGAGATTTGTTATACAGAGTAAATAGTTTGACTTTTGGGCCCTAATTATTCTGTGTTGTCTGTTGTTGAGTGGCAAATATTGTTCAAGTTAAATTGGAGTCAAATTTGAAATTGCTGGTATTATTATTATTCTGAATCCAGAGATGCCTAGGATGGTCAGTTGTTTGTGCTGGCTTAAACAGACCAAATGAGCACCACAACAAGCCAAAACTATGCAAAGCCAACTGAACAGGGTGGTTGGTTGAACAACCAATTGTACAGGGCTGGTCGAGCTGGTTGAACAGCCACCTCAGTAACCTCACTCAACTTGTGGACTGGTCATTTTGTTGAATTGTGAATTGTACTGCAATCCAGTGAATCCACATTCCCCTCACTGCAGCCTGAGTTTGTGCATCAGCCAGAGTATGGCTAGGCAATGTAGGCACCCTGCAGTTGCATCCTAGGACTGCTATCTTGGCCAGAAATGTTGCTATCTGGGCCAGGGCAGGGTCTGGTCGGGGCAATCTTGGGGGGCATCTGCCTCTAGCCAAGTGTGCCATTGTCCCTTGTTGGCTGATAACACTGGCCAAACTGCATCTCTGTGAGATTCTGACATTGTGATGGTCTGATGGGGTGGCCAACTCACAGCAAAATGACCACTATTCCCTAAGCTAGAGTCCCAGCCACCCCTACATGGGCAGTCCCCCACCCTCTAGTAATAGCAGGCCTCTACACTGGCAGTGTTGCTTTCTCCTATGGAACACAACTATAGTCCATGGGGTTCCACAGTGTACCCCATTTGGTCTTTAGGCCTGGTACTGTAGTGGCCTGCCATTCAGTTTCTAAGTACTATGAAATCATCGAGCAATTGTGTTTTTCACTGCACTCTGACCTTAACCTATGACATACTATGACATACAATTGCTTGCATTGTACAATACTACAGTAACTTCCTTTAGAACTAGAAGTCAACTATCAAAACTCTTCATATACTCTAGCCCTCTCTTGTACTGCTTGCTATTTGGTATTGTACATTTGAATGTTACTACCTTTCAATACAGTATGATGCACAGTTGAATGCAACCAATGTTGATATTCTGATTCGTATTGTTCTTTGGACAATCGTTGTATTGTATTGCCTCTCTTTGGAGGTAGACAACAGTCACAACAACACAGATCTCATTGTGTTTATCTGTATGACATCCTGTCCAAGTGTTCACTGTACAAAGTATAGACATTGAATGGGCGTTGCAAAAACGTGTGCACTAAAAGAGCATGATATATGAGCTATTTTTGTTGCTGCTCTATATATGATATTGTCTTAATTTGTTGACAATTGGCTCTGTTACTTAAAAGTACGTTTTTGATGGTAGATATATATAGCTAATTTCTCTGACTGTGTGTATGCAATTTTGTTGTGACCTCGGTGCGACTATGGAAGTAAGCAATTACAAGGTCCTTGCGACTCTGATGTGCTATGAGTGTACATTGATAGGTCATACAGTGAGAGTTTGAATTGAAGTCAAGATTTGAATAAGGTCATTCAGAGTGAATTGCATAGACAACAAATTTATCATGCAGCCATATTTTGAGGTTTGCAGTCATATTAACAGTAGCAGCGGCATAGCATCCTGCTAACTAGCTGGCAGTAGCTTGTGCGTTCATTCATGCGTGACTGTGACCTCTAGCCTTTGAGTGTCACGCATGAATGACTATCTACCCCTAGGCTCATCAAGGCAGCCTTATTTTTAGCCCTGCACAAAAAAAGAAATGAAAAGCATGACATCTTTTCATGTCTAGATGGTTTTATAGTGTCAACCATACCTCACAGCATATTATGAACATAACTCAACTGTATGGGTTGATGTTGTTGTTCTTATAACTTCATATTCTCAAAAGGTTGCTCCGGACACATTCACTCTAAAAAATGTCGGGACAAAATTGGTTTTTTAGATTCAAAATGGTTTTTTGAAAAACCAAATTTCAATGCAAAACCAACATGGATTTAAAAAAAAATCCATGTTGGTTTTTCGCATTGAAATTTGGTTTTTCAAAAAACCATTTTGAATCTAAAAAACCAATTTTGTCTGAAATTTTTTAGAGTGTTGGTGAAAGGTCATTTCTAACTGTCCACTAGTTCAACCCCTCTGTGTGCAATAATGTCACATTAGACAGGGATCCTACCTACAATTATACCATTTGTATTAATTTAAGTTGAAACACATATGAACTTTCTCGTTTTATGAAATTAAGTATTATTACAAGGCTGTATTTATTAGAGAGATTTTAAAGGATTCGAACTTGGATTGCTTTAATAGTTGTTGTACTACAGTTGACCAAAATGGATTTAAAAAAAAATCCATGTTGGTTTTTCGCATTGAAATTTGGTTTTTCAAAAAACCATTTTGAATCTAAAAAACCAATTTTGTCTGAAATTTTTTAGAGTGTTGGTGAAAGGTCATTTCTAACTGTCCACTAGTTCAACCCCTCTGTGGCTTTTGGCACTATTTGATCTTGCTTAATTACCCTGCCCTCTGGCGGTTCTGATCTGAAATCAAAGGATCAAATAACTAGAAATATAAAGACTATTTATTCCAAATATTGTGGGATTTTATTACTCTTTTATAATCCTTCTATAGAGAGCATATGCTACCCCAATATTAACAATGTGTGCAATAATGTCACATTAGACAGGGATCCTACCTACAATTATACCATTTGTATTAATTTAAGTTGAAACACATATGATCTTTCTCGTTTTATGAAATTAAGTATTATTACAAGGCTGTATTTATTAGAGAGATTTTAAAGTATTCGAACTTGGATTGCTTTAATAGTTGTTGTACTACAGTTGACCCATTGTACTAGTGAGGAAGTAGCAATTGTTAGAGAGCTATTAGGACAATACTTTGGGGGGGGGATACAATTTAAGACAATTTCCTTGTACCCTCTGCCAATGAGTCCGGTCTGCAATTGTGTCTTATCTTATGGGAGCCAGCCTAGTGCTCTATTAGGTTGACTATGGCCTTCCCCTCTCCCCACACTTTTCTTGATAACCTCCCAATTAATCAACTATCCCCAGTCAGACTGGAGCCCCCTGTTTCACCCCCTGAACTATGACCCCTGACCCTCCCCTCTAAGACCTTGCAAGAAAGTCTTTTATTCGTTTTATGCCTTCCCGTTAAAGAAGTTATTTCTTCTTGCTTGACCCTCTTTTGCACTTGATATACTTAATTTGAAGATTAAAGGACATTAAAGAACACCATCCATGTGTGAAAAGATATAAAAAATATTCAGAGATTAAAAGAGAACTAGAAATGTATGACTATAAACATTCCTATTTGTTATTTACTGTAGATGGAAAATATGTCTTTTCAATGGACATCCTCAGATGTCAGGGGAAAATTGTTTGGATCTTTAAAATCCTAGTCTGTTAATCTAGCTTAGTCATAAATAAGTCTCTCTTTAAAGCAGTTACACAATCTTAGACGTATTATGTGTACCGTACCTGAGAATATCACTACAAAAACTGGAAAACTAGATAAAAAGAGCCTCTATTAACTCTACTGGGTTATTGCCAGAGATCTGGAGTCATGGTTCAATGGGCACCGATGTATAATGTATGTGATCAGTCAGCTATGACAGCTAGAATTTCCAAAGCTACAGGAAATATAAGGTGCAGGGGGGGGGGTCTAAATTATGAAATATTGATTATTTACAAGCTGACATGTGCTGTGTGGATTTAAGGGGGGAGGCTTGGGACTAAATTGCTGTTTTAAGGTCATTCAAATACCGAAATGAATATATTAAACATGTAGTTTTGTAGTTTAAGGTCTAGAATGTTCTCAAATATATAGAGCAACATTTGACGTGTATGGTAGGGTCTTGTTTTAATGTTTTAATCTATGCCAGTCTTCGCCAGTCTTAGCCAGGTAGACTGGAGGTTAAAGAACACTTTTTAGAGGGTCTCTATAATCTTTCTTTCATTATATCCAAGTAGCCAGCTCTCTGTCAATGCCAATTTTTTGTGAATGATGAAAAACCAAAAAAAAAAAGACAACATTATATTTGCATAGCCTTTTTGCAGTCGTACTTCCGTTCAAATCTATTCCACATAAATCTTTATAATTAAATTTTATATTTTGCTTCTCAACCTTGTCAAATAAGTCACAAGGGACCTGGAAAACACCCTGGCTAGAATAAGTCATAGCATCTTGTTATGACCGTCCACATGAAAGGAATATAAGTCTTGCAAATGCCAAGAAATTAGGACAAGAGCCAAGAAATTATGGCCATAACTACCTGGTCAAGCTAGAGTAAAATGGCACCTTTCAAATTACAGAGAATTTTATATTAGTTGGCACGTGGATTCTTTAATAGCTATGCAGGTGATATTAGCCTGCTGGTTGTTACACAGGACAGAAACTCCCTATGAGTCATATTGTGTGGTGGTTGAAAATATTCTGAAAGTTTTCTACTTTAGGCCTACATGTAACATGTGTCAGATTTTGAAATTGGTATTTCCAAAGATGTAAAGATAATTTCAAAAAAGAAAAGAAAAAAAATAGGTTTTTAATTGATTACTAATGCAAGAAAGTATTCAAAAATTCAAAAAAGGAAATAATTGATCAACAATAATATAATCTTTTACTTCCATAAGTTTATAAGATAATATAATTTCACTTGCTATTTATATATTTTTTGCCCTCATTGCATGGGTTCAACATTCTCTGAAATACATGGAATTGCTCTTTTTGCTTTGGAGCAGCACCCCACAAAACTCAATAGAGCTGTTTTCCCATGATGATCTGTAGCCTAAGCTAAAATCAAAGTATGTCAATACGAGCCCCTAGCTATTCAAGCAGTTGTAGACCGGTCAATGGTTTATTGACAATACAATAGTCAGAGTATAAACGGAAAAATAAACAGCTAATGGTGAATCGAAATTGCATTGATTTGCTTCTAGTCTAGAAAGATAGGAAAATAGCATATACATGTATGGATTTATCCCCTGGCTCTGTATACATCACTGCACTGGTGTGAAACAGTGTTTTGATTTCAAATAAATGTGATAAAACTCAATGTGATGACTGCTATAGTGTAGTAGATATGTTTTACATTAATAATCACTTAAGGCAGTTAAGGGACTTTTAAGATGCTCAGCACATAATGTGATAAACTTTCTGTAAGTTTATATCATTCATCTGCACTTATAGTTATATTTCCAAGAATTTTTTTTTTTCTAATAAAAACCTTATGTTATGGATTGATCGTATATTGACATTATAGTTTGGCTTCAATCTTTAAAGGAAATAGCAAGCGTTATGATGAACTGCTACTTTCAGTATAACTTCTTCGTTGTCTGCTATGCGTTTAAAATTTAAATGGCACTAAACGTGAAAATAAAGGTATTTTTAAAAATGTCAAAAATAAATAGAAAAAGTAGGCGCCGCCACTAAAATTTTACGACTTTCAAAATACCGCAGTGTGACAAAATCAGAATTGTGTTGTTTCTGCATTTGTCATATACTGACATTTTTACATCTTCCTGAAATAAAACCTTTAAATGCACCACTGAAAGTTTATCCCATTTTGTGTTTAATAGCTGTTGTTAAATGTAATATTTTTATAGCTGTTGTTAAATGTAATATTTTTATAAAATTTAAAGACTCTTTTGCACTATAGCTATTATACAATAGATATTTGCAACAATACTGTGTGATGAATTTCTCTAACCTAATAATTGATACTTATTTTATAGGCTCATATGGAATATGCCAATTAGTGATTTGAATATTCCGAGATATTTTAAGTTCATAAAAGTCTTAGATGTTGTAAATCACAGATATGCCTTCTGGACTTGTAAATGTTTTTTATTCCAAACAATAAAAAACAGAAAAGTCAAAATTATAGAAACTCGATATAAAGAAGTAGAAAAACGATAAAACAATAAGGACTTACAATAAAGTAATAAATGAAGAAATAAAAACCGGATATGTCTATTTAAGGGAATTTCTCAGTGCAGAGTGGGTTCAAAGTGTCTTTGCTAAAGCCTATAGTTTCAGTCAGGTTGTAACAGAGCTATGAAAAGGTGGATCTTAATTTCATGTCTCATTTTCACATGTATTCATAAAGGGTTTTACGAGCTGGGAGACCTTGCTGGGTGAATTTCCATAGTTACAGACCTTGATCAAAGCCGTTGCTAGGGACGCCATTTTTGTCACGTGACTCAACTCTAACACACCTGCCAGAACTGCTGGATATGACTATTTTCTCTATTGCTGTGCACCCAAATATGTTGTGATAGGTAAAAATTTAAATACTAAAGAATAAAAGATATAGTTGATTTGGGAGATGTCCTGTTGACTATAGAATAGTATGGATAGTATGAAGGGATGTTGGCAGGGTTTTTAGGATGTAATAGTATGCTAAGTACTTACAACATCATCATAATGTCATCATGGCATTGATGACAGGTTCATTTCACCCCCCTCCCTTGGCTTAAGTCCTTTTCGCCCTTTCCCCATTTTCTTAGAACGTTTCACAAGTGCTTTTGACAGCATATCTTGCTGAGCTTGCCTTGCAATAACTGTTATTTCTTTGAGTCAGGTTTCTTTTTGAAGTTATGCTTCTTTTGATTTGCTTATGTGTAGCTCAGGTGAGGGCCCTGGCACCAATGCAATGGCAATGCAATGGACCTGTGTGTGTTGCAAATTTTCCTCCATTCACCAATGCTCCGAGCTGTCCTCTGGCTGGCAAGCCCATAGAGGAAGCCTTGGCACCAGCTCCAATAGCAAAGACGTAATTAAAAGCACAATGATGTTCCATATCACAGCATGAATTTAACCCCCCTAAAGATGATCGGCTTCAAGAAATTCCCTTTTAAGATCCCCTCTTTCATTCAATTTCTTTTTTCCTCTTTTTGTGAAAAAGAAAATCTCCAAACAAAAGGCTCGTGTGTGTGGTACTCTGGCTCGTCTTCCTTTTGGAAAATAAAGTTGAAATGATGATCTGCAATTCACTCGTAATTATGCCCTAAAATGGTGATTAAAGATTGTTTTTAACCTCAACTGTTATTACATGCATGTAAATAGAAGCACGTTTTCCTGAAACACTGCTATTTTTGGTTACCTCTCAGTTCCCTAACTATTTCACAACCAGCTACCTCACAGTTTCACTGCCCTATGCCAGTTACCCTCAAGGTTACCTATCACTCATTTTCATCCCAGCTATACCCAGTTACCTCTCAGTTTTCTAAGAATACTTTTCGTTTTGTCTTCTTCCATTTACTGCCATCCCAATTCTTATTTTTACTCTCAGTTACCTCTTGGTTACTTCCCTGTTACCTCCCAGTTACTCCCTAGTTACCTCTCATTTACTTCCCAGTTACCTCCCAGTTATCTCTCAGTTACCTCCCAGTTATCTCTCAGTTACCTCTCAGTTACTTTTCAGTTACCTCCCGACTTTGCTCTCGAGTTTCCTTTCAATTTAGTTGCAGTTACCTCTCAGTAAGACTCAGTTACCACCCAGTTACCTCTCAGCTACCTCTCACTCAACCTCCCAGTTACCTCCCAGTAGCATATGGAGTAACCACCACCCAGCCTAAACTGCTGAAGGCAACCAGAGATGCACAAAGGCCTGTTGCCAAGAGTTGAGCTGCTCAGGTAGCAGTGTCATATGGGGGGTCATACAGCAAAACAAAGACTTCACAGTGCCAACAACACTTCTTCAAGATGCTGTGGGGTCCTTTAAGCCACCCATGATGTTCTGATAGCATGTGGGCAAAATTCAGAGTAGTTTATGTTGGACCAGGGACAAGTTGTGATACTGACTGATGATAATTGTGAATTTGTGATTATGTCATAATTACATAATCAGGCATCAGGCTACCATCCAGGCATCAGTAATGTCATCATCATCATCAGAATAATCATCAGAATGTCCAGGGGTAGTAATAGTTATCTCACAAAGTTATGAAAAGCGACAGTATCTGTTAATACAGTATTAAAGTAAACTTGATTTCAGTAGTTATCTATGACTATGTACATAAATAGTGCAGCCCTCTTGAGACAGTATATTGCCACTCATGTGTTGATTGGTGAAATGACTTTACAAGAGATAAAATATGAAATTATTGTTCTTTATTCTTTATAATGCCACCACAATGAGAAGCTATATGATGAGGCATGTGAACTTCTAAAGGCCAACCCACTTTGATGGTAATGGTAATAGTCAACAACCTTGTTTATATCATTTCACCCCCCCCTTACTTTACCCCCCCCCCTTCACTCTATCATCCCTAGATTGATAGCAATATGATCTTTCCCTGCACCCGCCAGAATATTAATGCCCCTCCATTCCTGTGATATGTTCATAAGACACCTGCGTCTCAAATAAAAGCAATTATCCAATCTCATCTCAGTCGTGGCTGTCTTCAGTGCTGCTGTCTATGAGTGTGCCCTCGTCTGTCTGTATGAGGCTAATTTGGTTGTATAGATACGTCAGAGTTGGTAGCTAACTTTTATAACTAAACGAATGAAATGATTATGCTAGATTCCAACATATTTGGAAATTGGTGGAATTCTTAAGGTATGAAGTCAAGATGGTGCAGCCCTACAATACAACGTCAACTTCTTGAATATAATGGATGGAAGTTGTTCTATGAGAAAGTATGAGGAGTCCGCAATGGATTTCACCATGTGTGGGTTCTTCTACATTACATTTTACATGCCTAGCACAGATATATTGGCCATTTCTTAACACTGGAGCTGCTCCAGCCTGCTTTGTGTTGCCAATATGGTGACCAATCCAACCTTGTGATCTAGTCAACATGTATGGGATCTTTATTTTTCCCGCATAGACACATAGGTCACTCACTCCTGAACTCAACTTCGAACTGGCATATGTTGCTAATAGTGACCTATCCTATATAGTGACCAGTGACCAATCCAACCTAAAGACCTTTCCAACCAATCCAGCCTACTGACCAAGCAACCCCAGTGACCAAGCCAGCAAGTGAAGTGGGTTCCCTCCCCCTCAGAAATAGCAATATCGTTCCATCAGGGATGCTCGCCCTTGATAAACGAGAACATGCTGTATGATTAATACTGACAGCAGCCATCAAAAGCAGCAACAGCAGCCACAAACAACATCAACAGCAGGACATCAACAGCACATATCTCCCTTGACCATGCTGTGTCTCTTGAAAAGGGCTGAAATTCTGACGAACAGCCCTCAAAAGAAGGATGTTTAGATGCATAAACTTCATTGAAAATTTGAAATGTTAAAAGTGAAGAATTAGCTGAATAAATGGCTGGAAATGTGGGCTGAATTGAAAGCAAATTTTGAATTGCTGGTTGAAAATGTTGACTGAATTGATGCTGAGCAATCATGACACTTATCTTGTGTCTTGGATTGTTGCTCATGATCTTTTTTGCATTCTGTAACTTTACACAAGATATTCTCCCATTCCTTTGCAAATAATAATTCCTGAGCACATCATACCTGTCAAAAATGACAGTAAGCCATAAGAAATAAAGCAACTACATACAATGTATACATGTCTGTGGATTTATATACGTCTGACATGACAGAGGACCTCCATCCCTTATACTCTTGTGTTATAAATTGTATTCCATGTCATTATTCTGTGACATAGACCTCCTTTGACAGCGGATTAATCAGATTGGTTGTTAATTCTCTGAATCCAAAGGGGAACCCCCCAATGACCTGAGCTGCACCTCCAAATTGCAGATACATATCTTTGCAGGCCCCTGGCTCATTTGCATACTGCTTACAAATTGGGGTTTTAACTCCAAACCAGAAACTGGCAGAGTGTTAGCTTGTTACTGGTGATCTGGTTAGATGGCTGGCTGTGTCTGTGTGGAGTCTCAGCTGCTTAGCTTGCATATATCTAGCTGGTTAGCTGGTTTAGTGGTCAGCTGGTCTGGTTAGTTAGTTGGTAAGATGGTTGGTTTGTAAGATGGTAAGCTGGTTGTTTAGCTGTTCTATGTACTATCCAGCTGGTAAAACTGTTGAGATGGTAGGCTAGTCAGCTAAGTAGCTGGCCTGACTATTTGGCTTTGAATCATTGTCTTGGTTATAATATAAAACTACTGGTAAACTGTTTACTGGTTAGGTGGTATCTATCCAAAAGTTCAAACTTGAGACTGGATTGTTGGTTACTGACTAGTTGGTGGGAGAAGATGACCCGAGCTTATTAGGGGTCAGCTGGTAGGATATTTGTTGCCAAACAGTTTAGGCAACCCTCACTATGTGATATTATTCAAATGTCTGACTACATTTTATGTTAAGATGTTGAAAATGTAGGGCAAAATTATCTCCAAACGTTTCCACCACATACATTTTCGAAAATTGAGACGTTTTTGATGTAAGGTATGAGTCAAGTAAACAATACTAAACATGGCGGGCAGCCAAGTTCATTGAGTGAAAACCTTTAGAAATTTTATATTTCAATTTATGCTGAATTGCTTTGTATGGTCTTTAGATTAAGAAAGAGCCTAATTCAAGTTTTAAGGAGCATGCATTCCTTTATTGGCATATTTTATTTGCTTGGGTAACCCCCAGAATCTATCTATAATATCATAGATCAATTATTAAATACTTCAAAGCATTTAAATTTGAAGTTTACACAATTCTGTTTGCTGCCTTTGGGGGAATTCTCACTTTTTTCCCCGTTGCTGTTTCATCAGTGTTAATATTTTATCAGGTTTTGTTATTCCCTTCAAATTTTATCAACAATGATGATCTTTTTTGCTAAAAAGATTACAATTAAAGATCAATTAAATGCTTAACATGAGAGATCCCATTAAAAATGCACCTTTTTAATTCGTCCCCTTTAATTCTTGCGAGTTTAAATGCTGATATCACTTATTAAACGCTGATTCTAATTCCCTAATTAATTGGCTGAATTTGATAATTTGAGCAGATTATTTAATCTGATTTTTTGCTTGTTTTATTGTTACAGATTAAGGATTTTCTAAAATGCATTCTTGTAAAACTTTGTACTTTTTATTTCTTGTCATTCCATCATTATATTTGCCAACCCCTTTTAAATTATAACTTGACCTTAACAACTTAACCGTAATTTTAGCCTTTTTGCCTTAAGCTGTTAAGGACTAGAACAAACGCATTGTCCAGTTGGCCTAATTCTGAGAAAGCTAAGCAGGCCACTTTCTCTGGCTGCTGCAGCTGTGTTTTCTGCTTGTGTGTGATTGGGGTTTTAGGTCACTTTGGGTTCACCCTGTGTTCGCCCTTCTTCACCCCTGCAGATGGGGTTGGATTAGATCCTTGTGGGGTTGGGGTGGGGAAGGGTTGAGGTTGGGGACATTGGAAAGGGTTAGGGTTGTAGGGCTGTCATGTCAGTCTTTAGTCTTTGGTATGAAAACAGTGTCTTACTCATAAAATTCATCAATCTAGGTGGACCAAGAACTGGGCTTGGAGGGCTGCACTTGTCTTACACTGTGACACATGTGAATGCCTATATCATATAGATAGAGATATAACAATTCAAAGGAAATGCTGACTCTCCATTAATAATGCTCCTCTCTAAATTCATTGTGAAAGGAACCCTCTCTAGTGAAACCACCCTCTAGTAAAAAAACTCTCTAGTAAATCCACTCTTTAGTGATCTCCCCTCTTAGGTGTACCCTCTCTTCTGAGACCCCTCTCAAGTGAAACCCCTCTGTTCAGAGTTACTTTAGACCCTCTTGTAAGACCTCCTACCCAACCATGGACCCTTAAGCAACCTTAACCATCAGTGGGGCACAACTGCTTGCTACAGTTGCCAGGGGACAATATGTGTGGCCGCATTGTGCCTAATGAACAGAAGATAGGCGATTCAGTGAAAGGATTGCTACTGATGTCAGCCTATTTGCTGCCCTGTTACTTAATTGATTTAGCATTAAGGCATCCTCTAGATTTGCCCATTGGGCTTCTGCGGCTTCCTTCTTGCCCGATCGGGCACTGCTCGGGGCGCCCAGTCGGGGGCACCCACCGGAGCACCCACTTGGGCACCCACTCGGGCACCCGTTTGGCCATCCGCCCAAGTCCGGCCTGTCTAGCGGTGTTTCTCTGAGGTGAATTTAGATTGACCCAAGTGCGAATCACTCCGACGTTTTCGGACAATTTATCAGCCAAAAATGGTGTTATAGAGCTTTCTAGTGGATTGTCTACTGGAGTGATTTTGTACTGTCTGAATCAGTGGACAACAATATATATAAAGAACTTGTACAAAAAAAGGTACTTTACTAAACTAAAATGTTAGAATGGTCTCACTAGAGAAAGGGCTCTTTACAAAGAGATTTCACTAAAGGGGGTTTCTCTGCATGTATGCAAGTTTCTCTATATGCAGAAATGCAAACATGAAAGATTTCATCACCATGTGAAATATGTTTTCTGATACATGCTTGAACATGAACTTCTACTTTCGGTCAAGAGATAGAATGGTAAGCTTTTATCACAATCTAGTTGACTATATATATAGTCATATTAAAGCACATATACTGAAGTTGTTCTATATAAATCTCAAGACAACGGTTATATCTACTTCTATAATTATGTAAGAAAGTCAATTGGATCTTCCTCAAACTAAAAATATCTTATCAGATAAAAAAAAAAGCTTCTGTATTTGCTATCTAATGACTCCCACATACATGCAATCATCTCAGCTGGTCTGTTTTTATGTTTTATCTCTAGTCTCATCATTAATAATGCCAAGTAGCTTATATGTATATTAACACATGTTTGCTAAATGATACAGCAAATTATAAATTGTGTACACAGTGTAGTTCCTCAGTAGCTATTAGATTTTTACATTTAAAAAAAGTTCTAGAGTGATACTTTATCTTTTTGTGCATCTTTTCTTGTTGAAGTCTTTTTGAGAATAGCTCAAGTAGTTAGGTCAAACGTCATCAATTGAATATATTCGGGACTTCAGTCCTTATAGAAGTGAAAACAGAAAAAAGGTGTTTCAATTCAACAGAAAAACGATTCCATATACTGACCTTCAAGTGGGAGTCTTGTGACAAATCTGATCATGACATGTTTTTATTTTTCGTTTTTTTTCTGAACGATTTTTTCTTCCTATGGAACTGATATAAAACAGATTTGAATTGATAAATTGACTTGGTGCTAGCATTCTAATAAAACCATTTCTTAAAAGAGCCAGTTACTGGGACAGAGTGACTTTATATAAGGAGTGACGTCAGAGGCCACAATGAGGTCACAGGTCAATTGGTCATGTCATTAAGGTCAAGTTGACTAAATATGGAAGTAAGAGAAGTTAGACAAACATGTTATTATAATTTTAACAAGGATCCAAAAAAGGAAAACCGTTTTTTTAGGTCTAAGAACAATAAATTATTTGAAACATTTAGTTCACCAAAGTGGTTGTCAAACGTGACATTTTGCAAGTTTACATATTTGACCTTTGCAGGACTGTTCACAATAGTTTCTTATTTTATAGTAAGGCAAATTGGGGCACACATTTGTGATATAAGGTGACTTACAATTATTCAAACACATCTCAAAAATTATATTCATTCATAGAAGACTGTGAGGATAGACCTATATTATTATTTCCTTGAATATAATCTATATTGATCAAAGTGTTTTATTTTTATAGCTAAAAATATCAAACATGCTTCAGCCATTGATTGGCATGCCTCGTGGCACCTTAAGCGTGTTGTGATTGTTTTGTTTATATATTGATCAGCTCTAATCTGGTTGTATTTAAGTGCTCTAATGTGTTTCATGCCATTGATTTTGGGGGAATTCTGTAGAAAACTCAATAAAAGTTCAATACTTGAAAAGTATGAATGAAAGTATCAATAAACTATACTATAAACCATACTATCAAACACTAGTGTACACTTTAAGATAGTGTCTGTCTTGAAAAGATCATAAAACATTATGAGACTTTCACTTTGAAATATATTCATTTCAGACTTTATTTATGAGCTGTACTGAATCATTTCTTTTGGCTGTTCTAGTTTTGCGTTCTAATTTGGCCACCTTCCAATGAGCTTGGGTTTCTACGCGAAATTGCCAGCCAAAATCTTCTGAATTGTGTCCAAAATATTCTCGTTGGCACCTGGTGAATCGTGTGGGTTAGGTTTATCTTAAAGGGTGAGAATGTGTTTGAATATAGAGATTTATGCTTTAATGGTATTTCTATTATACGTTAGTGACTTAAAGAATGTTATTTGATAGAAGAGTAGAATGGGATTAACGTTTTTGAGATAGTAAGAAATAAAGGATGAAGAAAATTGAAAGAAAGGAAAGTTGGAAAAGAAATTTAAAGATAAAAAGAAAAAAACTATCAAGCGAAAAAAAATTCTCAACTATAAAGCAAGCAAAATGATAGAAATATAGGAAGGCTAGAGTCTATGAAAGAAGGAAAGCTAGAAAGAAAGAGAGCTAAGAAAGAAATCTAGAGAGCTAAAAAGAATAGGAAGGCTGTATTATTAGCATCATAGCACCCCTTACAGCAGTTCCTACCCCAGTGTTGGCAGCCAACGTAGCATGCAGATGTTGCCCCTTGCCTTGATGAGGCCTGTGCAGTAATGGCCAGTGAATTATGGCTAAAAGGAGAGCCAAACAAGCAGAAAATGTGCAGGACTCAGTCAAGCACTTTCACTTTAGGAGTTTGTCATCTGCTGTATTCAGGCTCTGTTCAGGCTCAGCAGCACTCTTAACCTTTGGTTCATCAAGATTTTTGAGATACCCCCTGTGGGCCCAATGGTGCATTTGGTTATGAGAACTTTGCTAAACATCTCGATCTGGCTAATTTAATTGGTCAAACCTCTTTAATATTTGTGAAAATACGAATGGTGGGATAAACCATTCCTGATACAACAAGATGGGATAAACAATCCCTGATCATGGTAGAGAGACAGACAGCAGGAAAAAGGAAGGAGTGGTGAAAGGAGACAGACAGACAGACAGAAAGAAAGGGAATAAAGAATGAAAGAAGAAAGAAAGAAAGATAGATAGATGGGTAGAAAGGCTTCACTGGGATCCACGTTCCTAGATGTAACTACTAAACTTGGTTGCATAACATCCCTGCATCCTTACTAAACCAACTCAACTGAACCTCAACCCCCTCCTCTCAAATGATCCAACCCCCCCACCCCACCTCTTTAGGCCTTAACCCCACCCTGCCCTTGTTCAGTGGGGCATGACGGACCCCACACATGATCCATGTTGAGTTAGAACAACCATGAATGGTCCACCCTTTTGTCAACAACTGTATTCTGGGCCATCCATCTTTAGAGAGGGTGTGCTGTAAAGAGGGGGGGGGGGGGGGTTCTACAGAGGGTGGATAGGGTGTAAGGGGAAAGGGTTAGATAATATTGAGATCGTGGCAAACTGAATAGATAAAAAGTGCTGAAAAGGAAAAAAACTGAATAGATAGGTAGATAGCTTGATAAAAAGGGAAATAATCATTTGATAATAAGATATTAAATACATATTTAAATCTATTTTACCCTTTTTGGTTATCCCTCTCTGTTGTACCCTTACCCAGTGTATTAATGCCCTATGTGGAGAGTACTGCAGCTGGTTATAAAACAATGCTTATCACTTTTTTCCCTAATTTTTTGTCATCCTCAAACACAGATGGGTTTTCCCCCCATGAGCTGTCCAAATTTATACGAATAAGCACAGGAGAAACTGAAAATGTGTATTTAGCTGTCTTGTTCTCACTGGCTGTGTGGCTTTCTATTCTTCATCTGTCTATCTTTCTGTCTTTTCTGTCTGGTTGTTGGGGGTATCTCTATCTTTGAAATTGGGGCACATTGTAATTTACCATTTAGCTGTATCACTGTGTGTAAGGCTGTTTGATAACATACCTTTTGTGATATTAAGTTGTCTTATCCTTCAACCAACATTCAAGAGTGGCAAAAACCCCGCTGGGAGGACTACACCAGCCTATACCTAACTACTTCCCTACCTTTCTCAAAGAGTCATAGTCCCAATCTTAAATTTGGAGCAGAAAATCCAAAGAACTGCAAATATGGTTATAACCCTACAACTTCACTGTGACAAATCTGACCTCATCTGTATCTGCAACGTTTGAAATGTATCGGTGCTTGGCCAGGGGAGCTCCTAAAGCATTTTTGACACAACTATCAATCTGCATTGAGCAGTTGCATGTTATTGGCCTGGAGTGGGCTGCTTTTTCTACACTTGAGAACTCAGTAAATGTTATCAGCACCAGAGGTGATAAGAGACAAATGGGCCAACACTCGAGGGGATTGTAATGATTGCAAACAGTTATGAAGTCAAGAACTACTAACAGGCACATTGAGAAGTATCGTGGCTTTGAAAAAAGCCTAATTAGAAGAGAAATGTTGAGAAGTATGGCTTGGAAGTATCTTAATTAAAAGAGAAATGCATTTCATTAAGGTAAATGACAATCATCTACTAAGCCCTCTGAAAGGCATTTAAAACAACACCATGACCATTTTAATCATCTTATTCGCGGGTCTAGTGGTTAAGGTGGTGTTTTATGCTCAGTATTTGTTCTGGATTCAATTCCTCTATAAGAATAGTTTAGCACACCTGTCAGTTTAGTGTTTCATGTTAGTTGTCTATCTCAATGGGTGTTGGTTGGCAGTTAACACAATTCTTAACCTGTGCACAGTTTATGCATGGTAACAACATCCAGTAACTTCATTGTTTTGGAGACAATGACTTTGCTAGGACACAGGTTTTGCTATAGTAAGAATGTTGTCAGCTCAACTGAGCATCACAACTGAGCATCTCAATTGAGCATTTGAACTTGGTATCTGAACCATGTATCTGAAATAAGCATCAGAACAGAGCATCTGGGCCAACTGAGCTGTGCAGTGTGCATCTCAACAAGGCATCTGAATAGAGCATCTGTACTAGGCCTGCATCTGCACTGGGCATCTGATCAAGGCATCAGAACTGGCCAGTGGTCAGAGACTGGGCAACTGGGGCTTGGATGGCCTCCTGCCTCTTGTGGGCAGCTTGTGATAGGTGACAGCCTCTAAACGATCTTTCATTCCTCACTAATGATAGCCATTAAGGCTTGGCCATTTCACTGATCATTCCAGACTAGTGGAATCAGGGCAGCTGCCCTGGGGAATGCCCAGCTAGCCTGCCTGAAGGTGCAAGTTCTTGCCCCAAGCCTTATGCAAGAGGCATGGAGGCTCAGGAGTGTTTTTGCTGCCACCAAAAAACTGCAAAAGGACTAGAAGTAGTAAAACAGTTTTGGAAGTTGTTCACACACTGATTTCTTTGGTTCAAGTGGGTCTGGCATATAAGATGGGTTGTGCCTTTTATGAAGGAATTGTAGTTCTGAGAAAAAATATAGATGCATGGACTACAAGGAACAGTATGCCACATCACCACAGTACCACATAGTATCACTTAGTATCACTGTATCAATGTACAACAGTGCCATAGCACCACTGTATTACAGTACTACAGTATAACAGTAAAACAGTGCCATACTGCAGCCAAAGTAGTAGCCATAGTAGTATTCATAGCAGCAGTCATAGTAGCAGAACAGTTGCAGTAGTAGCCTAAATAGTCATAGTAGCTTCCCTCAGCTCCTCAGTCTTGCTGAGACTACAGAGTGAGACTACAGAGCAAGAATAGCATGCTCACCAGAGACTGCACTTCTTCAGCCCTGAGTCAGTGGATGGCTACTGTCCCATAAATCCGAAGGGCAAGTCACGGGTCAGTAGTCAGGGCACCAAAGAGGGAGGGGGAAGGGGGAGGGGGAGTCAGGAAAGAGTTGAAAGCTCGCAGGAAGCATTTTGGAAGCTACTGGAGCAATTTTAGGTCAGACTCTTGCTTCAGTTTGGCTGAGTTTGAAGATGGACAACCTTATGCTATGTCAAGTTGTGGTGGATATTGAAGTTTAAGATGGTGTGAGCTGGTGAGGTTGTCAGAGATGGTTTTGTTGTTGTTGTCAATAAATCGGTGGGATATTGATAATGTCGTTGTTATCAGTGTGTGATTGAGTTGTTGAGTATGCGGATGGTACTGTTGTATACTGGTGTTCTCAAATTTATATTCTTCTGAAGTTCAGTGTTACTACGAATGAGCCCTATCCTGCAACCAAACCTCCACCAAAGTTCAGTCAATCACTGATAACCAATAACTTCTAACTTTCTAAGAGAAACCAAACACAACACACAACCAAAAACATCACTAAGTTACTCTCAAAAAACTCCACACAACCCAGAAAATTCCAGTTACTCCACAGTTACCACCAAAAAAACTCCATGCCTCCAAAAACTCCCCAGTACAGAGCTGAGACCTCTGGAAGCTGTGCCCTGCTCACTACCCAGTCAGGGCTAAAGAGGCTTGGGAGCCAGAAGCATAGGATTTAGGGTCAGTGCCTCTGACTGGCTGAGGGTCAGACATAACATATTGGGCTACACATGCACCCCTCAGGGCCTCTTGCTATGCCCAGCATGCTTGCCCTGCCAGCACGCCCATGATAGATGCGCCTAACAGTCCAGTGCTAAACTATGCTACTGTGGCACTGCTAAGAGACTCCCAACAACTTTGCAATTGGATGTACTGTGTACTTTTGGTTGTAGTTTGAATTGACATTACAGCAGAAGTCATAAGCATTGGTCCAGAAGTTATCATGTTCTAACTTCTTCTGTCAGTGGTGTAGATCACAAAACCTAACACTCCGCTCAAAATTGAGGTTGCATACCAATATTTGGTCTTCAGTTTTGTTGAAAGGATTCTGTTAAAATTGCCCCTTTAACTTCAAGAAAGCAAGAGACTACCAATAGAAGGCACTATAGGTACTATGTCATAGAGATACTACAAGGGCCTATAGCACCATGTACACAAGATTTTATGAATCATACAACCCCCCCCCCCTTGGCACATCATTAAGTGATGACAGCACATCAAAAACCTGTATCCTAAAATGACTACAATCTCTTAGTGTCTTTAGTTTACTAGCAGTCAACTATTGAAGTGTGTGACTAAAAGAATAGCCTTTTTGTCTGAAGGGATCTTTCTTAGACTTCCCACAGAGCTATGTGAGCCCCAGGATTGGCAGACAGTGTCCACTGGATTGGGCTGACTTAAATTAGCATTGCTCGTTTAACACAGGCCAGGCTGTGAATACAAAAGACTGCAGGAATTGGCAGCATGTACAGGCCTTAGCTTGCTAATTCGGTCTTTTCTCTTTGATTAAAGGATAGGCTTGTTGGAGCTGCAATGTTTTCGTCTGGCCATAGCAGCTGCATTGCTATACCATGCAGCTAGTAGACACTATGTAGCTACATGTTGTCAGTGTAGCTAGCTGTATCTATTGTCATTTTTTCGGGGTAGGTGAGCAAAATGAACAGTTGTTGACTATGAAAGTAGTTGTTGACTATGAAAAGGACCAATGAAACCATCATATGTTGGAAAAGAATCTACTATGATTGTCAAATGAATTCAAAACAGTGCAACAGAGCTACAGAAGGATTGAATGATTTGAATCAGTTGTCAAAACTGCCGGAAATGAGATATTTATCTTATATTTGATTTGGAAAAAATAAATGAAAAAGAACCATGTTAGACTTTTTGGTGTCATGCTTTATCTTGACTACACATCTTCATCTTTCAGGGAGTCTAACAGCCATCACAGCTCTAGTAGGGTGTATCCAGTATCTGGTATCTCGTGGTATCTACAACTGCTGTTTATAAAACACCCATTTCAGAGGCACAGTGACCATATACAAGGAAGATATGACATGTAGGCTGAAGCAGAAGATGTGGAAAACACAGCCCCTTGGTATTTGTAGCCCTCTGATAAGGAAATATGGAACAATTTGCAAGGAAATTGAGGAGGGAGGAGACATGTCTTGGGATGGTGTGGGGCAAGTGTGTGTAGCAGCAGCTCCCTAGTAAAGGCCTGATTGCCTATTGAGAGTGATAGAAGTTAATGGTTGATCAAATGCTATTGAGGCCTGGATGTGTACAGGCCAGTAATGAAACTCTGACCAGCTGGGTCATGGTGAGGTGCTGCTATGTGGGGTTACTACTGGGGTATGGTGTACAGCCACATCTGTATCTGTATCTGAGCAGAATTTGTAAGAGTAGAATTTGGAGGCTAGCATGTTCTGCAGGACACATGGGCAGGGCCTGGTAGCAGCAACATGCAGGCCCAGGTCTAGTTTCTAATGCTGGTGCCTGCAGCTGATTTGTAAGAAAATAATTGGTGTTTTACTACTTTAATTATATTCCTGAAACATTGCATGGTACAAAAGACAAAATTCGACAGCACCATTATACAGCAACATTTCTGTTTAGCAACATTCTACAGCAACAATCACAGAAACAATCACAGCAACTACAGCAACGTTCTACTGCAACATTCTACAGCTGCATATGCACCCAGTTCAGGCACATAATCAGACCTGGAGGGGAGGACTATGTGGGATCTGTGTACTGATTAGAGTCATGCTGCTCTCCTGATGACCAACTCAACTTTGAGTCACTGACTCTACTGTGTGTGTAGTATGAGTTGTAGGTGGACAGAAATCACTCTCTATCACTAGTAGTTGCTGAGGTTCATGCTGTATCATTTCATGTTACTAGAAGTTGTTGAATCTGATACTGAATCAAGTCTCAGTAACTACATGTTGTAGTTGCTAAGATTAGTAATGTATGTGTGTCACTGTGATGACTAAATGACATTGTCATCCTGTATTTCATGTCACTACTATAAGTTGAATTGGATCTAAGAATCTGTATCACTAATAGTTGCCAAGTTTGATGCTATATCATTCAGTACATGTTTGTATCACAGCATCAGAAACCCTGCATCTGAGCTTGTATCCTGTATGATCATGCAGTTCCATGAGTATCTTGCAGTACCATGCAGCATCATACAGGATCATGCAGCATCATGCAGTCTCCTGCAGCTGGCCCCTGCACCATCATCCTGCAGGCAGCAACTGCAGTGGGTCAGAGAGCAGAGCAACTTAACCAAAAGTGCACAACTTTTTGATCCCTTTGCTGCTTTGGCTTCAAAGGATTTCTGCATGTCAGGTCTGCTACATCCTGACACCCTGTCCACTGCCTTAGGCCCCACTCAGTTGGCATAAAATCAACACTCTGTCCCCTTTCAAAAGTTGAAATGACTTTGAGATCATTTCCTAGCCATCCAACTAGAAAATCAAGCAGAAGTGTGACTAGCAGTGCAGCCAGATATTAGTGGATGTGTTACATAAACTGCATGTCAAATGCTCTAATGGATTTTTTTCCCAATGCACACTGTACACAACAGTCTTTGCCGGTAGTGCCTGGATGGATTTCTCTGTATGAAATTAGTTGTAAAAACAACAACAGAAGAAAACTTGCCATTAAAATGTAATTACTGTCTGGTCTTAGTAGGCGACAGTTGTTTAGGTACAGTTTAAGGATGTTATTTTTAGCTGTAAGTATACACTAAACAGAATGCAGAAAAAGGCTACTTGACCTGCATAGATGCAGTGTGAAGACTGGTTAAATGTCTTCAGTAATGACCTCTGTCAGACCCTAGTGCCCCATATCATCAAAATACATGTCATTCAGATCATTTTAACAAGGAATGACTGCGGAACTAAAGCAGCATCAACCATCCTACTAGGACATCAGTGTGTGTCCCTTTAAGAGACTGCAGCTACTGCAGGTGACAGCTGCAGGGGTCCTGCAGATAGATCACAATTGTGCAGGCATGTGGCATTGAACTTCGCAAGGCACCAATTTAATGGTATTTAGAGGTATTTAAAGGTGTCACAATTTTGTAAGTTTGTCACATCTGAAGTGTAACAATCACATCTTTGAAAGTTCAAATACACCTCAGTATACTTTTCTTTAATGAGCCATTTTGTTGGTTTGTTGAAGTGTTATCAGAAGTGTTAAGTCACTTGTACATTCACACTGAGACTCTTCATCATCACATCCTCCAATCGTGGTTTGCATCAGGATGATTTTTTTGGATTATTGTTTTGGATTATTGTTTTGGATTATCGTTAGGATGTCGTTAGCTGGTTGAATGATATCATCATTATTATCGTTAAGGTTATCGGTTCGGATTAGAGTTTGCGATTATGATATCATGACTCGATTTATGTGATTGAGTGTGTGATATGATGTGAAAATCTGATATCATGAATGATATCGTTTTTATGCAACATTTCTTCACTGATGTCATAATGAAGTCACATTCAGTCAGAGTTATCACATTTAAAGTCACAATGTGATGATATACGAATTGGTGATGCCATGAATCACTGAAATCAGGTGATGATATTTGATGCAAAGAGTCTAATATCACGAATCGTATCAGAATTTATTCAATTCAGGTTGAGATTAAACTGAAGAAGTGAAGATATCATAGAGCTCAACGTATCCCAGAATGACTAGACTTACAAGATGACATCGTGGGGCCAATGTGGGGGCCCATGTGGGGGTGGGGGATGCTTTGAGGTTGCTCTTGTTATTGGGTATTGGTGCACCCCAACACAATTTCAGAGCTGTATCCCTAACTGTCAGAGGGCAAATTAATCTGCCCCAGGTCTCTAGGTTTATTCACCCCTTAACCTCGCCATTGCATATATGTATGAGGGACAAGTTGGCTTCTCTCAGCGATGGCCATCGTGATTTGCTGCATTTAGTTGCATGCTAAGTGTGCCTTATTCTCAGTACCTCTTGGTATATAACAGTTTTGTTCGTAACTACCTTTGATGGTTTTGAAATAGTACCAAGAGCAATTAGTTCATTGTAAATGTGCCTTATTCTCAGTACCTATTAGTATATAACAGTTTAACCTGCCTTTTGAAACTGTATTAACTGCTATCAGTTTCATCGTAAATGTGCCTTATTCTCAGTACCTCTTGGTGTATAACAGTTTTACTCGTAACTACCTTTTTGTAGTTTTGAAACTGTAGTAACTGCAGTCACATTGTTGTAAGTGTGCCTTATTCTCAGTACCTCTTGGTATATAACAGTTTTACTCGTAACTACCTTTTTGTAGTTTTGAAACTGTAGTAAGAGCAGTCACATTGTCGTAACTTTCCCTTATTCTCAGTACCTTTTGGTTTATAACAGTTTTACCCGTAACTACCTTGTTATAGTTTTAAAACTGTAGTAACTGAAAAGACAGCGTTAATTTCATTATAATTGTGCCTTATTCTCAGTACCTCTTAGTGTATGACAGTTTAACACATAACTCCGTTTGCGTATTTTGATAAAACTGCAACTAGTTCATGCTAGATGTGCCTTATTCTCAGTATCTCTTAGCAGTTGGGCTCTTACTATTTAACAGTTTAATCATTAACAACCTTATGGAACCAATAGTTATGTTGTACAGACTACAGTCGAAGTATACATTTTCTTTTACTCTAACAGTCTTGCAATGAAATAGTTGGCAATGAAGTGTCCTGCTACACTTGAAGCATATAGCACAATTGTAGCCCATGGGTCTGTGCTGAGTGGCAATCAAATCGTTCCAGTAACTGCTCTTTTATTATTTATAAAGTCGCTGTTAAGGAAAACAAACTAGCTGACAATACAGCGTTTTACTGATAGCCATTCGTGCACATGACTGCAGAAATTAAGCCAGCAAGCAGTCATTTAAGCCAGCAGGCTAGAAATGGCTTAGAAGCATCCAAAATTCTCTTTATCGGAGTTATTAGCAAATGTCCCCCAGGGAATTGGGATAAGGATTTTGTGTTGGCCCCCAGACACGACTCACATGAGAAAGAGCTCAAAAGAAATGGTAAGATCTCAAGCAAAAAGAAATGATACATGTTATCAAATGGGAGGTCCTACAGAAAAAGAGTTTTACAAGCTGTTACACACAGAAATCCAAGAATAAGTGATAGAAAAATGTTTCAAATTGTAATAGAATAGTAGATAATTCACTAAAGATGTGGGAACTTATATGAGAAATAATAGAAAAGAAAGGAAAGTTGCTTCATAGAGGATGGAAAATAGAAAGAGATCATAGCGCAAATGGTAGAAAAAGGGAAATTGGTGAGGATGGATAGAAAAAATATGAAACGGATACATCAGTTGAGGGAAAATAAGCAAAAGTAACCCACGAGCACCACCATAAAGCAACACTTAAAAGCAAAACCCTAAAGCAAAAAACTGACAGAAAGACACCTTCAAAGTATGTTAGATAAATAGCCGAAAGGACAGTTAGGAATGATAAAGAGAAGCAGAAAATGAACCGATGTCTGATTGCGATTGTTTGAACAGTAACAGAATGTCTCTTGGTATATATATTTTAGAAAAATGTTATTTCAATGCATCAGTGTGGAAAAATGAAAATGGATGTGACAAATATTTTTCTGTGACTCTGTGCAGATATGGGCTTCTCTCAATCCACATCCATTTAGTGATATGATTAAGCCATAAATGTATGTATGTCTGTACTGTAGCAATTAGAAGACAGATTAACACACATGACACAAAGATAGACAGATTTATGTAGGTGTGGACTGGTAATCCACGAGGTCTGCCCCACATAGAACCACATGTAGGAATTAGTCAATAACAGCTTGTGATCACGTCAGTGCAAATGTCTTAATGGCTGCTAAATAGGCTGATGGCAGAGCTGACTAAACAGTCTAAATATGTATGTGCTCAACACCACATAATACCCCTAAACACTGATGAAATATGTTCCTAAACTGTCAAAATACACTCATTAACTAAGTATATCTATAGATCTCAACCGCAGAATCCAAAGCAAGTCTAAACAAACTAATCTGACCTAAATATTGATTCCTAAACTGTCCCATACAAGATTCCTAAACAGTCCTTAACAAGATTCCTAAACAGGATTTCTAAACAGGATTTCTAAACAGTCTTGAGCAAAAAAGTCTGCCTGTCTGAAACATGTTTAGAGATCATCCTAAATCAAGGTATCCAAACATAATACATGCAAGTACTGGATCGATTTCAATACATTTTAGGTTCATGATTCTATGCAATTCTAAACACTCTTTATCCTAAACATTGGTTTCTAAACACTGGTATTACTGGTAAACACAAGTCTCAAACATAGACAGCAGTCGATATTTGGAGCTAACAGGGAGTTTGCATCCGTCATGACCCTTTGTCATGAAACTTGTCCTAAACAAGCCCCAACTCAGCTGCCTGTTACCAATCTCAACTGGATCTTGAAAACACAGAACTGTTTGTGTGTTTGTTTGGTACTGAGTGACCTGTAATCAAACAGAAAAAAAACCAGTTCAACAACAACATGAGAAAACAGGAAAATTCACAGACAAGGAGGAGAAACAATGTGAATTTGTCAGATTTGAAAGAAATATTAAGACCTTTTATTTCAAGCGAGCACTATTAAATCAGTGAAATAATGTGAATTTGTCAGATTTATCAGAAATATTAACACATCTTATAACACATGATGTTAAATTATAATAAAGCCAGTGCCAGCTGTTAATGAGAATGATAACTTAATTTCACCATGCAAATTTCTTTACGAATCTCAGAATGTCCATTTTTCTCTCGAATCCTCCATATTTACCCAACAGGTGTGAAGCGATTGATACCTTTCATTTCTCACATAACATCAATCTTTATCACAATGTGGAAATCAGAAGGCTGTCTCCACTCTCCAGTTATAAGTACACCCTCCAAAATAATTATTATGGCATTTTTATGTTCTCCCTCAAAGCTGTTGAGAGTGTAAGAGCCTTGATAAGCCAATCCACTTTTTGTGGCTAATGAATGTTATCAGCTGTGCAAATAATTGCAACAAGTGGCCAATCCAAGTCAATTGATAAGAATAAGTGTGTGTTTACAACGACTGATAGCAGAGGAATCAGAGTAGCTCCTTGTTGGACGCCTGTATTTAAGACTGCCAGTGTATAGGTATTTAGTACTAGTCTGTGTCTTAAGAATAGTTAATAAAGAGGAAACTCTTCTTTTTGGCCTGTTTGGAATATTATATTTGGCAATAAACTAGTCAGACTGTAAAAATATCATTTCAACAGTTATGTTTTTAATAGCTATTTAGTCATTTGTGGCCACTTTTTCTGAATTTATATCTCACAACTAACATATAGTCTCCCAGTTCAAGCTTTACTTCAATTTAAACTGTTTCTTTATTTCTTTATGGCCTTTTGGGTAGAACCTATCACTGGAAGTTCCAACTGTTCCATTAAACCATTTCGGAGGTTCAACAAACCATTTATCGCATCAAATGCCACATAAAAGGGCAGGGAATAAAGAAAAGTTGCAAATCACATTGATTTTGTTGCCATTATCCCACTATTTTCTGTGACAGTGTCATTTATAGCTAGATAAAGTGGAACTGATATACTGATACCACAAATATATAAATTTCATGAAAGGGTGAAAGGAAGCAGATTGTGATTAAAAGAAAATTTCGACTCTAAATAAATGCCAGTGCCACTGTTTTGACACATGATCATATATTTTAGGTTAATTTTTCTGATTTAGAAAACAGTTTTATTATCATTTGAAAGAAGTAAGCTGAAATAGTAGGTCAGGTAAATATTTCTGAATGATTTTCTATCAGCTTCAGTAAAAGGCACCACATATATTGTACACCCAAATTATAGAGATGTTATCATGTGACGATAATTACCAATTTTAGAATACCGCCCATTTTCTGATCATGACAGTAATGATTACTTACTAGATGCATTTATTGTCAATTAATATTGATGTCAATGTACTGATATGGTCACAGAGAAAGTGTAAACAAAGGAAGATACCATTTAAATAGATTAATCTTAAGGGTAACATGTACAGTACCTATTAAAGAAAAAAGTTTCATCTGTGGTATCAGTCCAGAAGCTTACCAGTCAAGCAGTCACCCTTTGAGAAAACATTTAGAAAACCTTTAGAAAACCTTTAGAGAAGGCACATTTGGTGTTGAGCTGATGCGAATCGGTGCTAGGGGCCTCTCTGTGCTCAACTAACGATCAGTGGTCCCGCTGTCGATAACATCGACTTGGCCATGCTGGCTGACTATGGATTCCTCTAAAGTAGAACTTATGGATCCGGAGTCTTGTGTTGTGCCCCCCTGTCTAATAGCACAGATGTGGATCCGAAGAAAGGCCCTGTACTTTAGCATTGGGCCAAGATTTTTGCAAGATTTGGGCAAGAATTTGGAAAGATTTTGAGAAAAAATTAGTCACTTTGTTGAAAATATGTTGTGCGTATGCATTTTGTTAGAATCTTAGGTAGTTTTATCAAGAATTTAACAAGATTGTTAGAATTTTAGGTAGTTTTATCAAGAATTTGACAAGATTGTTTGAAATGTCCTGCAATTCCTCATTAACTCCAATATATCACTATATGGGCAAGATTTATCATAATTTTTCAATAACTTAAGTCACAAAATCATTCAACCTTTTACTGACCTTTACTTGCAGGCTATGGGACAGAACCTCAAATCAACTTCACTCCATCAGGTAAAGATAAAAATGTTGCTGATATTTGGCCCACATTTTGGCATAAAACTGTTTAAGAACCCAATAAAAAGGGTGATAAGTTAATGATAAGTTAGCTGCAGACTTTATGTGCACGATTCATAACTGTTAGACACACACCACCTTGGGAGATATTCAAGGGTTTCAGACAGGCACTTAAGATGTGTTAAGAGTGTTTATATTGCTTTGAAGGGGTTGGAAAGTGACTGGAAACAGTCTTTTAAAACACTACAGATAGCTTACTGCTGTTCAAAGAGTGTGTACCTGATTTAGTATCCCGAATTTATTGAGGGGGGGGGGAGTTATGTTAGGCCAAATAACAATAGATGGAAAACTGGTTCTTAGAGCAATAGAACTATCAACTAGATACCTTCAAATAGCAATAGACAATACAAACAAAACTAGATTATAACAATAGCTGGTGTGTTGGCCAAATAGACTGAGAAAGTAATGATAATTGGTGGTCAGAATCTGTTATGCACGCACATTTGGAAGTAATTGAAGGATTAAGGATAGATCAGTGTTCACTGCACGACATTACAACTGTCAGTCAAGTCATGTGCGTGACACAGAGACTTCTAGCCGACCAGATTTGGCTTTGTTTTGGCTTTGTGTTGTGTTTTTGGTGTGAATATGAAGGCCACTGGCCACTACAAAGGTGGAATTTGTGTGAATTTAGTTTGTTTAGATGTTTAGATGTTTTACTTGTGTAATCATTTGGATTTTTTAACTGATAGTTTTCAACTTTCCCATCAATATAATGTGATATATGGGCTACTGTAGCAGTCATATTTTAGCAAATTTAACACCATCATTAAACACACTGTCATGAATCTAAATACTGACAAGAAATTGTTTTGAAGTAATCATTAATACCAATCTTTTAGTAGCAATAATTTCTAAAACTAATTATGTGGCTATTACTATTACTACCTGTATTGTACCATTGGTAACTACCATCACCAGGCACTACTGCTGCTGATAATATTAAGCTAGATATTAAGCTAGATGCAGTGAACCTCTGGCTTGCATGACTCTTCTAATTGACACGTACAAGCCTCAGATTTGTATAGAAATTGGGATTATCTCCGGCTAGGGATAAGCCTATAATCGGACAAGGCATATGATAGATATTAAGCATGCTTTAGGCCACCCTGGCTAAGTCTGCTTAGTATTATTTAGTATTAAGAACATATGCTTGCCATTGTAACAAAGTGACATTAATGTAGAGCTCTATGTAATATGTGGTTTAATTGTCTCCATCATTATAATTGTGTAAGTTTGTTGTTAATTAATGTTATGAGCTATAACTTAAGTACCCGGGTACAATTATTGTTACAGCCTTTGTTTTGGTGATGTCCCTTAAATAACTTTTAGTCAGTGACTGGCTATATCTTTTGGACATTTAAATGTCAACTAGTGCTAATTCATACTAGTATACATCTATTCATTTTCAAACTCATTGTAACTTTTGACATGGACATTGTCCTCACGTTAAGTTGAACTTTAGTATGGCTTATTTTGCTGTTGTTTCGTACTTTTGTGTCTTATCAAAAGTCCAAATCATGCAAATGTTATAGTGTTGGCTAAAAATAAACCAAACATGTTCACTAACTGACCAAGTATCACATCAAATTTGATGTTTATAAAAAAATGTATCATAAATTGGATGTTGTGTATATTAAGCTCCGTTGCGGTCAATTTTGTAGATCGCAGCACTGGTGGCAAGCATAGTTGCTACACATGCACTAAAAATGGTCATACCATATATCTTTGTAATGTCCCAATTTAACCACAGATTAAGACAAAATAGGGATGATTATGACAAGTTTCTTGTGTATCGTATGCAATTATATGCATTCCCTACCTGTGTTTTTACCGCGCCTAGCAACCCAAGTCATTTGACCCAGTGGTGTCTACCATGACAAGTGGGGCGGCTGTTTGAATTACAAAAGTGTGTGCTATGGCTCAGGCAAAACCTGCTATTTTCAGAAGTCGTAAATCATAATTTGGCAAGGTTTCTAGTTGCAGCTATCCACTACAGTGTGTAGGATGTGTTTAGTGTGTGTTGCCAGTTTTGACTTGGTAGTATTTATTTCAAAAGTGTTTCATATATATGCTGACTGCTGTGTTATATTAGTGTGCGGGCTTCTAAGAATTTCGTATATTCTTGCATTGCTTCTTGTACAGTTGTACTACATCACAGTTTTAAGTCAGCAGTGATGTTTGAATTGAGTAAAGTGTCTAGTGCTTGTATTGTCAAACACTGTTTTGATTGAGGCAGTGTTTTGATTGAACAGTTCTGTCACTAGCATAGAATTACAAGCCACGAAAAATCAAAGTGGTTTCAAAGTGAAATGAAAGATAGCCATATTAACTTGCCCCAAGCTATGATATAACATCATAACAATCATGGTGTATCAGTTTATAACTCAGCCCTTGGCTAAACGTTTGAGTGGGGTTGGTGTGTTCTGCAAATGTTGCTGATGGTGTGATTGATGTCTGATGGTGTTGTTCATGCTGTTGTTGTTGGTGAAACTGTAAATGTTGTTGACAAGGCTCAAAGGCACAGTTTGTGATTCAATGATTCCTACATATTCGTGTGCCTCTAACACTGACAACTGCATTAACTGTATCACACACTCCTCTGTTTTTATGTCAAGCATGAAGTGACGATAAAGGAAACTAGATAGTGCTTAAACATGTTTTTTTTTTCTCTTTTATTCTGATATTTTTTTCTCTACAATCGCTTTTTCTTTCTCTGATGTCTGTGTTAAACAGGCCAGTTGTACAAGTTGATTTATTCTCTCAGTAGACTTAACTGACATAATGATCTACTGTGTAGATCTGTGTTTTATTCTCCTGTACCATGTTTTGTTTGTTTATCCCGTTGCCATGGTAATCGTTCAGTTCTGATTTTCTTGATAGTGGCTGCCATGGCTGAGATACGACAGTAAATTCACTTGATAATATTCATTATTCAAGTATACAGAGACTCTGTGCTGTAGTGTTAAATCGTACTGTGTAAAAAAAAAGATTAAAGTTAAGATTAAAGCTAAACATGATACTTCTCGCCAAGATCTCGCCCCGTGCGTTAATTGCCTTATTACACCTGTCACGTGACTCAGTTGGTCACATGACAAGCCCATTGTCAGGGTGCCCCATTATTGTTTGCAGGCACAGGGCACTGTAGAAGGCAGGGCATGAGTACACAAAAGGCGATTCATAAAAATTGCTGCTTTCTCCTGCTCTAAAGTGGCTCATTCTCAGCCAATTATTAAACATTAGCTGGGTGGGTGTACTACTGCATTCTCCTATCTTTACATGTGGTTAATTTAACACATTATGGTCGTCTTTAGATGCAGTCTGATAGACTCAGATAGAATATGTTAACAGGCTTGTTAAGTACTTTTAGAGTATACTAAGACTTATGTTTGATATAGGTCATACTGGGGCATGGAATACTACAGATATTGTGCCTACAGCTCCCTTATTTGAAGCATTTAAAAAAGTTTGATAGACTCTACCATTGGTATTATTAATATCTGCTTCGAATTCTTCAATTTATGATTTCAAAATCAAACTAGAAAAAGAAAATTTGGTAAGTAGAAAAACTTCCAGTGTAGTCCCACTTCAGTTTTGCAAATGTAGCCCCCTTCCCAAGTTAATGAGGCATAGTCTCAATTACATTAACCGTAAATGTGGGGCTATTCCAGGTCCCTGAGGGACTCCACATTGTGTCTGGATTTAATGCTTGGGTGTGCATTAAACACCCTCTGCCAATGGGAAGTTCGTTCATTGCTTCAAAAGAAAAGTGATTTCAAGAAAAGAAAAAGTCATTATAGTGGTCGTTACGATTTCTTATATCTAGGAAGCCATATTTACATGTTTTTATTTCATTGAACAAAAAACGTAAGTGCAGGGTATTTTATGTTTTTTATTTAGTCACAGGCTGTAGTTTGTAGTATTTCCTTATTGTTTTTACAGGGGAGGTTGGTATAAAGCATTGCCTGAAATATATATATATCAGCCAATCACCTGTCTGATAACTGTCATATTAAAGTTGATTATGGCAAATAATCTAGGTTTCTGATGAATAATTTATGTATTGAAAAGAAGAAAGTAAAGTAAATACCATATGGCATGGCTGGTTTGATGGAAACACCTTTTTATCTTTGACACTTGAGTCATCTTCATAATTGGTGATGTTGGTGAATGGAAATTGTGAAAAGTTCTCCAAAGCTGGTGACTAGAATAGCTTCTAGGTATGACAACAATTATTTCTCATATCTGGGCAGGATTGAATAGGCCATGCATCATAGTTATCAAAATGGTGGCTTAAATGGTTGGATTAAAAATTGACTCACTGAGCAATTAAGTGATATAGAAACCAATGCAGAAAAAAGTTGAAAAAAAATCTGAAATTTCCTTTGAAGTGTGGCATAATGGCATAAGCCAGCTATTAAACCTATCCCAGCAATAACAACATTGATCTTTGAATAGAGGTTGGTTGCAGGCCCCAGATCCATCATCACTTACACACTAAATTGATGCAATTAACGGATTTAGTGTCATGGAGCTGCTGGTTCCAAAGCTTAGCCAAAAGCTCCAGAACTTCATTGGAGTACAGTGAAGCATAACAGTCACAGTGAAGTTTCAATGAAGTTTTGACACTAAAGTTAGACTATAAAGTGCTGCTATGTCAACCATTATGTGTCACACCGAAGTTAAGGTCACCAAAGTTGTGTAACTTTGAAGTAAGGAAGTTTGACAATGAAGTTTGGCAATCAAAGTTTAAAGATGACACTTCACAATAATGAAGTTCTACAGTGAAGTGAGACAGAACTCAATGAAGTTCAGAAATGAAGTGTCACAGTAACATGTTACGGCAACAATGAAGTATTTTAAGATGCAGTGAAGTGAAATGAAGTTCACAATAAAGTTTCAGAAGTTCTCAATGAAGTTTGACAAGAAAGTTTTACAGCAACGAAGTGCGATGAAGTGAAGCGAAATTTGAACAGAGAAGTTCACAGTGGGCTCACTGACTTCAAACGCATGCAAATGCTTTTTATTAACAACAACTAACTCACACAAAGTGGCTGAGTAAACATTTCTTCTATTCAGTTGGCTAAAAGGGCTATTCACTTGAGCTGTGGCTGTGACTGGTTGTTCAGTGAATGTTCACTCAGCTCCACTGGCTTGCTTTAGTCCTGGGCAGCAGCAACTCCATTGAAGCAGGGAGCCCCTGTTTAACCACTCATAGAACTCCCAGTGCTGACACTAACTCAGGTGATGCAGCTTTGTTGTTTTTACCTGGATTAGAATTCCAGGCACACCCCAGTCTTTGCTGATTCTCTGGTGATTCTCTGGTGATGGTGTGTGTAGGTTGAGCCACAGTTCTTTTTGCTGCTGCCTACCTACCTTGCCATCCACCCAAAGAGGAAATGTTTATTTGCCATCCACCTATTGTCCATTAGCAGTGCACTGCTCTCCTCCCCTCCACTTTTAACCTGTTCGGCTTCTTTGTTTAATCAGGATTAGCCCTAAGTCATCCCCCATTCATCATCCTGGGATGATCCAGCTATTTTCAATTCATTTTCGATTCGCTTGCGATTCATCATCGAAGATTCGATATTGCGATTACCATATACAAACATATCAATGTTCACACTGTTGGCAGATTGAATAGTTACTGAAAAGCAGCTGCTGGGTCTGCATGAGAACTTGAGGTTTGGTAAATTTAAAATGCAATTAGTTATTTTGAACTTCAGAAAATTGGGACTTTGTTATTGAAGCCATACAATAGTGCTATCAATTTGGAACAAAAGACTTTCAGAAACTGATAATTTTAAGTGTTTTGATTATAATTTGCAAAATTCTTGCAGGGAATAATGATTATAATGCAGTTTAACGAGTATGAACTTGCGTTTCAATAATGTATGATGGATGTTCGCCGATTGTTCGGTTAATGGGATGATATATCAGGTCCTGTAAATGTCAACGATTCTCAGTGAACAGCCCTTTTTGCTTAAGGTTCAGGTGTAGGAGCAGCCGAATGAACCTGACAGCGAAACACAAAACCTGTGACACCACGACAAACATTAGCGCCAATGCCATACAGCTGTATCCATGTCCATAGTGTGTCGCGGCGGCATTGTCAAACCATGTTGTCCGACTGTGTTTGGCCCCTGCCGCTATGAGTCAAATATGAAAGGGCGCTATTATGTGGCGGGACGCGCGGCCTGCATGAATAATCAGAAAATTCAGCGAAAAATAAGGCATTCGGCAGTGTAACTGTCAGCCCCTTGCATTAGTCTGAGGGGTTCGCGCAGTGTTAAAGGATAATAGAGCATTCGAGCAGCGGGCCGGTCCATTAAATGTCCTCACTGCGCTTGATGTATTCCGTGCTTTTTCGGAGTTCCTTTGGTTAACAGGGAGTTCGCGTCTTGCTCTGTGCGACATTGTACTCTTCCAAGCATCGTGTTTTTTTTAGCGATTGAAAAAAAAGTGGGTTGTGCCAAATTTTATACTATAGCCTTTACTCAAAGACTTTAGCAAGCTTCCCAGAACTTGCAATAATGCTTCTCAAAACTGAATGACAGAATCATTTGTGGACATTTTCATTTCTTACTTTCTTAGACCCTTAGAAGATGTCTCAGTTCCCTGATGCAACTTTTGAATCACAAAAAGAAGTGGGAAAGTGAGCTTTGTGGTCACTGATCTGAAGTTATACTGCTGCTGCTGTTACTAGCTGTTACTGCTGCTGTTACTGCTGCTGATGCTGCTGTTAGTACTACCACTGCAGCTGTTACTGCTGCTGTTGGTACCGCCACTGCAGCTGCTGTTCCTGTTAGTGATGCTGTTGAGCTGCTGGCTAACATCACTTGCTGATGGCTTTATAACGACCTGACAGGAGTGACAAGCATGTGCTGGGGTCAGAGAAAAGCCCCCCTCTCTCTTGAGCTCTCTGGGGCTCTGTGGGGGCTCTCTCAGTCTCTGGGGGCTCCTGGGGGACTGGTCTTTTCCTGGGATTCCTCAGGGCTCCACCCTCTCTCCAAGCCTCTTCCCAAGTCTCTACTCAGGTCTGTCATGCTTAACCTTTTGATGCCCAGGCCTGCAAATGGTCAACTGACATCTTGGGTCTTTTCTGCAAGTGTCTCACTCAGGTCTCAAAGATGTCTCTGCAATGTGATGTCTCACTGATGCACTGATGTCTCAGACACTGTGATTATTCTGTATGATGGATTTATTGGTTCATCACTTCAGGCAAAAAGGCAGTTAAGACTGATTTAGAAACATCTCTTCTACTTTGCTGCAAATTGCTTAGTATTTATAAACCAGTCTTTCCGTTTATTTACCCAACCTCTGTTTCTCTTGATCATAATCTCAATTGCTTTCGTATCAATAAGTATGCTATGCAAGACATGTGCAGCAGTGGTTTACTCCACCATAAGTTACAGGAAAGGTTTGCAAGCAGTAGATATGTGCTGTCATCTCACTTCAAACAACCACAAATGCATGCTAAGCAATGTTGAATGTCTTGCATTCTGTGTTCAACACACCAAGGTGTTTTACACCTAAAATGGAAGCAATATCAATTGCCTTATCTATTGGTGGTTACGTTCTTATTCGAACAATAAACAATCTCCATTGCATCTTTGCATGTTTAGCAATAAGTGAATAACCCAACGGTGCCACTTTTTGGCACGATTGAGAACGTCAGAACCACTGATATCACTGATATGTGTACATCATCTGTAGCCTGATGTAGGAGACTAGTCACACTACTAGGAGTTGAGCATGCATACATCTTGGTACAAGAGCTACAGCAGCTTCTGAATGAAGATGGGGGATGCTGAATGGCGCTGAATGAAGATGCAGAGAGGGTGTCTTGCTTGCAGATTATGATCAACTAGGGTCACCTCTTCTGGACAACCTGCGTCTCTTGATGCTGACCCTGTTGCCAGGGCAACCAAAAGATTAAAGCAGCACGTCTTGACCCTGTGTGTGAAGCAGTGTAGCTTGGTTGGGGTGTGGTCTCTGTGGATACAAAAATGGACATTTTACAGTTACCTTTACCTTTGAAATTGAAATAATTAAACTAGAGTGTCTTAAAATGTCTCAAAAAGCTCTCATCTTCTACAGTAGTGAACGTCTTTAAATTACAGTAACTTGAAAGCAACAATAACTGGCTGTATCATATCTGTTTTCACAGAAACTTAGTTCATATAACTCCCAACATTTCACAGTGCTGCTCATCCTCTGGATTGTAGCATAAACTGCTGCAGTGAATGGACGTGATGTCAGCTGTGTGTTGGCCTGCTATCAGTTGAGCAATAGGAATGTCACAGTAAAATGCTTTGACATCATTTGTCCCATTGACACGTCATCATGATGTCTTCATGATGCAGTCATCTCAATTATCAGATAGTTCATGCTATAAAACTAACTACTGTGCTGGTGTTAGCTGAGACTATGAAGATACCCAAGTGTATTGTTTATGGTGTGAATATTCAGTTTACAAGTTGGCATTTAGTAAAATTCTGATTTATTTATTTATTTATTTATCTCTTGTCTATACTGCTGTTAAAGCTGTTGACTCTAATAGACGATGAGTTCAAGTCATACAACAGCTTAGGACCTGTCTGATTTTCTGCACACGAAATGTGAGAGCTCCAGCCAAAATTGAGGCGTAACAAAAGAAGGATGCATGTAGTCTCAAAGATCCAGGAGGCCAACAGAAGTTGTAGGGAGGCAATCAAGGGCACAAAGACTACACAACAACCACAATCATAATGGGATGCTATTTGGAAGGTAGGGCAAGAATGAGACGAAATGATTGAAGGTAGGACATAGGACTAATCCAGCATGGAATTAAGTCTTAAAGAGCTTCAATATAATAACACTTATTCAGAAGAATTTGCCCTCACATTATATTTATTCAACAGAGAACATCGCCCACTGAAATAGCAGTTTGTTGAGCAATACCCCGAGCATAAACAGCATAAACATATTAACAACATAAACATCATAAACAACATCATTTATAGATTGTTACGACTTACAACAGCAAAAACAGCTATTTACCTCTATCAACAGCATTAGCTTCAACAGCATAGACATAAACAGCAGCAGCAATTTTCACATCTTTATGACTCAGCCAGTTGTCTTGGGCTTGCCTGGTCAAGCAGATTATTGCATCCATGCAAAGAGACTTGCTTTGATAATTGCATGATTGTTCCTGCTCTTGTCACGCCATGTTTTTGTTTCAACAGAAGATAGGGCTCTGTCACAACTAGTCAGAGATACAGAGGGAGAGAGACAGAGACAGACAGAGGGACAGAGACAGCCCAGATAGATGAATAGACACACAGAAGCAGATAGAGAGGATGACTGCAGTCAGAGACATGCACACTGACAGATGGACTGAAGTTAGAACAATTTACATGTATTAGAGGTGGCATGTGCAATGTATGGAGGAATTTGTTATTAATAAAGAGTAAAACTTTGGTTGGAATGACAGAAATATGAATGCAAAGAGAACGAAACATAATCTATAAATACAGGCTACAGACAGACAGAACCTGGTAGAGAAGCACTGGCAGATAGAGAAACGAGTGTTACAGATAGACTTGCATTGCCCATCATCCACACTCCCTGATAGATGAGATAGCCAAATATTATATCTTATGTGATAAATTAGTATGTGAAGCTGCACAAAACGTGAACTCTCTCAAGCTAGAATCTCACATGGGCTCCACCTAGCTTTGGAATTTGGGCGGAGAATAGGTAGGAGAGAAAATGGTGATTGCTTGCTAACATTTAGGGATAATCTGTTGTGGGAAAGATTGTGCTTGGGGGCTTCTTAAAGTAAGGAGGCGAGGGGCCTGGGAATATTCTTGGGACTAGGAGGAAGCAGACTGCAGAAGGACTCAGGATTCAGTAGAAGGACTCTGAAGGACTCACGAGTGAGAAGGACTCAGAATCCAGAAGGAATCCAGGGCTGGAGGATTCCAATTGCATCAGAACTGGTCCAGAAGCCTTGGTTATACTTCTAGACTGTAACATGTATATTTAGGCTTATCAGGGTTCAGAAAAGTCAGAGCATTGCTTTCTGGGTAATTTTAGTCTTTCTAAATTTTTATTGAGTTTCGCTCGTACTCAAGGTCCCTGTATAGAGACTTCTGAGTTGTTCCCTCTGCAACTCAGACTCTCCGTATTCTGTGAGACTCAACTTCTTATACTCTGAAACTTTGGGTATATACTCTGGTACTCTGCTTCTCAGACTCTGAAACTGAATCTCAGCATATCTACAACCCATACCAGTGTACCTGACTCTTTTGAGTCTTGGATCATAACCCCTTTTCTCACATCTCTGAGCTTCTCTCTCCCTAGACCTATACCCAACTAGTTTGCCGAGAAACTGAGAACGAGGCTCAACTAGCTGCTGCTGTTCCAGCTAGAGTTCCAGCTTGGGTTCCAGCTAGAGTTCCCCTGACTCAGTTCACAGCCGGAAGATTTTCCATGGGACCTCAGGCCCTGCACCGGTGTGGGAGGACTCGCAGCTGCTAGAAATCCTACAAAGACTCCGCGGCACACCAACATTGTTCCATGCAAACAATCAGGCTGCCCCTATTTTCGCCCATTGTATTCTGGGTGGCATACGCTGTAGCTCCAAGCTAGTTTGGAATTACTAGGCCCAGTGCTGTTGAATCTGTGTTGATGTGAAATGCTGTTGAGGTGCTATGCTGTTCATGTGCTGTGCAGTGCTGTTGAAGTTGTGAAACGATCTTATGGCTCTGTGAAATCTTTTAAATTAGATGTTGTTCATATTGTGACTGTTGTTCACATTCATACAGCATGGCTTTTATTGTATAGAAAGTATACATAATACAACCTAATCCCTTTGCGTTCTAATAGCCCTATGTAAGCCAATATCAGCCATGTCATCACTGTTACATTATGATGACGTCATGTGCACCATCAAGCCAAATTTAGCCAATAAAATCTCATAATCTGAGACCTCTGAAAGACAGTGCAAGTACAGCATAAGCCTAAAGGAACACTAAGGGGACACATGCATTTAGGAGTCCATTCTGAAGCAGTAATGTGCAAGTAGCTCACTGTCAATATTTGGTTAGTATCATCACTGTATCATTATTCCATTTGTAATGAGTATTCAACCAGATCAAAAGGTGCATTGCATACATTACAATGGGCATATTGCATTAAACAATGGGAATACTGCATAGAGCATATTGCCATGAGCATATTGCATCATGTTGCACTGAAAAGGTCCATGAATATATTGCACAATCTGCAAAATGTCACTTTGTACCATAGTGTACATTTGACACAAGCTACTAATGACTCTTTGGTACTAATTACTTGTATGTCAAAGCGTTCATCTTGTATGCATTGATTTGATCACAGTAAACTGATTACTCACTTGTTCTGATTACTTTTGTGATTACTGTGATGTCATCATACAGTTGTAATCACATCTTATAAGAGCATTTCGCCTTTTATGATCTGTTTATAATAGTTGATTGGTGATCTTCAATGTTAGCACTTAAAAATTTGCATTTTTGTTGTCATTGAATTCTTTAAACAACTGATATTTTCCTAATTATCTTCCACAAAGCTGTATCTTTGAACCCAGAATCGTATTCTGTGTGTTTTAATTTGCTAGACAACTGTTCCTTCCTCCCCAATTGAGTTGTATCAGTGTTGACAAGAGCACTTGGGTGGACATTCCCCAAGCTAAAAAGTAAAACATCTCGTGTCACTTGACAATATTTGGGACATTCCTCTGACACCAGTGGTCACCAATGACACTAAACTGCAATGGAAGCAGATCGAGATCACCCTCTCTGACACCACTGACAGCAAAGTTGTTTTGGAGGTTGTAAGGTTTCCAAAAGCAATTTCTGGCATTTGAGACACTCTAAACAGATATTGAGATGTTCTGTATTGGTCTGAGACTGTGTTTATGGAGCTCTGTGAAACACTAGAGCTACAGGAGTGTGAGCAACTCAGAGATAGTGTGGAAAACTTTGCAAAAAATTTGAATAACTCAATGCAAACAGCTCTGTGACAATGTGAACTCATCAGAAATAGTGTGAAAGACTTTGAGATAGTGTGAACGTCTCTAAGGCAATCTGAACAACTCGGAGATAGAGTTGCTTGCACTATTTCAGAGTTCTTCACACTGAGACAATGCATACAACTCTGACACAGTGTGATCAACTCTGCTACAGTGTGATCAACTCTGCAACAGTGTGATCAACTCTACAACAGTATTCACAACTGTGCAACAGTGTGAACAACTTTTGAACAGTGTGATATACTCTACAAAAATGTGATCAACTCTGCACCAGTGTGAGCAACTCTGACACGGTGTGAGCAACAAATCTGAGACCTTCTGAACAGCCACAGAGACATTGTGGAGACGTGTGAAGGTTGTATTGACATCCTGCTCAGATGTTTATTTACAAGAAAGTGGGGGAGGCCGCCTCTCTAGAGCAGTTATTGGCTCAGTAGGACCAGAGACTTGCTTGTCAATAATATCGACAGTGGTTCCTTTGCTAGTCTAGTCTACCCATCAAGCTATTGAGCTGCCTGACCCAAAAATTTGTGAACAGATCTCGGGGTAAATGGTCGATACATTGTCTTGGTGCAACTTAACATCTGTACACTAGCTTAGTGCATTGATACTTGCTTCTATATAATGTTGAATTAATGTATATTGATTTTCTAATAATACTTTCATCTTGTTTATGCCTTTATGGTAATTATGGCTCTATTCTTGACATCAAAAAGTCATTTATAACGACAGTTACAGCTGAATATTTAGTAAAATATGAATTTATTAGTAAAGACAAGAATCAGCTTGATTTCAAGCGGTTACTATTGACCATTTGACCTTTATTGGGAAGCGTTTGAATTCGATATTTTACTGGAAATCGTCTCAAGTTTATCACACCCTTCTACCTGGTCAGGCCAACAGTTTGTCTCCTGGCCACCGTGTGACACTGGTGTAGCGGCACAACGCCATAGAACGTCACGTCGCAACGTCAAACTGTCCTGGCTAAAGCTGAGGTGGGCCTATATTGGCAGCCATGATAGAAAACTGCGGTGTACAGCATTGTAGCTCCAAACCAAAATTCGTCAATGGAAATAGCAAGAAATCATGATACACTCAGAAAATCGTTATTACGATCAGTATAATCATTATGTACAATGTAATTCGGATACATGATTACAGCCATAGGTATTTTAGAGATATCCATTGGAACAAAATTCGTCAAAAGCAACTAGAAAATTACGATTACAGCCAAAATATCCCTGATTTTGTGCCACACAACAGTTGGTAAATCAAAGAAAATCACGATTACTACCGAAATGCTTGAGGATTTCACATTTTCCAATGTTTCTCGATTAAACAGATGGCATAGCCGAATTATGTTAGCTAATATTTGCTAAAAGAAGGATGGTTCCCCTGTAATAATGGAAAAGAAGTCTAAAATTGGAACCAAACAAAATTTTAATGCTATTAACACTATAGAGGATTTCTTGTGAACACAATGATGGCAAAAGAGAAGTAGGAAATTAATGCCAAAATGCTAAGCTAATTTTGCTAGAAAAAAAAATTTCAGGAATAATTTTATGTTTCTTGTGGTTTCCTATTGGCCCAGTATTAGGTGTATGAACTTGCTTTCTCCTTCTTATGTCAACTAATGCAAAATTTCGAAGAAATTGCCCATTAAACATGCATTAAAAAGCATATGTATGACCAGCTTGGACATATTACCCTGTATTAGTACATACTATTACCACAAATTGGCATTAACATACATCATACATTTTACTGGAATTGCCTTCTAGATGACCACTTAGTTCTTGTATTATTGCTGACATGAAGTGGGGTGGGGCGAGTTGGTAGGGGTGTTACCAACGAACTCAGGGGGTGATGAGTTGGGAAATTGTGTGCACACAAAGAGAGTTATGGCATTGCAGAGGGGTTGTCAAGATATGAGACTTCCTTAGTTATGTATATTAGTAATGGTACAATTATTAAAGACCTTTGGTTAAATTGTGATATGTGCAATTATAATGATGTTGGGTTTCTCTGATACAGGTAACAATGAAACAATTCATTTGACAATTTAAGATCTCCCACCCCTACCCCTTCCTTTCAGTTTGATGTCAGTCTTCTCAAGGTACATCCCAAGCCCTCCTCAGTGGGCAGCATCCATTTGGCCATCCTCAGCTGGGCAGCATCCCTAGTTGGCTATCCCCAGTTGGGCAGGAGCTGTAATGAGCAGCCAGTAAGCAAACACTTTCAATGTTGACGCAGTTGTTGTGCGCACATGATGGCCCTGACAAAATATTTAACCTGTACACAGGCATTTTTCTCTAGCCCCAAGGCTTCTGCAAGATGCTGCGGTTAGTCAGATGGTTTGTGCTGGGCTAGTCACAAAAATTGTGGGCGCATGGTGGTCTTTGGGTGCATGTACCCTGATATTGTGCATCTGCTAGGGAAATTTGACATTTTAGTATTATTTTTAGGCTCGTAAAGTTGATAATTGTGATTTTAAGCGAGCTTTTGCATTTTTGTTAGCCACACAGTCCTGTGTTTTCACATGAAATGGCTGGGAATCTGACCGTTTGTAGAATTTTCAGCTTGGCAGATAAAGCATCGTGAGAACCACGCAAGTGGCGTGATCATTGGCATTAATGCGCTCGTTAATAGAAATCAGACCAAATAAATATCGGTTTAGATCCATCCCATGTATACCAAATAGTCGTTATTCATACATTCATACAATTTGAGGGTAAATGAGCACAAATAAAGCTGTGTTTCAGACATACAATTATATGGAAACATCGCATTCTATTATTTTGAGTTACTTCCTTATACTGTATGCTAATGATCTAATACTTGTCCCACAGTTTATCCAAAAACTGTTATAACAAAGCTCTGACCAAGCCAGCTGTTACAGCAACTGCAAAAACTCCGATCATCAATCTATTTTTAGTGTGGCCATATTCCCTGTACATGTCGAAGGGGCTGACTGACGATTATTTAAAGTCAGGGGCCTCATTAAAACCGACTCTGTCATCCTGTATATATATGGCCAGATGTGTTGGATATTAAACAACAACAGCTCTTACCTCTACTGTGTGTAATGTTTTAAGGCAGTTTTATGTTGTTTTTGAACTAAGAAGTTGTGACAGGATGAATTTGTTATAGTTTGATGCAAGGTGTTATAGTGTGCAGGTTTGCATGGCCAGTGTAGACCTCTGGGACACATCTTACTACTAACAAGGATTGGTAAAAGAGATTCATTGGGAGTCCGCAATATGCCAGACACTTACACCATATGTGGGATCTTGAATATGGAATCTAAAACTATTCAGCTATCATCAGTTTCTGCTGTTCGTTAATGAGACATGACAGCTGCACACTTCAGCCTTTTGAGGGGGACACCTTTTTTTAGCTTTTGACTATTTGTTGTCACCCTCACAGACCTTCCAAACTATTCACCCCTTCTATGGTTCCACCCCTTCTGCACTACTCCCACAAGGGTAATTAGTTAATCACTGAAATGAATTAACAAGGGTTACAAGCAAGAAATGCAACGCAGAGGATTGGGTGGGGGGGGGGGTGATGTCTCAAGTTATGACTCAGAGGATGGGTTCATTACCTTGCCCCAGCAGGGCGCTCCTCTTTCCCCTACTCTTTTCCCCTCCTTTAAACTCGCTCTTTGATATTTGTGGAGGCCTCCATCGTTTTGGGATCGTTTAGTGAACACTGCAGCTTAAAGCAAGCGTTTTACAAGCGTTTTGCAAGCTTTTAAGTTTTGTGTACTGAGTTTTGAAGAGGTTGATAGCTCAAAACAGGTGAGCTTCAAACAGTTAAAAAGAATTTGAAGTCTTTTTGTTAATGGCTCCAAGGCTTACTTTCATGGCGAACCTGTTTAAGCAATATTGTTCTGTTTACTTTCATCCAGAGTGAAATGCACTTTTCATGATTTTGCAATTAACGTTGGGACTAAACTTGGTGTAAAATTAAGTTCATCAGTTTAAGATTAAAAGAAATAACAGAAAACTGTTACTGTGGATGTTGCTATCAGTTTAAGATAAGGAACAATAACAGTAAACAGTTACTGTGACTGTTACTGTTAAAGTATGCTGTTAGTGTTGCTACTGTTTGTGTTGCTACTGTTTGTGTTGCTACTGTTTGTGTTGGCTGTTTTTGTAACAGTTACTGCAGAAATGAAAAAGCTATCCAATCCTGTAACCGAATTGGATGCACTTTGTTCAAAGTTTGGTTTGCAACTTTGAAGTTAGATTGGTTAAAGTTGGATCGGTGCAGGTCACCTATCTTAGAGTACGGGTCGTGGCTAATTTTGATTGGAAGGTTTGGTTGGTTGACCAGGGGTGGAAACATCATTACTTGACATCAAGCTTTCTGCAGGCTTCTGCTTCCAAAAGGTCCAACTGAGTCAACTCTGTGTTCAGACTGTTGGCCAGTTCTGTAGTGAAATGTCCTGCTGTCAAGTGGGCTCCAATACCATTCCGAATTAGCTCAATTGGCCCTTTGCTGTGGACAGCTTGTGTTGACATTTGACTCAGTCGCTGTTCATATCTATCAAACACCAAGACAGGCAAGAAATGCAGATATGCTCATTTGACCGTGAGCAGGTCATTTTCATATGAGTCCCCTGGCATGGCTGCTATGGGCATGGCTAGCTTGCTCTGGCATGGCTAGCTCTGGCATGACAAGGCCTGCATGACTGTTCTCATAGCCATACAGGGCTCCCTCTCTCTTGCCCTCAGACAACCCTAGCCCTGCTCAAACCCCCTAAGAATAGGACGCATAATGGCCTGATTTAATATTTTTTTGGCCATAATACCCTGATTTGTTCATCATGCTTTGCTGTCTAGTCTTAATAAGGAGTTATTAAGAAGTATTAAGAGTGGGATATCTAAGGGTATGATCTGTTAAATCTCTATGATAGGGATTGTTGAGGTATACCTGTTAAGTAATCATTTTAAATTATTTTGTTTATTCAAATTATGTTCTGTACAAAAATCTTCCATACCTTCACCCAAGAGAATTATCAAATCACTGGTCTTTATTTCTGTATGTATACATGACCTTATGTGCTTTTTAAATTAAATTCAAAGCTCTTACAGTATGTTGAATTTAATATCTGTATTTAATATTTAACAGCATATATTTTTTATAATCTTATTTTGTGTGGAATCACAGTAAAAACCACTGAAAGAACAGCTTGGGATCCACCTTAAAATCAGCCTGAAATCGTTCAGTAAAGTGGGTCTGTTTAGCCTTCACCCTGACAATAGGGTAAAACGCAGAGAAAGGGTTAAATCGGGCGAGTATGCCCCAGGGTATCAGTTACTGGGGTAGAGAGGGGGCAGATGACTTGACCTAGAAAAGGGTCTGCTTGGATGTCAGCAGGGAGTAAAGCAAGGGACATGACGTGACCAATGTTTTTTGCTGCTCCTTTTTCCTTCCCTTTTTAGGGAGGGAGGGGGTGGTCAGTATTGACAGTATTGATGACTGTAGGTAGTTTGTTGTTAGCTGGATTCAAGGTAGGATTTTTAGAAAGAACTTAGTAGAGTATGTATTCTTCTTCTGATATATTCTTCTTCTTCTTCTTCTGATATCTTCTTCTTCTGAGATATTCTTCTTCTTCTTCTGAAATATTCTTCTTCTGAAATATTCTTCTTCTGAAATATTCTTCTTCTGAAATATTCTTCTTCTTCTTCTTCTTCTTCTTCTTCTCCTTCTTCTTCTTCTTCTTCTTCCACAGAGTTTATACAATGTACAATTCTCTCTACAATCTACACCGTGGTGGAAATCAGACCTAGTTGGGCAGTACATCACTGTCAGGCTCTAATCCACCTCTTGTGTTAAAACCGGACCTCCTACAGGAACAGGATTAACCAAAATCCTTACACATCCCCTGACACCTCTGGCACCATGGTAAATCTGGAGGAACTTTGGCCAATTTTGGGTGAAGCCAGTTTCATTAGTAGAGCATGGTTTAGCATGGAGAATTGAAGCTAGGGTGATGATGTTAGTGGAGGTGTTTTGTATTGTTTAGATGCCTAGGTATTTGCAGTTTTCAAGAAGTTGTGAAAACATTTGAAGCATTTTGACGAAGATGCTTGATATGGTTTAGGAAAATTTTCCTTTTTCATGAAATTGTAGAAGTTAGGAAGCATAAGCTTTATGCAAAATTTGCTGAAGTATTTTCCCTGTAATGAACATCCTTTTACAGACATCTGTGGTTGTTTTTGAGGGTTTGAGATTGTTGCTATGTGAAGTACAAGTCCAATACAGAAGGAGGAGGCTGTATATTTGAAGGAGGTTGCTTGTGGAGGAGTATAGGCTGTATAGTACATTTTCCATTGCACCCTGAGGTACACCAGCACTGGCAACTACATCATAACTTACATGGATTTAGAGAAGTGGTTTGGAAGAGCATTTGGAGAAGTATTTAAAGGCACACAGCCTTGACTCCCAGTGAACTGTGGCAGGAGCTCCCCGGGCCTCTTTGGTAGAGTGGTTTTATATTAGCATGTGCCCACAAAGAGCTGCCCTGCATAAGCAAGGAAGTTGTGATAGAAAGTGCAACGGACCATACCACTGATAACTCCCTACTTCTTAGATCAGAGGTCACTTAGAGTCTGTTGTGGGGGTATAAAGCTCGGGTCTAGGCAGAAATGACTTGCCACTGTCATTTAGCACCCTTGCAATGGCTTGCTTTGGCTTGCAAAGGGAATTGGCCTATCTGATTGTATCCCTCTCAGCTAAATGTGTCTAGAATGTGAGCCACAGTGATTAATGAGTTTAACATTGAAGTGGGGCCCCACTAGCCATGCCACTTGCAAGCCCTGCTATTCCAGCAAGCCAACATTACTTCAGAGTAAGGAGAAACACTTGCAACACTGCCTGGAAATGTTGCAAACACACTTGCAGCCCTGCTCTCAAGATGTTGCTACATGGTTTGAAATGATCTTGTTCTGATGCTTTGAGATCTTCAGATGTATACATGTATTTGCCACCTTGCAACATTGCTGTTGAAGTTGAGACAGTGTTACAGGACAAGTTGTAATGCTGGAAAGGCACTTGAAAAATTGCTATAAAGACCAGAAACCTATTACTGTTTGAGACACTTGTAAATGCCAAAAGCAACCAAAACAGGTCAATCAGAATCACAAGAATCGAAGAAAGTATCCCTATTTGTCAATATTTCCAAACACTGCTACAATATGAAGTTATACTAAATAGACTTGCAGCAGAAACACTGACAAGCCGACATATAATAACATTTCTCTCTCTCCTAGAGGGCTAGAGGCCTACACTCTATTGCCCCGCCTCTCTTCCACTGCCCTCTCTTCTGCCCTCTCTCTTGCTCTCCTAGCAATAAACTCCTTCTATATGTTCCCTGTGGCCCTGAGGGTTCACATATTCCTTGACTTATGCTCATTCCTTTGGGGGTCTTTTAAAATTAGCCAGCTCAGAATGAGCTAAAGAGAAGTTGATTATAGATAGCTGAAGAGATAGCATCAGTTTTTGGTGCACAAGTAATGGTTAAGAACTTAATAAGAAGTAGAAATTGGTTACAGATGGAATTGCCGTTTAACTGGGTTATATTTTTGATAAGGTGTCATGAATATGAGGTTAAGAAACAAAAGCTATGATTATGTTGTTTGTAGTGATGTATTCTAGAAATGATATTTCACTAGTGCAGTTGGTAACTATTTCTCCAAATTATGATTTTATATCAGTTCTGATATACCATTTGATTGGATTGGTGCAAGACTTCTGAGCATATTCCTTGTTTCAAATAACCCCCAACCATCCAATAAGTAACCTGTGACTGACAGTCTGATGACTAACTACTGACAGACGACTGACTGACGACTGACTAACTTTCCTCTTGCTGGCTCTTGCTGCCTAGTTCTTGGCAGTGGTCATTTTAGTTAAGCATGCAGGGTGGGGCCCCCAGACCACCTGGGCTATCCCAGATTGTGCAGCTTGACACAGTGGGCCGGCTTCAGAAGTTGCTCGGATGAAATGAGCCTATGATGGATAGAATGGGAAGGTTATAGATGAAATGAAGTGCCCTGCATGTTTAGCAGGCTGGGTCAGTTATGAAGCCTGGGGTTCCCCTAATGGTATGCTGCAGGGTGCCCCTCTGTGAGCCAGCTATAAGGCTACAAGGTTTTGCTGCCAGCTGTGAGCCCAAATGCTGATTTATCAGCAGCTACAACCACAATTTGGTGTACAGGAACAGCCCTGCAGGACTGGGGCAGCTCTGTGAACAGTAAGATTTAAGCTGTAAAGCTGCAAGGAAGGTCTTAAGGAAGTGTGAAGTGAGATTTCAATCCAGGAGTGAAAAGATGTGTAACAGTTTCTTGCTTGGTGCTGTTTGATACTGGTCTTTTCGTTTTATTTAGCAGAAAATCCTTGTACCTTTCGGTCTTTCAGTGTGTTTATTGGTTGCACTTCCTTTAGTTAAAGAGATGAAAATCAAAAGATATTCTTTGCAGAAACACACAGTCAAATCTATCATCCTCTTGTGTTGAAACTTGAAAGACTATACAATTGTCAATTTGTCATTCTCTGCATGGTTTACAACATCAGCAATTAGGGTATTAAAGTGAAAAGAACCTTTCTTTTACTGTCCACACTGACTCAATGTTATGTAGCTCTCGTTGCTGCTCACAACTGGACTTGAGGGGCCCTTTACTCTCAATGAATCTGCCATGCTTTAGATATTAGGCCACTGGGGTGAGGATAAAATTAAGGGTTAGTGGAGAGACCTCTGTTGCCCTGGGCCTACCAACACGCTGCCCAATTAGACTACACCCTCTTGGGCCCAAGGGCTTGTACCAAAGGCTTGTACCAAGGGCTGATTTGCTAGGGGGTGATTTCTTAGAGTTGATTGGCCTAAGGTTACAGGACATGTGCCTGCAACACCAAAAACATGTCTAGGCATTGGTAGAACTTAAGAGTTGTAGAATTTGGTGTCTAAAAGGTGTTACTTGTGTGGTCACAGCACACAAAACTTCTTGATATGCAATTGTGAGATTGCTTGAAAATGTTGATAAAATGGATCATAAGTCATAACCTGTGAGACATATATGTCAGGCTATTGTCAGTCTTTGAGATCTCTCGAGAAATCTGAAGATTCCATGATATCTCAGGATTAACTCTCTTATATTTCGTGGCTGTAACCCTATCCCATGGCTTAACTTTGATGTGAATTTTACTTTACTCACTTTGCCTTAACACGACTTGTGGCTATCAGAGGTTAGACAATTCTTGATATGTGACAAGCTTCTCTTTCTTTCAAACCATATTGTTTTGCATCTTGTCACTTTTTAAGCCATTTTTTTCCCCGGCCATAAAAATCCATTATCGCGGATTATAAGAATGACAATCCTCCTGCCAGTGGCTGTTCCCACCTTCACAGCTATTTTTTCCCGGCCCTTTGTGATTTTCTGGTCTTTCATCGATCCGCTAACCTCACATCCATTTGGCTAAAAGGGATAAAAGAGTAGTTAACTAGGATTTGTTTAATAAGGGGACTTACTGTTCTTTTGTGCTGGTATTAAGCGAGCCCTTAGCCCCACACCTGCAGCAATGCCTCGGGGTCCCACTTGGCCTACTATTCCGTTTCGTTTCCTTCCATCTCTCTTCGTTTCTGCCAATCGTGTCTTTCGCTTAACCCGTCTGCGTCTCCGGTGATCTCCGGCACATCTCCGAGACTCCCTCTTGGAGAGAATGCAGAGAATCCACCATCTCGAGACTCAGAACTCTGCGTCTCACCAAGACCCAACAACGAGACAGCCCTCGGCTTTAAGACAAACCAATCCGCAGCCGTAATCTCTCAATTAAGCGACGTGCCAGTACGCTTTTTCAAAAATGATTTAACAGTTTCCTGCACGATTTGAATTTAATGCCTCCGCCATGTTCCGGCTCAGGCTTAGCTAGTTCGGATTGTCGTTGAAATTCGCTGCTGCAACGCATGTGAGCCTCTGTGAGGGAATGGTTGAACTCTCTTATCAGCTTAAGAGAATATTAAGAAATTACTAAATGCAATGTATTACCTGGCTGCTGTCTTTGCCAGTACTTAAGCAAATTGATGCTGACAAATTGAGATGTGCACACTCTAAAAAATGTCGGGACAAAATTGGTTTTTAACGAGTTTTCGGTACGAAAACTCGTTATACTAGTCACTAATGTCGAGAGAGGGATTGACGCTATCTATTGACGATCTATTGACGCAGCTTTAATGTGCGAAATAACGACTTGCTACAATGTGGCAAGTTGTTGAAATGAGTAATAAAGACATCATAGATTTGTGCGCATCAACGTTTTTGTGTTGATCTTGGGTTGTTGAGCATTGTATCAATAGAAATTGCCTTTTAACAGTGCAGACATCACAAAAACGTCTGTTTTGGGTCAACATTTTGATGTTTTGCCGAAATGTCAACTGATTCAAACGAACAGCACTTACCACTGTGGTATAATATCGAAAATTCAAGAAAAATGTATGAGGAACACCCAGTTTGTGATCTATCCCAATCCTATTCAGCATCCGACAATAGCACAGAAAGGCTGTAGGTCTGATTACAGATTTATAGTTTAGTACAATTGTGTCTTCTCTGTTGATGGTCACGGCAAAACAGGAAACAGAAATGTCGAATAAATTACCCCAATGCCCTCTGATTGGTCGAGACGGGTGAGAATTTTTCCCGATTTGTTTCAGACACTTCTTTTTGGGTTAAAATAACGATTTCAGGATTTTTAGAATCGTATTTTTTTTAGGCAAATGCCCAGTTAGTTTCATTCAAATATCTTTTTTCGTCGCCAAGAATTCGTTGAAAACGCACATAGAAGATTGACACAGCAGATTAATGCAAAATAAAAATTCATTACAATTCAACAAATTATGTTTTAGTTGTTCATTAGAATCGAGATTTTTGGCTGTCTCTGTCAATCTTTGTTTTATTTAAATATCTTTTTTCATTGCCGAGAAATCGTTGAAAACGCACATAAAAAAGTTACAAAGTTCTGTTACAAGTATGCAGGCCTAATCGTGCATCTGTTTATGACGGACCCCATAGCCAATTCAGTGACTACAAACTAGTTATTTATACATGCATAATTGCGAATCTATAATATAAATAGACATGTAATATTTTTCAGAAAGACTTTTTGCATGAAAAAAACCTTAGTACAAAAGATAGCTAAATAGTGAAACCCAGACAGGCATTGTCTGACTGTTTCCGTCTGGAAATTTCACCTGTGCCTGAGACTTTTTGAGACAGTTAAATCTCATTGTGGAACAGACTGCATGGGTTTGGCTATCAATAGGTCCAATATATCTATCTATCTATCTATCTATCCACCTTCATTAAATAAATTAAAAACAGTATGTCAAAACATTTCTAATCGTAAAATCTATCTTCAACAGTATCTTGTATATAAATCACTGTCTTATAGTGGGATTATGGCATTGTTGTGTAATAGTAATACTATATTTCTGTGTGTAAAACATCACTTATTAAGGGAATCCTTATAATATTATATATTAGAGAGTAAAGATGTGAAACATAATTGCGCTTCAGACTTGACATTTCAAACCCATAAATTGTCATTCAAACGTAATTAGTCAATTCAGCACTTCAACTGACACATGGACAGCAATTTGTTTGTTCCATGTTCAAAGATCTTTGTGCCATTTGATTAGCAATCCCAGTTTAAAGGAATCGCTATCCTGGGCCAAGTGAATGTTAGTCTGTCATTTAGTGCATAAATTAAGGGTGTAAAACCATATTTTTGCCTAACCCCAAACTTGTGACCCTTCGCTGTGGCCTGTAGATTTTTAACTAATATTTGAAAATTTGGATCTTTTGCACTGAAGTTAACCCAGTGACCTCTCTGAGCTTGATTGCCAATTACGCATGGTTACATAACAGCCAGCGCCCCCCCCCCTTTGATGTCCAGTGTGGAATGTGCTAAGTCAGCATGATTAAGCAATTCTGATGTTTACAGAAGTCTAAATGTAAACAAGAGCAGCAAATTCTGAATTGTATGATTTGAAGTAGATAGATAGATAGATAGATAGATAGATAGATAGATAGATAGATAGATAGATAGATAGATAGATAGATAGATAGGATAGCAAATAAACAGGATCAATAATAAACAGAATTGATAGATGATCAGCTAAATCGTTAAAAGGAAGACAACACTGGGCATCCCTCCAACATCATGTCATCACCCAGTCTAATTCAGAAATTACGTGTACATGTGATAACATGATCTGCATGTAGATTTTACTCACTGTTTTGAAGTGAAATTAATCACATGTTAATAATTTAATTTAGCTTGTCAAGGTTTGAAATTAAACTATTCCATAAAATTATAGATACAGGGAATATTACTGGAGAAATTTGAATTTTAAGACACTTATGAATATGAATATGTCACGTATTGTGAAATTCCAAACTAAATCATTGATAAGAAGCTGGACCCACTTGACCTAATTTCCTGCTGTCGACCATTGATGTTGAGACCATCACTGCACAAATTTTTGAAACCTTTCTGGTGCTCAATTTGCTTCGCAAAACGGCCTACTTATTAGGCCCTATGCATCATTGATGTTTCATTCTGCATGGTGTTTTGTATTTTTTTCTGTTGGGAAAAATGTAGCCCTATTAGTAAGACATCAGCCTTTTTCAAAAAAAAAAAAAAGCAGAAAAATCAATGAGGTATGACATTGATTGGTCAAGATCTTCTGTACTATAGTGATCACTGGTCAAGGAGGGTCCTCCTCATACACCATGGGGACGGATACGCTCCTGCATGGAGATGCCACTGAAGCACACCAAAGCAGCCTGGTGAAGAAAGGAGTAGGCCAAGCAATTATGTCATCAACTGGGCATCGCCAAGACAAGAATAGCCAATTCGATCCCAAATTATAGTTAAATTATACAGTCAGCAGCCTGTGTCTCATGCACTGCAATCAGCCTCTTCATACAGCAGATTCTTGACAATTTCTCTTGATCATTTCACAATTCGCTCTTAAATCACAAAGGCATCCAGTTAGTCTTGTGGGGTCACATAATTCAGGTGTCAAATTGTGTGCATAAAATGAGAAATTTCACTGGGGGAAACTCGTTTTGCAATCCGCGGATTCTTGTTTAGATTCAAAATGGTTTTTGAAAAACCAAATTTCAATGCAAAACCAACATGGATTTTTAAAAAAATCCATGTTGGTTTTTTGCATTGAAATTTGGTTTTTCAAAAAACCATTTTGAATCTAAAAAACCAATTTTGTCTGAAATTTTTTAGAGTGCAGAGCTCTTGTAAGATCGCATCTTTATGTGACATCTACATCATAAAGCTCAGCATGCTCAACAGTATATGCTTACTTCTGTGTGCTAGAAGTGAAGCTCACTTGTTTGAACTTCACAAAAGGATGCAAAGCATAGCTAAAGCATGTATGTCAGGTACAAGAACTTGAAGGGAGAGAGACAATAAGCTACAGCAAAGGATTCCATTCATTCTAAAGTGGTCTGCTGCTGTATGACATTGTTCCTCCCTGCTGTATTGCCTTTGCTGTGCCTTTGCACTGATAGTAGGGGCAAGCCTTGTGCAGTGGCAAGCCTTGTGCAGTGGCAAGTCTTGTGCTGATTCAGGCATGCCTTGGTTCTCTGGTTCTCTCCGCTGTTGTACCGTTTGAGAGAGAATTGATCTGTCTGCGTTGTTGTACGCAAAAGTCGAAGGCAGTGTCTCGCGTCTGTCTTGGAGATCAATGCCGCGTTCACCCTGATGTCGTCGGCGACAAATCATTGCGCAGTTCATGCTAACACTCCATGATGACACTGATGAATTGCCGAGCTCTCTCTTTCATTGGCTTTTACCAGCTTGCCTAATGGCCCTTGAAACACCATCATCCCATATTAGCTTGGTATTAGAGATCCTACACTCAGTCATGGCTGTGTTTGACTCTGTTTAGCTCTGTTTGACTGTGTGTGAGAGCAATAGCCAATAAAAAAACAAATCAGACTCATGCTGTCCTCATGGTGGAGTCCTGGAAAAGCACCTTGTGAAGGGTTCATGTGGAGGGTACCTGTGAAGGGTTCTATGAGGTTCTCATGAGAGGTTCCTATGAGAGGTTCCCATGAGAGGTTCCTATGAGAGTTCTCCTGGTTCCTGTGGTCCTGTGTGCACTCCTATGAGACACTCCTATGAGGCACTCGTACGAGAGGCCTAGGAACCATTTACATTTACTCTCGCGGATACCAGCACCCTTCTCACTCCGCTAACATACTCAATTGTTTTAACAACATCATTCTGCCCATCCATCAAGCATTTCTCTCTTCATCTCAACTGCTCTCACAGAATTGGGTCTCACCTACTTGCTGTGAATGCTGTTGGGGTGTTTTTTCTGTCCATTACACTCCCTTAAATACACAAATATTCCCCAATCGACTTGAGTCGAGTCGCCTACGACGGGCCGTCGACGGCGTTTACTGGCGAAAAAGCACATCAAATACTTGGGACGGAAAAATCCCCGCTTTGTGGGGCTGCGGAAAATCAAGTCAATTTGGACAACTCATTTACAGCAGGCATTAAAGTGTTTGCCTTGGTCTTAAACATGTTAAATTGTGATGGATATTTATAACTGTGAGATGTGGGGGGATGGATGGGGCAATGAGAGCTGCTTTTCAGTGCTTTTAGACTGTTTAGCAGGGACTCTTTTTTGCAGGGACTGTTTTGACTTTTGTAGAGACTGTTTTGTAGAGAGGAAACTTCACTGGATTAATGAGGCAGAAATCAGTTGAAGCAGTTACATGGTTCTGCTTGAGTGACTTGCAGAAGCTGTACATTCATGTGGTGCTGCCCAGAGGAGGTATTTATTTTTGGCAATGGCTCCCAGCTTGGCCATTCTCATTTTCCTTTAATGGCTGACACAGTCAGGAATCGGAGAGCATGATAGACCTGCTTTATAAGTGGCTCACTTACGTGCAGTTTCGAGTATCGATCCGCCAACCCCCGCTTCTTGTTACCAGGTTTTGGCATTAAAGCTTTTTTGTTTTCCTCCTGCCACATGCTGTGAAACTGCTTGCAAAGCCAAGGCTGAGCCGCTTTTGTGTTGTGAACTGTTGAGGCCAACTCTCCAACCAAAAGGCGACCCATTGGCTCACCCAATGGGTCACCCAATGGGCAACCGATGCCCCACAAGTTCACATCCAATCGCTACTTTAACCACAATTGTTTGACAATGCCACCACAGTTGTTACAAACTTACAAAGCCAGTGTTTCAGTCAATTCATAGAATGAGGTCATGAGCATGACTTCGGAATCAAGCCCACCAATCAGCCATGACAGTTTTGCTTTGTTTGAGACAGCGGGTTGTAGAATTTCCAGGTGAGCAATGTCAAATTGTGAGCAAATGGGAGGACTTTTGGTTGGATAGTTGTGACCTCAAGTGACACAAATTTGCTTTAATTGTGCTCCATACTGTGAGGGTCAACAGTAGGTCCATTAAAGTGCCTGAATGGGACACCTAAATACACCTGAAAAGGGCCTGAATCACTCAGAAAAGGGCCTGAATACACCTGAAAATGGCCTGAATACACCTGAAAAGTGCTTGAATCATTCAGAAAAGTGCCAGGATGACCTTGTTCAACCTGAATTAAGCATTTGAAGGATTCAAGAGCAACTTCATATGACAATATGTCCAAATGAAGTGTCCCAAACTCCCAATCACTTGAGCTGGACCCCAATAGATCTCAATGGATCCTGAAATGTCCAGGTAAAGCACCACCACACTGGCACCACAGGTGGCTAATAGTTTTCACTAGTTCTTCATCACAGCAACTTTTAAGTTGTATCCGGCTCTACTTAGTGCTTAATGGTTCCATCTAACACTTGCAGCAGGAAGAGGATTGATGGAAAATGTGACAAAAATTCAATACAATTCGATGAGCATTGATGTTCATTATTGACATTGCTTGGATTTTCTCACAGTTGTCAATATACTATGGCTAAAATACACATCAATGGTGTTGAAGTGTGTGGAATTTGTTTTGAGTGATATGATTAATTATTAAATATATATGAAGACAGGATGTAGTCGTGGAATTTTCAGTGTGATTAGTTCAGGACACAGTTGCTATAAAATTGTCGATGTTATTAAGTCATCGTGACATAAACTTTATTGATTTACACCTGAATAGTTCAAATGGCAAGTTAATTACAGAACTCAGGTATTCCCCAGGTTGGGACAGATACTGCATGTCAGTGATGTTGCTTGCTGTTGATGCTGTTGAAAGTTCCTAGGCTGCTGTTGATGATGTTGAATGTAATGCTACTGCTCTAATGCTGCTGATTTCAATGCTGCTGATTTAAATGCTGCTGATTTCAATGCTGCTGATTTCAATGCTGCTGAATTTTATGCTACAGCCTGTGAAGCACTGGTAACCACAGCATTAATAAGCAGGTAGTTATTTCCGCTCACCTCTTTGCAATGTGCTTGGAGTATGATTAACCAAGCATAGTTAATTGAAGGTTATTGAAATCGCAGAATATTCACCTGGCAAAGCAGGCATGGTGGTGGCGGGGGCTTTCGCATGGCACCAATTAATGCTATAATGGCATTAAAAATTGAAAGAGTCTGATGTGTGCTGTGGACTGTTTTGTGGTGAAAATAACCAGTGGCTGGAGGCAGAGGGCATTAATTATGAAGGTGAGACTTCTCTGGTCCTTTTGACGACTGCTATGGGTCCTGACCCCCTTGGGAGCCTGACGGTTTGTGTCACTGTAGCCTGGTCACGGTTCATGATCGCCTCCTGAAATTTATGGCGTTCTCTTGAAATATTCATAAAGCGTCATGCCTGACTGAATTGCCTACCATTACAGCCATGCTTTTGGTGTAGCTGATGCTGTTCTGATGCTGTTGCTTTTGCATTTGCAGGCTGGCACAGCCTGGCTGCATTTGTGTCTATTGCTCGTTTTGTATCGCCCAAAGACTAAATGACTTAACTACATCCCCCTTGAAATTCATCGCGTGCATCTCTCGCATCACAGTATGTTTATTGCAGTCCCCTGCAGTGACATTAGATAATGCCACAATCACTCACATTGAACCCAACCAAACAACCAAGGAATCAACACACCAACCAAGCGAAAAAACAGCCAACCAACCAAGCCAACCAAAAACTAGATACTTATCTACCTATTGAACTAGATAATCAACTGCAGCCAACACACTTGATCACAAATAACTAGAACTAACCCCCCCCCCCTCCCCAATCCCTATTAACTGCAGATCTCGACTCTTTATTGACTGGACAATTAAATGATCATATGCTACTCCGAAACTCCATATGCACAATGTCAACTAGCTTCAACTGGACTTAACATGACAATGGCTTTAATTATCCCACATACAGAATTCTATTATGTTAATTCTTAAGTTTTTTCAATGCATTTGACTCATATCAAAAGGCATTACTTAATCACATATGGAAGTAGAATTGGGCTGTTAAACTGACGTCATTACTGTTGATTGTCCAATTGTTCTGAAGTAATTTCAATAATCTCTGTTTCTTCTACTTCTTACAATATAACTGACACTTTTTGATATCTTAATGCTACTGTTGCGGTTGTCACTGCTGTTATTTGTAAATGTTGTTGAGACACAAGTGGGCATGCGGGTGCTGCTGCTGCTGCTGCTGCTGTTGATGGTGGAGTGATAATGGCTTGGGAAGCAAAAGAGGGGATGCAAAATAGGAGAGGTAACTTTGAAGCTAGGTGGGCCTATTGTTATGGGTCGAGGTAATTGTTGGGAGGGGGAAGCACCCATCCTATTGTGATGGCTGGTGCTTTTGAAGGATGCTGGAGGGACGCTGAAGGGATGCTGGAGTTGCCTCTGAAGCATCTATACAGTTGGGCTGTGTTTCGCGGTGGTCTTGTCAAGCCTCTCTATACATATATACGGCTTAAGGTGGTCTTCCGAAAGGGTGTAACCGATATATCTTGTCGCATCTCTTAAATAATCTTTTCTGCTTGAAATACCCCTTAAAATACCATAAATGCTTCTTGCATAAGCGGAATGTGCGGATGCTGTAGCATACTATATCTCTACAATTGGTATATCTTGGTGTTTTGAAAAGTGGTCGCTGTAACTGTGGCGGTCTTATTATGAGACGGTATACATACAGGCACAGCTGTATCATAGAGGTAACTGCTGATGATGCCTGCTTCAGAGGTTGTTGCAGTTATGTAGCTGAGATGCTGCTTGGCATTACTTTGGCACTACTTGGCACTACTTGGCATTGGCTGGCATTGCTTCAGTGTGATGCTGCTCACAGTTCTCAGACTGCACTGAGTGCTTCTACCCTCTGAGGCCCTAATGCATTTCCTGCTGTCTAAAGCTATCCGCAGTAATAATGGTTCACCCCACATAGGCCAGGATACATAGGAGGATGCATTAGGTCCTTTATGTGCTACACCCCTTTCAGATGCCTCACTGATTGTCCCCATTGTTCTCACCTTGTTTTGGCCTGATTCTCTTCTTATTCTCCCCTATGTGTCCTCCCCTGTGTTCTCCCTGCTTAAGGTGTGTGTTATCTGCCTGAAAAGAGTCAAATAATAACGGGCCAACAGAACCTCCCTGCTTAACACCTTGCTGGTTGTAAAGTTCTCCATAGGAATTTACCAAAGTAGAGGTATGATCCAGTGGTAACATGAATACTCTTTGCATTAGTAGTGCTTTATCTTAGCTTTGTCTTATTTCAGGAAGAATAATAGTGAGTTGACAGAACCTACCTACTCAACACCTTACAAATGCATCTAGGTTTACAGAAACTGTCCATTGTTTCCTTCATAGATGTAATGTTCCATGTTCTAACAAATTGGAATAGACAGTTGTCATTTCATATGAACTTCTGAAGGTATATCAACATGATTTCAAAGATTCATGTAGACAAATCATTTTTCATTTGGTACCTGAAGGCTCAAGTTAAGTCCACGACTGTTACAAACAACTTGCTGGGAATGTTTCAGCACACATAGTAGTATAGTAGACAGTTGGTCTACTGGAGTGTGAACAAAACTCCTGCTTTGCTTGAAAAGGAAGTAAAAAAGAGTATTAAGAAAGTAAAAGAGGGTGAAAAGGAGTGAAAAAAGTTAGTGGTCACATATTGTAGGCTGAGTTATAGCAGCTACCCTCCAAGTTGCACTTTGCTGAAGCTAAGCCTCAATGGTTGAATAAGCAGGCCCCCTGTTGTTAAGTGCTGTCTTAAACTCCTTGAGGCACGGCATTATTCCCTTCCCCAGTAGCCTCTAGAAACACAAAAGATGCCAAGGATAGCCAGAGGATCTTCAAGGTTCTTTTTGTGATCTTCTTCCTCTCTTCTTCACTTGGGTTCTTCAGTTTTGCTCTTCAGTTTTACTCTCCAGATTTGCTCTTCTCCTGGGCTTCTTAAAATGCATAATGATGTGGAAAAGAGAGGGCATACTTTCAGTCTAACTCCACACCCTATAATTGTGTTGGCAATGTGATGTCAAGATTATATCATAGGCCTGTCGTTGTCTGTGAGCAATTCATTTTGCTCTATTTCTCAGGAGGCGTTGAGGTCCTTATATTATGAGTGATATCTTAGAACTGTGTGATGACACAAATTCACATACATGTTTTACTAACATGTGTCAACTAACTGTTTGTTATCGTTAAGATCTTTATTCAGGAGTGATTCTGAAGAAAAGGATGATTTGCTGGTATTCTTCTATTTCTTACTGTAATAAGCAACATTTTAAAGCTTACGAAGTAACTGAAATACTTGCAAACTCATTGAGATTACTTCAGTACTCTAATGGTATTTTGAACTATCTCTCTATCTCAAATGAAGATAGTAAATGTAGCAGTGCTGATGATTATAGTGCCTAACAACAGACTGGACTAAAGAAGTACACTGCCTTTGTTCTGTCAACACAGCAAATAGCTTGTGTGCACTTAAGGGTGCTATGTTGGTCTCTGGTCAATACCCTAGGGCTAGGCTTGTTTCCTGGTCAACTAGATAACTAGTATTGCAAGACCTTAGCAAGAATTGGGTCTACTTATACGTGGCCATTGCTACATACAGTGCAGAATGGTGGTTGGGAATTGGGGGAGTTTTTGGATGATTTTAGAGTGTTTTGGGATTTATTGAGGGAAGATAATTTGTCAAATCAGAGTGGACAAGTGCTCTATTGAATAGAAGGGATTTGTAACTTATCCCCTTCAAATGAAGTCAGTTCTAAATATCTTCAATTGTAACATCTTTTAACTTATTCTTTAGCTCCTTTAGTACAATTTGTAGACAGATATGATACCTTCTAAGAACTCGTCAGCTATTTTATCTTTCTTGACATCTATGACCTTCCTTTGCTATGAGATGTTGTTTCTGTATTGATACTGGGCAATAACCATCTCCAATTTCTGTACACAGGGGTATTACATCCAGTAACTCATTACATTGCAATTTGCAGGTCTGTAGGTTTTCTCAGACTGTGCACTTTAATTGGAGATGACTTGTATGATGCCTTTATCAACACAGAAGGGCCTCTGTTGGTGTTTGGCATTGTGCAGAGAGGAGGGCTGGAGAGTTCTCTCGGAGCCCTGAGTTACTCCAATGGCCCCCGGAGAGCCCGAGTCCCCAGCCTCTATTGCCAGCGCCTTTCTTTGTCACAGCTAATTGCCCGGGACGCCCGTAATTACCGTTGAGAAAATGATAGCTGTTCCGCCGATTCTGTCTGTCATTCGCGGGGAATAAAGGATGCAAATGAAGCGGCGGGTCAGCCGATGTGGCCGGGTGTCAAGGCGCCATGCAACTCAACTAGAGGCTAGATGGAATAGCAAGATGGAATAGGAAGGAGGAATAGCAAGATGGGATAAGGAGAAAGAATAGTAAGAAAGGATAGTTGAAGGCATAGGACTGTAGAAGGTTGCTGTGTAAAAGTGGTAAATATAGCAAAGTGTCAATGCTGTCTTGAAGGAATTGCTGTTCATATATATGGACAGATATATATAGAACTAAGAGGAAAGACTGATCAACATTAAGGTTTATCAATAGCTTTGGCATATTTTGAGCCTAGTTAATAAAGTTCTCTTTGAATGTACTGTTGTTTTAAGCAGTGGTTTTGCCCATTGTCTCTTGACATCTTTCTGCTATTGTTCTGCTTTTCATTCTACAATCTAGCATTGTTCTGGTTTTATTCCAAAGAACTTTACCACCCGGCCCGTTTTGTCATCACCTATCAGCATTATTGCGGCTGCGGCGGCATCAGAACTATTGAGAACATAACACTTGTCTGTCCATTGTCGTCGCCCGGATTCATCTGGAACGGCATCTCGCACACATTGTGACCATCAGCCTCATCAGACAATCAAAAGGGGGGAATCCTGGCCATCGTCTCCCTAACAGAGATGTCGTTTTCATGACAGGCCGCCATTATCTTCCCATCGGGCCTTTTATCTTTGGCAGAGCATCGGTTGAGCTGAGACCCTCAGAGAGCGTCGGTTGAGCCGAGACATTCAGAGGGTTGGTTGGGTGAACTGAGGGAGTGTCGGTTGAACTGGGAAGGAGCATCAGTAACAGTGAGATCTCCAGGTCAAGCCTGCCCCGGCATCTTTTACCATTGTTGCCTGCGCTGAATTATTCTCCGAATTATCCTCCGAATTATTCCCTCAATGCGGCTCTTTAATACGGTTGAGCATCTTTCGGATCGGCTTCACCTTGTGGCGAATCTTAATCTGTCTTTTGACAGTCTTGCCGCCCTGCTGAAGAATGGCGGCAGTAAACTTGAGCGGCATATCGTTGAAGGGAGGAGTGAAAGACTGAAAGAATCTGAAAGTGGAGATTGGCTTTAGAATGTGCCCACAATGTCTTCATAGTTTGCCCGCAGTGTGCTCACAATGTGCTCACATCGTCCTCTCGCTGTGCCCACAATGTGATCACAGTGCGATCACAATGTGCGCAGGAAACTCCACCACGGCACACAATGCCGACCAGATCTCTTTTGGATCTTTTGGGGATCTCTTACGCTCTCGCGGACTACTGGAGCGGTGTAAATCGGACTGTAGGGCAATGCTGTGTCACTTGGTAATGGCCTGCTCTCGGCTGAAAACCGACCCCTTCCTAAACTGATCTCTCCGCCAACAAACGCCAGGGGCTATGACACTTCCCTGGCTCACTCCGAGTGACGAGCGACACACCAGGAGTCCCAACCACATGTTATAGTGTGAGACGCTCTCAATTTTGGATGTTGGTTGGTTCAATTCCAGGTGTAATGTCTACCAAAACTTTTTGGCATGCTTTCATTGTACAATCTTATGTAAAGTTATCATGAGAGTTCAAAATGGAGCATAGTAGTTTGTCTCTGACATACCTCTCAGATTGAGAGACACACTACACTTTTTACTATTTTGTCAATAACATGGTTTAATTGATCAGTGAGCACTTGAGCAATGATCATGAAAGCAAATATGTGCACAATTGTATTGTCACAATTGTAGCAATTGTACACAATCATGAAGTTGCCTTTACTCAATGATATTGACTTTCTCACTGAAGGCAATACTGTTCAATTGACTCTGTCAGTCTATGATTGTTGTTTGATACTATTTATCTACATGGCAAACAAGACGGAAAGCTGATTGTTGTTTGGGAATGTTTGATACTGTTTATCTGGCAAAAAAGGCTGAGAATACAATTGTGTGGTTTGTACGTGGTACATGTGTACACAGTTATGACTTCAGTGGATATTCACCACACTGCCACACAGCTGGAAGATACCACATAGTTCAAAATGATACCACAAAGCCACACAGCCACAGAGCAATTACTTAATTAGCAAGACTTCTGAATGCGCCATTACCAAACTTTTAGATGCACCACACAACTTCTTATGCACCATACAGCTTCTTATTGAACCACACAGCTTCCTGGTGCACCACACAGCTGCTATGTGCACCACATGGCTTCCCGGTACACCACACAGTTCCTTTTATACACCACACAGCTTCTTAGGTGCACCAGTAGCACCACACAGCACTACCACATCCACCACTGAGTCTCCCAGTTCAAGTTGCAGTGTGTTTTGTGTGTTTGTGTGCAGCTGTGTGAAGGGGGCCACACAACCATCAGAAACAAGCAACCACTCACACAGGCCAGTTGTGCTGCAGTGTTGGCATGTGAGCCTCCCAATTAATGAGCTCTGTCAGAGCAATCTGTGTGAGACAATGACACAAGGCCGGATCAAAGTAATGGAGCATAAATGATTATAGATTGATTTACCAAATTGCCTGCCATGTGTTGCAGCTGGCCCAACTGTCCCCTTCAACCATTATCTTGCTTATTTCTGGATATTTCCTCATTGCCTTGATTTCATATAAGCATTCTTCAATACAGATCTGGGCCAGATTACACAGATGATACAATACTTGATTGGGGAGATATTTGTGAAGAAATGTACTTCAAGGATTTCAATTTTGGCATAGCAACTTAGCATTTAACACCTTGTGTGCCTTTAGAATCTGGAAAAATGTGTCCGTGACATTTCTTAGGTGTGAAATCAGTGTTTAAAAGGACTGTTATAAGGATGTCCAAGGATAATAATTTGTGACACCAGACTGTCTGAAGCTTGTGTTGGGCTATAAATATGTTGTTATAATTGCTGTTGAAGTTGTTAAAATTGCTATTGGGTAGTAAAATGGTTCATCATGATGAACCCATGACAAGAATCTACTCTTCAACTTGTTTGGAGCATTGCAAGACTAACAGTCTAATACCCAATGAACTGGAGATGTCATCCACTGACATCCAGTCAACTCAGTCAACTCAGTCAAGTCAGTCAGTCAAGTCAGTCTTGGACATTCGCTTGGCTTGTTTGCCTTACACATTCATCATTTATGAAGCCAATTGGTGCTTATAGATAACCAGCTATTGAGGCAGCCTTGCTCTGCACCCATGCTCCAATTGCTGCCCTCAATATAGGTTGAATGGGCCCTACTGGCCAGGAGACAAGCTCTGAAGGCCTAAGGGACAGCCCAATAGGCAGAAGGCTGCAGGAGCAGAAGAGAAGCAGGGCAGGGGCAGGCAGTCCTTGTGCAGTTAGGGTGAGCAGGGTCCAAAAGGGTAGGACAGAGTGAGGAGGCAAGCTATTACAGCAGAAGGACTGTACCTAGTCCACTGTAGGGGCAAAAAGAAGAAGGCCAGGGTTGGGAGATTCTGCTGCAGTTTTTTGTCACTTTTTTTTTATCATCCTCTTGTCAGCATGGACATAACAGCAATCCAATATAGTTACATGGACAGTGACACTGTAGCAATGCCAGCAGTAATATAGACTTCATTTAACTAACAGTTCTGTTGCTTGCTGCTCTAAGGCTACATCCAAACCCTCCCCCCTATATTCACCCCCCCCCCTTTCTTTTCACACCAATGGTGACTCCCATACGCTCCCATGCCCACCCTTGTCAACTGTGTTTAACAAACCATCATAATGAAGACAGTACATTCCTGTGACGCTGGAGAAACAACCTTGGGCAAATCGAATTGGCCCTGACACAGTTAAACTGGCTTTACAGTCTGTAAAACCTGTAAAACATGGTCATTGTAGTACGATTTTGGTCTGCTACAAATCAGCAGTTATGAATATATCTTAGAATTGGTGTTCTAGATGAGTTATAATTGCTGTTGAAGGATAATTGTGAAAATATCCTTACTTGGGATAAGTATAGGCATATAGTTTCGTATAGGCCTACTGTACACCAATACTTATGATGTCACTGGTGTCAGTCAGATCACTGAAGTAATATCAAAGCTATAACACTGCTCATAGTATTGTGTGTAGAGTTGTAACAAATTGTAGTGAATTGTCTGACACTGTAAAGTGTTATCAAAAGGAAGCTGTGACATCTCAGTCAAGTGGCAAGGCAAGGAGGGAGATCTTGTCTGTATGGGGGGGGGGGGCTGTATGGTGATTGAGGGGGTGGGGTTGAAAGAAAGAGGGTAGCAAGATTGGATTGGAAGGGTTAGAGCAGTACATGTAGGTTGAAATGGTGTTATGACTATAATTCTAAATTGATGATGCTTTTGGACTGTCAGATTTACTACTCTACATTTTGTCAACTGATGTTTCTGTTATTACTGCTGTTTCTCTTACCACTGCACTACTGCTGTTTCTGTTACTTCTTCTGATGTTGCTGCTATTCTAAGGCTGTTTCTGCACTGTTGTTTCTGTTACTACTGTTTCTGCACTGCTGTTTCTGTTACTACTACTGCATTTCTGCCACTACTAGTATTATTTCTGTTACTTCTACTGTTTATATTCATACTACTACAGTAACTGTTGTTTATGCAACTGCTACTGCTGTTTCTGTTCCTACACTTGCTGTTTCTGCTACTACTGCTTTCTGTTACTTATACTGTTTCTGTTCCTACTACTACTGCTGTTTCTGTTCATACACTTGCTGTTGCCGTTGCTACTTGCTGTTTCTGATACCACTGCTGTTTTTACTGCTGCTGCTGTTGCTGCTGACCGAGAGTTAGCTGATCTATCACTCTGCTGATGTCCCAATCTTAGGGAGCTGTGGCGGTGTATTGCAGGGACCCTCTCCTGCCCTGTTCTATAGTCATTCAATTTCCATGCTAATTTTATCTCGCTGTATAAATATCGTGGGATGAAAAAGCAGCCTAATTTCTGGGCTGTGGTGTTGGGGAAAAATTGTGAGTGACCTTTTGTGCACTACGTCCATTAATCTTGCACCAAATGCGCGAACAACAAGCCAGCCTGCCTTGTGCTTGCCTTGGGCTTGCCTTTTAGTTGCTTTATGCATTTCTGGCCAGTGTTCAAGATGAAATAAGAATAGCCATCATATAAAGGAGGCCATTATCCCAGCCATGTGAACTTGTGAAGACAGGGGGCACTTCAATGTTGCTAGCAAAAAGGTTGTTGAATGATGAAGAGTAAACTAAAGCAGGTAAAAGTTCAAGAGAGAGTTTAAAAGTCTAAGGGCATATTGGATTGATGGTTCAGCCCTCAAGATCATGTTCTTGCCTCTTTATGCTCTGCTTCTTGCGATTATTGGTTAGATAGCTTATGTTAAAGAGTACTAATTGTACATGCACTAAGAGATACATTGCCATACTTCTCCGCTGTCTTTTAGTGATGTTATTAGATATCCTCCATCTAGGAATCTCTCAATAGTGAATTCTGAATCACTAATTGGGCCTAATCGCTTGGCTGCTTTTACACATGTCTCCCAAAGACTTAGATTGGAGATTATCACACTTGATTTAACAAGTATTGGCAGTTGGCAAAGGGCCTGAGATATATTCACCCTCATGCATTTGTAGGGATTATTTCTAATCATGCTTTAACTCTTTTTGGCAACTGTTCAGCTGTATAAGCAGTTGGGTTGTCTGGATGATTTTTATGTTGCATACTGTATGTAATTTTCAAATTGAACCTGATTGAATTAGTCTCATCAGAATTAGCTCCAGTAGCCTCATTAGTTTGTGGATGCCTGTAAAAATTAATGGTTTTAGGGGTTCATGAATTTAATGTTGCACATTATCAAATATAAGTATTTTGTGAGATATTCACAAAATAATGACACGTGATACTATTTAATTGATCACGTTCCCAAAACCCGGCCAAATGAATAATTAGATGCATAGCTATGGTTAGTTTATAGTTAATTATAAAACATCCGTGTATTATGTGAATATATTTGGTTTTGTAATGTTGATAGCTAATTCTTTTTTAATTCAAAACAGCTGGTATTACAATGTGTCACGCACATAAAAATATTTAAAAAAATACAGATATATATTTCACCTTCATTACAAATGATATATTTTTTTCAGTATTTTTTTAACTAGGAATTTAAATTACCGATAGCTCAAAAATTTGAATATGCTGCTTGTGTCACAGTTTAAACTGAATAGAATATCTAATCTATTTCAAACTAATAAAAGTGTTAATTATACGAATTATACTTCTGTGACTCATAAGAATAGAGTTATAATGATAGAAATTGTGAAATATTCTTTACTACAGGTACTCTGTACTATTCACCAAAATTCTAATGAATATTTTTAATCATGAAACAGATGATGCTGATAGGCCGGGCTAATTTATACTCATTCATCAAACAAAACTTATCAAAACTGCCTGTGGGCAAGCCTCAAGCTACTGGCAACAGCTGTGCAGGGCAAAACTTTGCATTTGGATCAGCCTGCTACCATACAGAATATGCACGGAGAAAGTTTTGGCCCTTGTTATACAACATTAAAAAAGAAAGAAAAAAGTCGACAAGAAATGTATTTGAAATTTTCATTCTTTATTTACATACATCATACAGTGTAGATGTATCTGTGATAACTATATGTTGTGACAGATGGTTGTATATCATTGTAGTTTGTAAATTACAACTAAAACAATATTAGACAGATAGGTAGCTAGCTGAATTAGAATGTTCAATTGTTTCTGGGGGGTATAGCAAACTTAATGTGATGGAGCCACTTTTCACTTCGTGTAAATCTGAAACATTGCTGTTGAAAAAAGACACGAAACAAGTTACAGAACAAAAAAGAAGTGATGATGAAAAAGGTACCTAAACCAACAAAAGGGCATTTAGCTCAATTAGCTCAAATTTACAAGCCAACCAAACCAACAGGTAGTCCATTTACAGAGTTTACACACTTCACTTTAAAGCTTCTAACCATTCCATAAAACCTAGCTCAGTCTGCCATTATAGCCTTGCTGAACTTAATAATTTATGAAGTTTTTTTTTTGCCATTGTGAATCGTTCTTTGTTGGTGGCTGGCTATCAACTAAACTCATAAACTAAACAGGCCACTTAAGTGTTGTCACTTAAGGGACAACTTTACAACTGCAGTGAATGACATCTTTTTGAAATAATTGTTATTGAGAATAAAGAGAAATAATGCTTGTTTATATCACATGATAACATCTTAATTTATGGTAGATATCAGTGTCATATATATGTCTTAGATATATTGGTCGATTGATAGATAGGCAGATGGATAGGCAGATAGACTGGCAGACAGATAGACAGATAGAAAGACAGATAGATAGATAGATAGATAGATAGATAGATAGATAGATAGATAGATAGATAGATAGATAGATAGATAGATAGATAGATAGATAGATAGACAGATAGATAGATAGACAGATAGAAGGACAGATAGATACAACTTGTATTAATAATCTTAATACAAATTTATGCCCCTGAAACTCTGCTCTATAATTTTTCATGCATAATTAGATGATTAAGGTTATATTTCAAATTGATAGCACTTAGCACAATGCATATGTGACGCACTCGTATTTGGCTATTTGCCAAGTTCAGGCAACCAGGCATACACCTAGGTCATTCACTATCTCTTGTTATATTTATTATATTGCGTAGACTAGGCATCTTCCTATTATTGCTACTTCTACCTCAGCTAATTTGCTTAACTACCCGGTTTTGTCAAAGACAGGTAACTTTTTGATAGATAGATAGATAGATAGATAGATAGATAGATAGATAGATAGATAGATAGATAGATAGATAGATAGATAGATAGATAGATAGATAGATAGATAGATAGATAGATACCTGACTGAACCTTTATACCTGACATTGTATTTCAGAGATACCAGATGATGTTTTATTTTCATAACAGGACTTATTGCCTGTTGAATTATAAACGAATTTCCTATTGTTCAGTAATAAGGTAATAAATGTCACAAAGTGATAATGTCACCAGGCATTGAGACTAAATGTTAATAGCTCCAAAGCAACTTAATTATATTGGGCAAGTACAACGAAATAAGTCACCTTTTTTTGTTGATTAATATTTTAGCAATAGATTGTGACTGTAGGACTGTATACATAGGACTATCTATCTATCTATCTATCTATCTATCTATCTATCTATCTATCTATCTATCTATCTATCTATCTACCTATCTACATATACTTATGGAATATGCATTTATTCCACTTCTGACACCAGTAACAGTAATAGATAACTCTAACAACTAGAATGGGCATTTCTTATAAATTGTGCCCACACATGCACAGTTGCACACATAGGAAATAATTACTTATCAAATTGTGGACCTACAAAGAGCCATTCGTAACAAAGGCAGTATTTATTGCAACGACTTCTGAAGAACACCAAGTCAAGGGTTGGTAATTTGTGTTCACTTACTGAGCACACCATTTGTGATATATGTAATGTCATATATGTGATATCAGAGGGGCCCAGATAATGATATGTGTTCACAGAATATCAGAGGGGCTATAATATCATAGAGGAGATGGTTCATATTCGTATTGTAAGGCAAAAATGGTTGAGGTCATATCTAACTCAAAGAACTCCAAAAGAACTCAAAGAACTCTGTGAGATACTCACAAGTAACTCAAGAAGAAATATTAGAACCCAAATAACTCTTGTGTACCCATAAAACTCAAAGAAGGCATGGAATCAAGAACTCTTGACTCAGGTCAACTGAAAATTTAGAACTTTTCAGATATTATTAGTCAACAAGCATTTTATACCTACAAAGAACTATAGAAGAAATAATAGACTCAAATATCTCAAGTGCACCCCGATAATACATGAAATCAAGTACGTTTGACTCAGATCAACTGAAAATTGAGGAAAATTCGAGAAATTAATAGATTGGAACAATTCAACAAACCCTCAGTTCTGTTGAATTCTGCAAGTCAACAAGCATTTCACAGTAGATAGATCTCCACTAGCCCAAGACTTCTTATATCAGGTAGCCTTACAACATGGCAATGTTCAGGTGGAGGGGCCAAAGGGGGGGGGGGGTTGGAGGGTAGTTAATTTCCTCTACTTGTGTGTATTTGTGCTGCACACGTTTTGTGTGTGTCAGGGGCATGCAATGTTCAAGAGTTTCTCACAGACTTCTGATGATAACAGAAACTTGGTCATCTCCTGTGTTGGTCTATTCTGGTCTGATGCAGAAATGTGGACGGTGATATTCCACAGAAAGATGGGCAGATACAGAAAAGTATGCACTTTTATAAACACCGAATAGAAACTCTGTGAAGAAAGTAGATATAATTGGTCAGACCAATGGTTAGATGCTTAATAGCAAGTGAATATTGCTTCAAAATAGTTTTGAAAATACTAGTTTGCTTAAATCCCTTACAACATATATAGTATTACGTATTTTCAGGACATACATGAACATTGAACAATGACTTGCAACTGCAGGTTATGTTGAAATGTTGTTTTATTGAGATTTAATGAAGTTGCAAGCTGTGTAGAGTTTGTAGTTATAAATGCGTTAAAGCAATGACAGCAGTGTTAAACAATGCAATTTTAAGGTTATGCTGCTTCTTTGGATCTTACTTTTTATTTGGATTCATATTAATTCTACCCAAATGGACTTGTACTCTGAGGTTTGAGTAAGAATTGAGTCCGATTTGAATAAGCAGGAAGTCGAACGAGGAAGAAAAAGGAATAAGAGCTTTCGCAATTGTTACGAATTGTTTGCAAGTGTTTAGAATTATTCGCAAATGTTTACAATAGTTGCAAATGTTTAGGATTATGTTTCAGTTTGGTTACATCTTCTCCGTGCATTTCGAGAAATGTTTCTTGCATGAGTTTCTGATGCTGATTCAGATTTGGTTCTTTTGCTTCCTGTTAAAATGCTTTATGGGGTCAAATGCTGATAAATAAAGTTCAAAGATCACTTGTACCTGTTGCCTTGTCGCCCATATGCATATTTAATGCCCCCTTTTGATATTGTTTGGCCATTTGATTCCAAGATCGCTGAAACATAAACCTTTTTAACAGGAAGTGACAATCTAGGGTTACCTATCCCTAATGTAAATAGCTTCGCATGGAGAGATATAATCATGCCCATTTCCATATTTTCCTTCTGTTTTACGTCTGATGCAAACCATGTAAGGTGCCCATAGCCTAAACAAATGAATTTGAATTTGGCTTAGTGATATTCTTAATAAATATTCTTGATGAATATTCTTGCTAAATATTCTTGCTAAATATTCGCCTCTGTTCAGAGTGTTCTTACTGTCACAAGTCTGCGAATTTTCACCTACAGTGGGAAATTGTGGCTCTGTGTCTACACAGCATTCATAAATAGGAATAAATAGGATAGGAGGCGCAGAGAGACGTGTCTTTGAATTCTCCCTCTATTCTAACCCCAAACAAACACAGGTAAAATGACGGATCCCTGTAGAGCTCCGTGTTCTCACAATAGTGAAAGCATGTCAGAACTAAGCTGTCAAAAATTCACACATGACAGCAACGTGTCAGAAATACAAAATAATGTCAGAGAAGTGAGAGAGCCAGAAGAAGTTACTTGGGAGAACCATGTCAGAGAAAAACCATGGTTGGAAAATGTTGTCAAATTCACTGAAATGTAGGAAGTGTAACTGAAAATTGTCTAGCCTTGCAAAGAAATGAAAGAATTCACTATACTCCTGTCCTGGAGCTTATCATACTCCAATGAATTCAGATATAGCCTTGTAAAATTCTACTGTATAGCAGTAGGAATAATTCAAACATGTCAAGAATACTAGTGATACACTGTACAGTGTACAGCATAATTTAACATGTCACCTCATAACAAACATATTTTCTTGTTATCCCTTATCACAAAGTATGGCGGTGAGAGAATTGTACTCTTACCTCTAACATCTAAAGACATGATACTTCAACATTGAAGGTGTGCTAAGTCACTCTTGCTACAACCAGTAGCACAGAAATATCCTAGATAAAAAAAGAATATTTGAAATTGCAAGAGTCTGCAAGATTTAAAAGAGCCTCACTCTGCTAAAGGAAACAAAACTTCACTTAGAACGAAAGCTCTTCATTCATTAGCTTTCCGAATGACTCGAGCAAAATTGTAAAAGTTCTCCATTACGCGGTGTTTCAAGCGACATACGGAAATGTTTGCTGTGTCGCTGAAACTTATTTGAATCCACAAATTCAGAAACTAGGTATGGAGATGGGAACTGAACGTATGTTGTTGTAAAATTTATATCGATTGATGAAAATAAGTTGGGTGAATTAATTCAGAGAATATTTTATGAATGAATGCAGAAATATTAGTGGAGTAGAAAATGGAGAAGATTTAAAAAGATTCAAAGGATTCAGAAAGATTCAAAATGAATCAAGATGATTCGAAATTATTCGAAATACTGCTTCTTACATATTCTCGAGTTTATTCAGAATATTTTATACGGAAGCATTATTTACTTTCGCTGTTTGTTTGCGGATGCATTAGAACTCGAATATGGTTGTAAGTTGTTGTGCTCTTTTTAGAACATCTTTTTCTGAATTTCTTTATCCTTATTCTTACTTTATTTTTTGCATTACCCGATGCATTTTGCGATGCATTTTGCAATGCATTACTATAACTCAATGCGTTTTGTATGCGCTGTCACCAGATGTTACAAATTTACAACCCGCCCGATCATCCCAAATGACCGATTAATCAAGCTGATTTCGCCTCTTGTCATTTCTAATTCTGGGTCCAATAAAGTGCTCACTGTTGGCTTATTATGTGTCTATGTTGGGCAAATTAAAGATCCTTCACATTATGTAAATGTGTAACATGTCGTGAACTCCTTATCAAGCAACTACTTGTCTCCGAGGGCTGCACTTAGATAATAATATATACTTACCATATTCCTCAATTCGAAATTCCTGACTCATTTTCTCATACAGTGCAATCACAATATATTCTTGATTCTTCCAATTAAGGAAATCAGTTATGTTTGGTTAATAATACTTACCAAAAAATTAGTATACTAAAATGGTTATGTAAATAATTCTTTTGTCAGTTAATTGTGACCACAATAATCAGTATATAAAGTCAATCAATTATCACTACAGTCAGAGTGACCATATACAGCATCCTACTGTACTGTACTATTGTATATGATTGTATGATGTTACAAAGAAAATGTGATAATCAAAATAACTTGAAATAAGATATTGACAGGTAATGGTTAAATATAACTGTCTGATATGAAAGTGTATTGCTATTCAGGGCTTCTTTATGTCTGATTTCTTTTTTCCTGTTGGACATATTTTACGAGACAGCTGAACTGCATCTGGGCAAATAAGGAAGTTACAAAAATCTGATATGGTCCATTGGATCATCCATCAATTGTGCAATGGGTGAGCTGTTGCACTAATCTGTTACTGTACTCAAGTGTACTTTACTCAGCTACTGTGTTCTAGTTACTCAGTTACTGTAGTCAGTTATTGCACTCTGTTACTGTACTCTGTTGTGTACCCTGTTACTTTGATAAGCTGCTGTGCTCAATAGCAGTTGGAAGTTTATCTTTAATGGTAATTGTAAATGACTTGGGTGATTAAGCTGTATTAGAAAGATATATAGATATTAACCAACATTTTGCATGATTGCTGTTTCTTACACTGCTTTGAATACCTTAATTTAAATTGTATTAAACATCTTATAGATATCATACAATAATCTACCTTTGCCTGATTTAGTATTGAATTAGAACTGGACGCCACATCAAAACTGTGAAGTTTCGATTCCTTTTTCATAGTCTGATATATTTGTATACAATATTTGAACTTCTGTTGAATTGAACATCAGTGGGATATGGGATTTGTAGAATTGAACACTGTCAATTACCTTCAGCTTAAATTCCTTTACACATAATCAGCCTGACTGGTGCATCAGTGTACTTGAGGGCTCTTACAGCATTCTATTGACACTGTGACTTGTTAAGCATTCCCTGGTGGGCCCAATCAGTGCTTGTCTATTTGAGCCAATGCTTAGTGTGTTGACCGTCCCAGTCAAGGCTGAGTAGGGGATTCCCCCTGGGCTCTTTCTGGGTTCTGCTGCACTGCTGCTGCAGCAGAACATCTGTGGTGTTGTGACGGAACTTGTGACGGAACTCGTGACTGAAATCGTGATTGAACTTGTGACTGAACTTGTGACTGAACTTGTGACTGAACTTGTGACTGAGCTTGTGACTGAACTTGTGACTGAACTTGTGACTGAACTTGTGACTGAACTTGTGACTGAACTTGTGACTGAACTAGGAGTAGTATTGTGTAAGTCACTGTATGAAAGAAGATATGGCACTTAAACATTGTGACATGATAAAATTGTCACAACTTGTAATGGCAACCATCTTAACATGGTACCAGGCCTTCTTATCATCATCATTGTTATTGATATGTCAAGTGTCTGAACAGGTTCTTTTGAGTGGGAAATAGTTGAGTGTACTAATTGATCACATAAAAATAAAGCTCAATGCAGATACTTGATCTGAAGTTCTGAACATCATGGATGCATAATGATCAGTACCTTGTGTATGTAATACTTGTAATAGTATGACCTTACAAATGTTAATACTAGAAAAATACAAGAAGACTGCAAGACTTTTCCTTGCCAGTACATTGTTCATTAATTGCATTGTGCAGAAGACAGCATGTCATCACAGCCTTCTACTCCTCTGTCAATGATCTATCAGTGATCTTGTAGTTGGTGTAATTAAGTGCTGTAGTCTATCAAAAGAACCAGAACATTGCTAGAATGAGATGGAATATTAATTGATGTGTTTTGTGACATCAGCCTTGATGGTTTGGCACGATTATTTGGCAAAGGAAGAAGGACAAACCACGTCTCCTTGCAGAAAACCTTTCATATGATTGCATGGGCTCCTTGTGTTATGTAATAAGACTTGTAGTTATTAGGATTGCTTATTATAATGGCTTGTAGTTATGCTTGTTTAGTAACATTTACAAGGCTTGTAGACAGGTTGTATTACTAATGATAGCTTGGAGTCAGAACTAATAGCAGTTTGTTGTAGATAGTAATAATCTCGTAATGCTTGTGTACAACACTGTACCCCTAATGTCATCAACAGATTAATGCATTTGATGATATGTTACATCTTTTGGTCCTGCTAAGGCTTAGAAGACTTATATTAGTCCCTATTCTTTTTAATTGCTGTCTCAAGTAATCATGCTTCCACTGGTGTTGAAACAGTAATAAATGCATGATCCACAGTTGTTCCACACTCCCCTACCCAATCTACTAGTTCCTTTAGATCTCCCATCCCCAAACAATAACCCCCTCCTCCTGCAGTGCTTCCCTGAACCCCCTCTCCCTTGCAAACAATTACATCTTTACCCCCCCCCCCCCTCATCATTCCCTTGCAATGCATCCTCCTTCAGGATATTCCCCACAACATTTCCAGGCACTGGTTATGAATATATCAATCGTAAGGTCACCCAGCTCAATCAAACCTCCAGCAGTAAGATGTAGCCTCATGTTTCACACTGCAAGGATAACGGTAATGTGGCCCAACTTGCTGTGCTCTTTTCTTCCTTTTCTTTTTGCTGCATGTGCAGTTCACCTTGTGTCATTACCTTGTGTCATTACTTTGTGGCATTACCTTGTGGCATTACCTTGCTTTGGGGTTCACACAGGTGCTTCTTGTGCGCAATGCATTGAATGCAAATAGTGCAGGTTGAATCATGGAGCCTTGTGGTACAATTTTTGCACGTTTTAATAATGAGACGATTGTGGGTTTGTACACAATAAGGTTATGATTTAAGAGGTGTAAAAAGTCGTTATTGCTAGTATATGATTCAAAGGAAAAAACAGTCATGGGGGGCAAATCATGAATTGCTAGATTTCTCACTCACAGGGGCTTGAACATTAGTGAAATAAATACAATAAGCTGTGTCTCCTCTGATTCTGCCAAATTCATTGGTAATTTGTTGAGACCAGAGTTATAAGAATAACAAACTATGCAGCGGCACAATTCTCTATCTCTATCTCTATCTTAATCTCTATCTGTATCTCTCTCTTTCTCTGTCAGTCCTAATATCATGTGATAATGCTGGGGTGCATATTGCATCATCATTCCACCTGTTTCAGCAATTAGTGCCATCACCTGGTGCAGGATTTGGCACAGGTTTGGCAGAGGCACTTTCAACATATCTTGCCAAGCTGTTAAGTGTGCAAGCTGCTGGCTGAAGTTGTATTAAAATGTGTGACACACTGAGATAAGTAGAAAGTTGGAAAAGGCTCAAGCTTGATAAGGCTTGGTTGGTTAGGTTAGATGGATAGATAGATAGATAGATGGATAGATAGATAGATAGATAGATAGATAGATAGATAAGTATGGATCCTATACACTTTAACACATATATATATGAAACAATATAAAACTTCATAATACGAACGACATAAACGATTATTGTCAATTGGAGTGTGAATTCCTTTACATTTATTCAATTGATGTTTTTACCAGGGAGTTTGCACAGGTATAGCTGTTTCTTTATACCTGTAATTCTTATACTTGAGGAATATTGAGAACAGCCCATGTGTTTGATTACGCCAGTGGAAAATTCTCTGAAGTGTAAAAACTGTATGTTTGAAATGAATATGGATGAAAATGGATATATTTATATCTTTCGAATCTACATATATGCGGATGTAAATGCATTTGAAACATAGTATCAAAGCTACTTGTTGTAAAGTGTGTAGATTCGTATCTATTTGATAATAGATGAGTTATTCTTCTGTAAACTGAATTTTCAATAATATTATCTTACATAGCATTGTAGGGCGTTTAGGATGACATAAAATAATTATTTATTCATGTACTGTTACTACTAAGACTACTAAAATTGTGTCTTGCATATAGTTACTGACCCAATTATAATATTGACTTCTGCTTAATCACTGTATATAAGTACAGCTTTACTTGCTATTTACTAACATGCTTTTATATAATATCATCTTTGTAGAAATATGAAACCAGTTTAGAACATAATGACAATTTATAAATGTGTGTGATGAAAGTGAATTCGTAATGAAGTGAATGTTTTATGGTAAACTGATTGTGGACATGCATTGAGCTCGAGCAGTTTAGCATGTGATCTCAGCATGTACCTCTCTAGAACAGAGCATATATTTAGTACGAATGCCAAGCTCTTGTTCTTAGCTTTAAAATATTCTATTACGTGGTTATCTAGCACTTCTAGTTCAAAAGTTATAACCCGTAAAGCAAAACACGAATCGCCATCTTGAATTTGTTTTAATATTTGTGTCCTTGTGCTTGTGTGTATAGGTGAATGGGAATCGACAGAGGGACAGTTTGGCAACGGAGATGATCAGGCAAGGTGGCATTCTGGGATTCCACGACAACAAAGTGAGTTTGAATACACGCCACCTGGTGTTGACCTAGTTAACCCTAGTGGTTAAGGCAGTTAGTTTAAGCTTTCCTGCTGCTTCTAGGTCATTAGCTTTCTTAAAGTCAATATGTAAAGATTTGAATCATTGGCAATCACAATTTTATTTATCATTTTCAACTATATATTGGCATAATCACGTCACTCACTTTATGCTTAAATTGTGGGCTTTTTGATGTGCATATTTCACTGGCTATCTTGTTTTAGTCACTGTTAAATCAAAGTGTTTACAGTCCAATAACATGGGTATGAAATCTAAACAATTAAATATAAACATGACAAAGCCACTGTAAAAGTTGAAAATGTTAAAGTAGATGATTTTCAATGAGTCCAGTCCTTATATGATGGCTCTAAGGTATAGGTCCATAAGACATTTAGTTTGCTGCGGAGGTGAGGTAGATAGTAGGCGCTTCCTAGGTAAACCTATATATTGTACTTTGGTGTTGATTGACTTTACTCTGATTTTAACTCCGGGTTGTGTCAGAAAAGAGTTTTCATCTACAAGTCTTTGATACTTATATAAGTTTTGATTCCTTCCATCATAATCAATTCAATATTTATACACTAAGTCTATTTTTATGAGCATTAGTTACTAAAGTTTGACACCTTTGAAAAAGATTTGGTCTCGATTAAGTTGTTGGACTATATGACTTTATAAGCCTACACTACAGGCTACATATTGCAGTTAACATGTGTGGTGTATTAAACATTAACAAGTGATACATAAATAATCTGTATATATTTCATTCAGTGAACAATTTTATATAAATTAAATAGTCATCGCTTGCCAGTTCCATGTATATCTATCTGGAACCAGTTGCGGGTAAATTTATAGAGTACAGCTTGGCTCTCTGCTGCAGTGTGCGTCAGTGTTGCAGCGAAATGGGTCAGGCATGACGAGTTTGAATGAACCTGGAATTAAATTGAAAATGAGTGTTGATGACATAATATTTAGCAAATTTACTCCATGTGGTGGGATCTTTACTTGTCCCCACTTAGACACTGATTATAAGCGTATGTGATGTTACTATTTATTGAAAATTTACAGATATTCGTAGGCTTATAAATTGTAGTTAGAGAGTACATATGGTATGTAGAGGGATACAATCTAATGATCGTCTTTGTATCACAATAGAATCACTTTGTATTAACCCCATTGTGGCACAGTTTGCTTAATTCAAGGTCTCGTTAATACTGTACTACAAGAAATAGGGCTACTTTAGTAGTGACCCTAATAAGTCCCCGTTCCTAATTTCCTAATTGTCCCCCACTCTCTCCTCTAAAAGAAAGTCCTTTTAAATTCTGCAGTTGGCTTACGCATTTAGTTATTTATTAGTTTGGATAATTTACCTAATTATGAAATCGCATGTGGTGTGATAGAATTTCTTTATCTTATTTCTGTCTTAAAATTGTCTTAGTTCTATCTAAATATCTTATGTGTGTTTCTCTAATGTAGATTTTATCCTGAGATCGAAATGATAATTCTCTAAAGAGAGCTGTCAATTTGTGCTACACGTAACGTTGATCTAATCTAGATAAAACCTAGATAACACCCTAGCCAAGTTTAGCCTTAATTGATTCTGTGTGCCCCAACCTTAATTTCCACATTTCTCATTTGCTTGTTAATTTATAAAGTGAAGCGTTAGCTAAATATTTGGTTAATGAAATGTCGTTCTTAAGCAGGTGATAATAGTTTTTCAAACCACTGTATCTTATACATTTCTTCAGATGAAATCTACTTCAGGTAATAGTCTACCTGCGTTTCTATCACTGAAAATGGCACTGGTCCAAGACACTTCCGAGTTGGCTGCCGGCACACCTAATTTCTAATCTGTCCCATATGTTGTCCAGCTGAGATATGTGCTACAATCATAGGAATTGTGTATTAGTTAGTTTTAGAAGTTGCTATATCAGCATTTCTGAACCTTGGCTAATTTGGAAGAGGATAGGATAGTAGAGGATAGGATAGGATAGGATAGAATGGCAGAGGATAGAATGGTAGAGGATAGAATGGTAGAGGATAGAATGGTAGAGGATAGAATGGTAGAGGATAGAATGGTAGAGGATAGAATGGTAGAGGATAGATTGGCATTGGATAGAATGAGATTGAATAGGATGGGCAGGATAGGATAGGATGGGTAGGATAGGATAGGTTTGGGTTGGATTGGATAGGTTTGGATTGGATTGGATAGCCATCTCTAGAAACCAAATTCTGTCTTTGGTGAAGGCTGATTTATTAATATATGACATATGTCAAAAGTAATAGAGAAAGGGTAGTTCAAAGCATGTGACAAATTTACACCATATCACCATATGTGGGCTCTTTCTCTTGCTTAGCATAGCACCACCAACCCTTGCTTTTGTTCACAAAACAACTATACAATACAATAAGATGCTGTGCACATTTTACATCTATCTCCATGAGACTACATCAGAGAAATTGTGAAGCAAAATTGCCTTGCTCTATCAGCAACAATATCATACAGTGGAAAGCAATCCCAATATATATGTCATAGAGGATTCCTGTGCTATTGCATACAACAACCCAATGCAACTCTACTCCACTGTTGTTGTAATATTGTTGTACTATGTTGTATGTTGGTGTATACTTGTACTATATCAACTGAATGCGTATATATATTGCTGACATATATACTTGTTGTAGGCCTACATGATGTATGCTGGTACATTTACACTGTGTACGTCTGTATGTTGGCTTGTGTTGATGAGTGCTGTGGTCTCATGATATAAACTGATATACTTGCATGGACTGTACAGAGATTAGAGATTAAGAATCCAGTATCTACGATAGGACCCTCATTTACTGATATGTGGGATCTTCTACTTGCTTAGCATGGAAATCTATACAAGGGACTAAACTTCAGAATGGTGATATCATGCTGACATGTGGAGTGACAAATTAATGTCTCTATAAAATCACACTGGTTTCATGTCTGTTAATCAAAGCATTAATTACTAATAAAACAGCACAAGCCAACACAAACAGCAGAAGCTGCCACAACATAAACAGTGCAACATCACAAACAACAACAGACAACAACATAAACAGCAGCAACAGCCAGCTAACAAGAAGATGCATAAAGAACAAAGAAACAAACAAGGCTATTGTTCACAAAGGTTCTTCCCTGTCTACAAGTGTAAGGTTCTTGTAAAACTACAGATAAAAGTGAAAGGAACCTTTTCTTGTCTTCTTGGCCTCTGTAGGCATTGTTTGAGGATGATAACTTTTGTGCTTGATACCTTTTGAGGTAATGCTGTTCTATGTGATAGTTGGGCTACCAATTTAAGCACAATTTGGCTTAAGATTGTATGGACCTAAGAAACATTGTATATATGTCTAATTTGTCCATGTCGGATATTTTCACATATTAGAATATTAGGAAGGTTGCCAGTTGCTAAGGCAGTTGGCTTTTCATCGAGCTGTTGTCGTTTCAATAAGAGTCTCTAACTGTCTTTTAACCTTCTTTATTTCTTGGTTAGAAGTGTTAATTTTTAGCTTGTAACCAGATCTGAGCATTTAATTTAGAAGCCCAAGAGGAAAGAATTAAAGTCAGCGAGAAAGTGGGAAATTAAGGACAACACCCAGATAACTGTTTCAGAGTTCAGAACCACCTTAGGTGATTTAGGCAGTCCATGGAATTTGCCTGTGTGAAAGATCAGAGGCCTTTTAAGCAGGCTTTTCTAAATTCATTATTCATACAACTTTTCCCCTTTTTATACCCCCCCTTCCTTGCAGCAATGAAGCCCCTTTCTCTTTAACCCCCCCCCCCCTCTTCTCACCACCCAATGCTTTAACTTTCAAATTCGCCATATTAGCATTTTCACGTTCTTGCTGCAAAAAGTTACTTTCAAACAGTAAAGAATAATATTGTTAATTACAAGAATGTTAAAAGTTGATAGTATTTACAGACGTTCAAATGAAATAGAAAGTTAGTTGAATTAGTAGTAGTATGAAAGTTTGATCCTTATATAATTATGTGGTCAACAAGTGAGGTGCAGATAGAATATATTTCCAGGCATTTTTCTAAAGATATCTTAATTACTTCTATTGTCCTGCTAGAGTCACCTTGAGTTCATTGTGACACATGCCCCATTTCAAATTACCTTGTTTTCTTGTTCTTAAAATTAGCATTTTGGTGAATACTATATCAGTACAGACTCCATAGTGAAAATGCAAAATAACACTGCTAATATGATACAGAAATAACACTAGCTGAACACAGAAAAGGCTGGTGTTATTTTGGTTTCATTAGAGCTTTGATACTGTTTAATACATTCCTTATAAGCTCTTATAGAACCTCAATATATGCACATATTTCATGAGATCATGACTGTAGCACAATGAAAGCTAGAATGTACGAAAGTACGAAATGATGTTCTAACCAGGACCTCGCGTGACTCCACTGTGTATTGCTCATTTCCATAAAGCTCTGTGAGGGTATGAGGGATTCTGAGGCCTATTGACGGTAGGTGTCGTCACTGGTCGGATAGTGGTTTTAAGGTCATATGAGCTTTAAGGGTAGACTCTGCAGTTTGAGGTGTAATTTTGATTGAAATATGCCAATGAGTTGGATTTTGATTGCAATGGAATTTTGCCTTGTTCATGGCTAAAGTGGTTGTGAATCATTATTGTTGTCCCATGTATGTATTATATATCTGTTCCTATATGCTAAGTAAAGATCCCACATATGGACATATCGAGTAAATTATCTGAGATATTAATTTTGTTCAACACAGTGGATGTATCTCACTTCTTCTGTAGTAATCAAAATGCATGTCGAACATCATGCCTTAAATTGGAGATGTTAAATATTACATATTAAGTGCCTGTCTGAGGTAATTACAATACTTGTACTCATATCTCTAGGTGGTATTGGTGGAATTTAGAATATAATTGGCACTGAGCCTTTTCTGTTGGCTTGCAGTTCTTGGGTTGTTTATCACACTGTCATTAGCTGTCCACACTTAAGAGAGGGTGGGGGTTAACCAGGAATGTCACAGGGTGACAGATATTATTATTCACCCCCTTAAATAGCCACGTGTCACTTGGCACCCCCACGATGGCCCTGGGGTATTTAGGATGCCTTTTTACCCTATTAGTACTACCCTTTTTGGGTGCTGTTCAACGCTTTTGGGCTTTATGGAATGACTGTACTGCATAGTGTATTTGATTAGTGTATTAGAATGTGTATTAGACTGTGTATTAATGCCAAGTAGCCCTGAATCAGTGTCTGGATTAGTGTTGGATAATTACTAGATATTCTTTACCACTTCTGTGCATTTTACAGTTATTTAGCTGCTTATTTAATAGCTTATTAAGTTAGTATAATGAGGTAACTGCCTGGTGGGCATTTCTATGGTGCTGTCATAGGGTTACATGTGCCATTTAAGCTTATGTACTTAACCATGTCATTTTCCATGGTGAGGTCTGCAGGGGGTGCCACAAGGGGGCCCTAGTGGCCCCATCCATAACCTTATGTCACTGTGGGCCCCTCCCTATAACCTTGCTTCCACCTTATTCACTCTGCTTGGCTCACTCTGGTCAGTCTGAAAAATGGAGAGAGTGGTAATATTTGAAAGAATTTGCCCCTACCCTTCATAAGCGTGCAATGCAATTTGGCCCTGTCACTGGCTATATTTTCCCCTCCGCACCCAACTGTTCACTTGGCCTGGTCAGTTGAAGCACTGGGAAAATGCCTCAGCGATTTGTGCAGGAAATATCACTGAGAAAATAGTATAAATCTACATGCAGATGGTATATTTATGTGATGTTTCTGAAACATTTGGACTGTGTAGATAGCTAGAGATAGCAAGAAAAGGTAGGGTATAGCAAGATGTAGAGATAGGCTCAGATAGCTATAGATAGATATAAATACCAAGAGATATTAGCTGAGATAGCTGGAGATAACTGGAATTAGCTGGAGATAGTTAAAATGACTAGAGAGATGGCAGTGATAGTTAGAGATAGCTAGAGATAGCTAGAGACAGTTAGATAACTAGATATAGATAGATATAGCAGTTGGTAGCTTGGGATAGGCTATCTAGAGATAGCAAGTGTATCTTGAGATAGCTAGAGATAGCTAGAGATAGCTAGAGATTGCAAGATAGCTAGGGAGAGGAACAAATAGTTATAATGACTTACACACTACTGTAACTTTCCAACAACTTATTTCACAGTGTGTATTAGATTTCCTCTTGTGGAGATTGTTAGGAGCACAGGGCAGTGGCCAGGTGTCAGGGAATTCTCACCCAGTGACTGTGTAGGTCCACAAGGATGATTGATAGTGTAAAACCTTCATATTGGCAACCACCAAATTGCTACAGCCCCCCCCCCTTCCACTTCTTGAACGTTTGCTGTAGGTTGGTTGGGAGAAGTGAATTTTGAAATAGTTATTATATTAAAGAGAAAGCTATTAAAAGAGAATTACTTTTTTCATCAGTTGCTGTGTCTCATAAATTAGTTAATAATCTTATATAGTTTGCAATACGAACTTTACATACATAGTGTCACGTACATGCTTGGACTATATAGTTAACAACAACAATGGTTATTTTGCACAATATATACCTGTTTGATAGACATTACATTGTTTATTAGCTTGGGTGAATGGAGTTGGACAAGGGGCAAAAATGTGCCTACACATTAGGTAGCATAGTAACTTGATCTTTCCACATAAACCATGTCTATCGATCAATATCTCCCCTATCTTTACAAGTCACCAGAATTTAAAGCTATCTTTAAAACATGTGATGTAATTTACATCATCTTAAACTCTGCAGCAGCAACAGCAGCGACTTTTAAAAGGGCCTTAAATGATGTAATTGTGCATCTCATTAACTCTATTCTATTAAGGTATTCTATTAAGGACAATTTGATAAAGCTAGGTTCTTGGTTGCCAGGCAGTATAGGATGGTTGCTAGCAGACTTTCGAGTGTGTCTCTGTTAACGAGATCTATCTATCTATCTATCTATCTATCTATCTATCTATCTATCTATCTATCTATCTATCTATCTATTTGTCTATCTATCTATCAATCTATCTATCTCTCTATCTATCTATCTATCTATCTATCTATCTATCTATCTATCTATCTATCTATCTATCTATCTATCTATCTATCTATCTCAAATTTTAAATACATGTATATACACCACGCATGGTTAATAGTATAGCTTTCTTGAAAGTAGTGTCAATGTGACCTAGGACTCTAGCCTTTTATAATTGGAGTGATTAGATTGCTTGTTTTCAGTTGGTTAATAGCCCGTCCTTGTGAGTTCATGAATTTTTAATTCACAACCTGATCACTTAAGGGCATTGTAACTGATCGGTTTCAAAAGTAGTTATTTTAGATAAGGTGATAAACTACTAACAACAACTACAAGCTTGTCTTTGTTTGATTGTGTTTGTTTTGAATGTGTCATAAAATGCTTCTAATTTATCTATCTATCTATCTATCTATCTATCTATCTATCTATCTATCTATCTATCTCAAATTTTAAATACATGTATATACACCACGCATGGTTAATAGTATAGCTTTCTTGAAAGTAGTGTCAATGTGACCTAGGACTCTAGCCTTTTATAATTGGAGTGATTAGATTGCTTGTTTTCAGTTGGTTAATAGCCCGTCCTTGTGAGTTCATGAATTTTTAATTCACAACCTGATCACTTAAGGGCATTGTAACTGATCGGTTTCAAAAGTAGTTATTTTAGATAAGGTGATAAACTACTAACAACAACTACAAGCTTGTCTTTGTTTGATTGTGTTTGTTTTGAATGTGTCATAAAATGCTTCTAATTTATACTTAAAATGTTTCGTGATTTAAGATCTTTCCAACTGTATTTTCATTTAAGGTTGAAAATACTGGTAATTAGTTGTATTTGTTTGAATCAAGTTTTGTAAATTAAAAGTGTGGTATGAAATGACCATCTGTGTAATTCAGCTTGTCAGTGGTGCAAGAGGTTGCCAAGCAACGGGTGATGTCATAAGATTGCTTAGCAACTGGGACCTTTTAAAAGTTAGTCGTTGACTATAGTTTGTTGTAGATGCATGGTTTACAGTCTGTACCTTTTATAACATCAAGGAAATATGTCGAGTTTTAAGTGATATTGAGGTTGGAAGAACTGTCCTATCTATCTATCTATCTATCTATCTATCTATCTATCTATCTATCTATCTATCTATCTATCTATCTATCTATCTATCTATCTATCTATCTATCTATCTATCTATCTATCTATCCTATCCTATCCTATCCTATCCTATCCTATCCTATCCTATCCTATCCCATCCTGTCAGAAACCTGGAAATGGTTCTGGCATCACAATCTCTAATTCAGAAAATGCAACACTTTTCCATCAGTTCACCAGTTCACTGGCTTCAAACCTACATAGATAATAGTCAGGTACTGAGGTGGGCTGTCATTGGGTGAACTTATAATGTCGAGGGTCACTGATTAAACTGTTTGCCCTTCGGTGCATTTTGGAGACTATAAATTACCCCCCCCCCCTCTTCAACTCTTCCATATCACTGCATTAAAAGAGCTGCAGCAACTTAACTGCAGGGCTATAAGCAAGTTCTACTGCAGCTCTCCTACCTGACTAAGTCCCCGCAGGCTCATGGCGAAATGTCCCCCCATTGTCTCCCCATGACAGGTGTTGGTTTGTTTACAGTTGCCATGGCTACCACAAACACAAAATTTGCACAGGACATCAGCTAGAAATTAAACTCAGCACAGGTTGTTGTAGATGTTGTGGGGTGAAGCAAGGTGATGTTGTTCGCCTCAACAACATTGACAAATCAACAACATTTAGAGTAGAGTTTCAACAGCATGATGTAGTAGGCCTATCTCAACATAGTTTAGGCCTATATATGTTGAATATGAATCTGATGTACAACATATTGGATTCAGCCACATTATGGTGAAATTTTCAGTAATATCAACAACAATAGCATCAACAGTTTTGAAATCTTGGGTTTTATTACATACTTGATTCAACATTATCAACAACATTATCTGAAATTTTGAAAGCAATGACTGAAATATCAACAACATTGTCTTTGTAATATAGGTGTATTCAGGACTGACCATATTTATTATTTTAGTTACTGTTTTGGGGAATGTTATATGCCTTTGTACATGAAAAATCCTTTATCCTCAACAATAATATAAATGTTGCCAAATATGTCATGGGGTACCTATAACAGAGAACTATAATGATATGAAAAAAACTTAAAACTTGACATTGAAAATATCATAAAATAATATGAATTTCAAAATCATAAAATATTACAAAAAATATATGAATGAAGATGTGACACAATGAGTTGAAGTTGAGCCAACAGCTGTATTATATATTTTGTAGATTACCTCAAAATGTATGGATATACAAAGCCTACTAAATATGCATGTGAGTTTTATAATATGCTTGTTTGTACTGCAACAGCTGGCATGGCCTATGATGATAGCACATCTAATATTAAACTATTGTGGCCCAAATATGCAAAAACCTTCCTGTTGTAGTTTTCGAAACATTTCTATTAAATTTGTTGAAGGTTTCTGATAGGACTTGTTAAATATTTCTGCTATAATTTGCTAGACATTTCTGCTGTAATTTGCTAGACATTTCTATTATGATTGCTGAACAGTTCTAGTATCATTTCATCAGTAAAAGATTTCTCTAAGTAATTTGTTAGATCAACATAAATATTATAATTCAGATTTTGCATCATATTTAAGCTTCACTTTGAATTATGACTGACATTTAATGCCAAATACTTGAATTCACATATTTAGGATTCTTATATTCATCAATTGTGACTTTTGACATCAGTGATATATACCCAAAATTATTTCTTGATGTGTGATAAACTCCAATATATCATAATTATAGATGTTTATATTTAGTACCCAATTAACGACTGTTTATCACATTAAATGTGAACTTGATCCACAAGGCATAAACATCGATCTCAACTCCCAATACCAAACAATAAATGATATTGTGTAATAACCATAGATTAGATTGTATTGACAGAAATTATCAATACTACAAGGTCAAATATGTGGTCTTTTCAAAACACAACTTACTACAATCATTGATCTGACATAGCAGCTAGATTTCTGCATGAGAATAGCTGTTGAAAATACATCAATTTCAGATTGTTTATATGTTTGTATGACAGATAGATATATAGACAGATAGACAGGTAGATAGATAGATAGATAGATAGATAGATAGATAGATAGATAGATAGATAGATAGGTAGATAGATAGGTAGATAGATAGATAGATAGATAGATAGATAGATAGATAGATAGATAGATAGATAGATAGATAGATAGATAGATAGATAGATAGATCTTGCAAAACTAAACTAAACCTTGGTTGGCATACCTGTACTACTCATGACAAAAAGTTCCCCAAGGACCCAACTTCAACCTATTAATATTACCAGTAATTATGATGTACTCACTAAAGATAAACCTCTTTTAGATTAAAGGCAGCCTTCTCATGGCTTGTTATTAAAGGTATCTTATATTTATAGCACAGCAATCAACCATCTTCCTTGTTTGATCTTTAAGAGCTCCTTGACTAACTAGTGATCATCTTAACTAGCAACATTTTTGTCCAACTGCCAAGTCTAAAAAAATAATCTGTCAGTCCCATAGTAAGGGCGCCTATCTTTCTATCTATCTATCAATCTATCTATCTATCTATCTATCTAGTTTTCACACCTTACATCCTTACCAAATATGGTGCTTACCATATATGGACTGATTTGGAACAATGATGGAATTAGTCTGCTGAACATTACGTCACATTGCTAAACGGCTGTCTGTGATTAACGTCACATTATGTAACATTGTGCATGATTACGTGGGATTAGGGGATTAGCCAGCAATGCTTAGCAGATATGCTGCTCAGACAGCTAATGATGACAGAATGCAATTAGGTGACAGTGCTGTCATTCGGGAGGCATTACTAAATGAGAATTCACTGTACAAGTGAGCAGGGGCACAGCCTATAGTGTTTTTTGGGCAATATGTCATAGCTGTACAAGTTTAAAAGGTTAATATCTTGAATATAGATAGATAGAAAGATAGATAGGTAGGTAGATAGATAGATAGATAGATAGATAGATAGATAGATAGATAGATAGATAGATAGATAGATAGATAGATAGATAGATAGATAGATAGATAGATGGTTGCAAGGTACTAGGTGCCTGGTATTACCCGCTTTTACTCTACAGATAGATAGATTAGGTAGATATTAGGTAGATAGATGGACAGATCTACATTGAATGACAAGTTTTCACCTACTATGGACTGCAAATATCTACTATTACTTTAGGCCTACATGTACTCAATTTAAGTCAAATTCACCTATGCATAGGTGTAGTTGCAACAGTGCTCTCCAGCAGCTATACTGCACTACCAAGTTCCAAGACTGCAGCTCTTGCAGGGAGCCTGTATTTGGCTTGGCTGGTGTGTGGGGGACAATACCTTCTTTAGAAGTGGCGCAATAAGCAGAATCTTTTCATGTTAATGGAGTTGGCTGGTGATGCTGGAACTTGCTTGCTACATAGCCTCATCATTTTCACATCTTTTATGCTACAGCGCATCATCTACTTTGCAACTGGGGAGGCACAAAGCATCAAAGAAAAAGCTGTCAGTAGTCACAGAGCCAGTGGCAACAGTGGCAACAGCATTAGCCCTGCTCAGCTGTAGTGCAGTGTCAATAGTTGCTGTTGGGCGAGTTGTAAAAGAGCCCACACATGGAGTAAATTGCTAGGTGAATGTGTAACAAGTTGTGGAATTTTCATCTCATCTCAACTCAACAGCCAGCCATCTTTAAATAACTTGCATTGGAGCTAAGTCAGGGGGCTGCACTATTTACATCTTGAAATCACAAAAGAGCCCACACATGCTGAAAATATATAACATGTCGTGGACTCTCATCTGATGTCCTCTCATCAGCTAGCAGCAATCTTTAGAACTTTGCATGCACTTGTCTGGATATATTTTACTCTCCAATACAATGCTATGACCACTTGGCCAGTAGCCTTGGCATGGCTTCGACTCCAGAACTTAGTATCAACTTGTATGCTAGCACCATTTTAGGGTTAGAATGAGACAGCAGTGTGTATATATATTCTTATACACTTATTTCGTGTATAGTTCCTGTATAGTTTTAGTGGATAATACAGGATATTTGTGATATTATTTGGTTGCCTGATTGCCTTAGCCGTCTGCAGACAGCTGGTGACCCAACATTACTCTTTCGGGCACAGGAGTTGCCAGGGTGTCGCCATATATGGTTAGTAGGGGTGAAGGGAGGATGATAAGACTTGGGCCGGCGACTGGCAGCTTGGCCAGAGCATGTCCCCGGGGCTTTTGAGGTCAGATGGCCGGCCTCTGCCCCGCCCCCGCTCAGCACAACAGCCGTATTTCAAACAACTAATTACCAGATAGCCCAGGCAATTTCCCACAGCATAGAGCTCTGGTGTATATGGTGCCTGTGCCTAAATCACCCATAGCAGTATACTGCGTATAGCATGGGCATGGGCTACCCTTCGCTACACTGCATATGGGTTGGTTGCTCAGGCTGTGTCAGAGAATTTATCCTGAAATTAAAATCCAGATTTTAACCCCTTGTATTTGAAAAGTTTTGTTGCAAATCTCAAAATAGGAATACTTACTATACCATTTTGCCATCCTACACAAGGCCACTATCATAAAAGTGTCCTGCTTCCATTCATACTTATAAATTAGTACTAGGCCTCCTTATAATATATACTGTATGAATCAGTGTATGATATAAGTGCCAAGCTTCTATACTACTTCATGTCTAGGCCTACTACCTTACAACAGATCCACTAGGCTACTAGATATAGTATTTGTATGTTCATAAATGTATGATATATGCGAGACAAGGCAATCCTATGACATCTGGGGTCCACGGGCCCAAATGAGTCTGACCCCATGTCTTTGGGCCAGAGGGCTGTGTCTCCATGGGCCCTAGGGTGTTCACACCTTGTGAAAGACATAGATAGATACATATCTAAATGTTACTTGTATGAGAAGCTTGTTTGCTTGTTTTTGTCTTCTGTTTTGGTTATAGAAGTTTTGTGTATGCTATCTATGTCAAGTGTTGGGCTATAGTTGTCGTTATAGTAAATATACTTGAAACTAAGTATGATCAAGAGTAAAAAGTTTTCATCATTCACATTTTCAATGAAATTTTGTCATTATGTTACTCTTCATAAATGTTTCATATCATAGTATAATCATTGCCAAATACCAATAGATAGAATGAAATCTAATTTTTCCTATTCAGTTTCATCAATACAATTATAAACAGTCACTTGTCTGGTTAAGATTTACTTGAAAGATACATATTTAAGTAATAAGTGTGTATACATATGCACCAGGATTCAGGATAGCCTAGGAATCTCATGATATCTCACATGAGCTTGTTGTAATGTCATAAGGTGACCACCCCTCTATCAGGAATTGCTTGAAATTTATGAACTTTTTATTCATTAGCTGTCAACAGATTCATAATTTGTGTTTATAGGGGCTTAGCACTTCTCAGGGGAGCTTAGTGGCCATTTGGATCATTCCAGCTCTTTCAGCTCATTTAGCTCTTTCCTGAACTCAATTAGCTTGGTTTACTTGTTAGCTCCTGTATCCCTATTCCTTTAGCTCAATCCAGATGCTGTACACAAACATGTAAGCTGAAACTAAGGTCATTAATGAGCTGAAAAAAGTCACTTTTAGTAAGGGGAGAATCAAGTGGATACAACTGAGGAATTTGTTAAAAAACTCTCCTGAAATTCTGTTCGAAGTCAGTTCGAAACATAACTGAAATTCTGGTTGAATTAAGCTAAAGTATACGTTTGAGATGTCTGCAGAAAATCAGCTCAACACAGGTAGAAATCTACTGAAATTCTGTTGAAATACTGCATAAAATCAGTTCAATGCTTGCAGCTAAAATACTGCTTATAGTCAACTATCATACTATTGAAAATCAACAGAATGTTGTCCAAAATTTGCTGAAAATCAGCAGCTCTAATTGAGAAGCTTATAATCTGCTTGAGATCAGCTGCTGCAGGACAGCTGAGCAAAGTCGTCTCAACTAGCTGCTGTGAATTATGTGCCTTTGGTGACTCAGGTTATTAAACCTACATGGTTCATGTATTAAATGGCCATAGACAATGATGATTTGTATGGCCACCTAGGAGGGTGTTGACTCAGTCATGTAAAGGGGATTAGTTGCCTATTTGGCCCAATCCTAGTCACTCACACCCTAGCCATGGCTGTTCTGTGGCTGTGCTGTGGCTGTGCTGTACTAATAGGCTCATTTAAGCAGACTTTAGGCTGTCATTTGTTAGTAACAAATAGGCCAAGGGACACCCCAGGACCTTGGAGTACCCCCTCAGGGTCCCGCCATTAAAAATGCATGCCATGGACACCCCCTGTACTCTTGCTTGTTCAGTTGTTTTGGCTTATTCAGCTGATGTCAGTCACTACAGCCCAACAAGTTTGGGCAAGAGGACTGTGTGCAGATTTACACTGTTTGATCAGTACTCAGGGTGTGAGGGATGGATGTTTTTAAGTCATGTCATGTCTTTTAAGTTGTTAGACCAGAAGCTTTGGAAATACATGTACTAACTACTAAGATTGTACAAAACATTGTTGATTTCTGAGGCTTATAATTGAAGGACAAGTAGCATAGGCCATCATAGATAACCATTTAGCAACTTTTGCAACACACCAAGACTTATAATTGGAAAGATATGCAATTAAAACAAGGACAATTACATACTGTTTACCAACTTAAATAGTAGCCAGATAAATCAGGGAACAATACTAGAAAATATTTGAGAAGATACCTACAAAGTGATAAAAAAATTAGCTCAAATACAAGACTAACAAGCAACTTAAAGTGTTATTTGATAGTATAGGGTTGTTGTGATGATTTCCAATTAACAAGGCTTATCAAAGACTGTTGAATCTTGAATATTCTATTTGGATGAAAACTCTTTTTGACTTGCCACTTTTAATTGTTGTGTTCCACTGATATTTCACATTTTCTGCTTTTTTTTTTCAGTCTGCACACCGCTTAACCACATCTGTTGTTTTCTGATTTGTGCTTTTTACTAATGCCAAAGCCATGCTGGCCTAACTTTTGCACTAGCTTTTTATCGTGTTGCTTTTTCACTCTTTGCAAGTTTTTTTTCGAGTGTGTTTAGAAACAAACTCTTCCGCTTTAGTTAATTTGGCACCACTTATTATTAGTAGATATGATTTTTGTATTGTATCACTTTATACTTTATATTAATTAATAACAATGTTGGAATTACAACAGCAGCCTATAATGAACTTATTAATAAGATGAAAAATAATGTAAAAAAAAAATAAAAAGAATTCTAAATGCGAAACGTGAAGGAATAACAATCCAAAAGTTATTCGATTGAAGTTCTAAGAGCAGTAAAGAGCCTTAGAGACTTTGAGAAAGCCTCTGAATGAGTTGGAGGATCCGCAGTACAAATTAACGGTTGGAAGAGTTTGTTAGATCGCAACAGATAGGCCAATGGTTTCTGTTTCTTTTTCAGCGTGCAAGCGAAAAGACCCAGAGGTGAAGCGAGAGAACCCCGCTCCCAAGAAACCTCGCTTGGTGTTCACGGACATCCAGAGGCGAACGCTGATGGCGATATTCAAGGAGACGAAGCGGCCCAGCAAAGAGATGCAAGCCACGATCGCAGAACAGTTAAATCTCAAGGTGTCCACCGTGGCGAACTTCTTCATGAACGCCCGCCGACGAGCCATCGACAAGTACACAGATGACTCAGCCCTCTCCGATCCCTCCTCCCCCTCCTCAGGAATGATGGACGACATGGTCCCCAACTGAGGTCCGTTGGGCTGGCTCCAGCGTTCGGGACATCCGGATTATTAAAAAATCTCTTTTGGTTCTTGGGGAGTCTTTTTTAAGGCCTTTACAGGCGCCTTAACGTGTCATTTTTGTCCCAACAGGAGCCCGCTGCAGCAAAGCCCAACAAAAAACAAACTGATACATATACTGATGTGTACTTTATAATTATTGCAAAATATGTTGATATATATATCTTGCAAGGAGCACCGTGACTCAAGTGCCGTATAATGCCATCCAATAGTGTAGCGAATGTCTGTGCTGTTAAATTTTGACTATCTCGGCTCGTTAGCAGCTGTCCCACAGGGCCCACAGGTCTCGCTTCAACGTCACCTGTTTCGAAATATAGCAAAGAAGACACAACGACGATTCGTGACTGACCTGTGACAATGCTGTGATCCAGAGTCGTGCTCATGGAGCCCTACGCTGCCCTAATGTTTTCGCCCCAACCTGCCCACTTTCCCATGTGACTGAGTTCCCAATTTCCTTGACTCTCCCGTTCATCTGTTCATCGATGACATGACTCTGCGGTGGTGTGACTATATTCTGTGCCATATATGTTTAGTATATGGATGATGCTCCTGACTGTGTTACAATAATGTTGTTACGATGATGTTTTCACGATGCTGTTACGGCGACGTGTTACACATTGTTCCAATGTATGTATTGGTGCGTTGTTATTGCATCAAATCGTATCGAAATGCATGGTATTGCATCAAATTGCATTGTTGCTTTGTGTTTTTCCAGCTTGCAAAGCCAAGGAACAGGAGCAAGTGAAAGCGAAAGAACGACAGCCCAAAAAACCACGACTCGTGTTCACGGACATCCAGCGGAGGACACTGCACGCCATCTTCAAGGAGACGAAACGCCCCACAAAAGAGATGCAGATGACCATCGCCAAGCAGCTCGGCCTGGAGGTCAGCACCGTCGGCAACTTCTTCATGAACGCTCGTCGCAGGTACCACAAGTTTGCGGAGAACGGGGAGAACATGGACACGGACTCCACCCTTTGCAACCAGAGCTGAAAAAGCATATCAAATGTTGTTGGCGATTACGTGGCGTCCAGCCATCCTCTCTGGAAATACTACTACAATGTGTACATAGACTATTTAATATATCCAGTCCAAAGGGTCCTTTTACCTTTATTGTTGTTACTGTTTATTTCACTTCATTTTACATTCCGTTCCTTTAACACTGATGTAAGCAGTTGATTTTATGATATCATTCCATGCTGGCAGGACTTTTTATTATGCGTTTGAAAGGATGTATTTATTATGTAATTTATTATATATATATATCATTATTGCTCTTAATTTATTGCTAAATTATTCCATTGTAATGAGTTAATCTTGTCAATGCATAGGACGTAGTCCGAGCGAATTCCTGAATGCCTGGTTTATGCAATTTTTCAATTTTATTCCTGAGGATACAGTGTATTCTTGCGTGCTGATTGTATTGTAATGTATAAAGGAACAACACTGATGTTTGGTGTTACAAAAGACAGCTTTTCGGGGTTTTTTCAAAACTCCGACGACGGCTGCCACGGGTGTGTTACGTAGATGATAAACCATTGATATGATGATGCGCTTAATTGCTTATTTATTATGACTGATTGTAATTAACGTGAAAAATGATGAAATTGATTGATTGAATGACTTTCCAATTCCTCGGTGTGAACGAATAGTATGTCTCTTGTAGAAAGTACTCATCTATACACTAAACAGAAAGCAATTAGATTTTTACATTTTTATATAGTCTTTGTACAAGGCAGGCAATGAAAGCCGTGGCACCTTCAAATTTGTCCCACTCGTACGAAAATGTCATGTGACATTGCCTCGGCCAATCAGCCGATGGCTTCTATTCCGTTGCCATGTCAACTGTGGTCACGTGTGATGCCATGTTATTTCATTGCGTTTGTTTATATTTTGCAAAAAACAAAAGAACAAAATTGTGTGATAGGGTGTATGGAATGCGTGTTTTTTGAGGTGTGTGTTATATTTTTGTTTGTTTATGTGATTTTTGCATTCACTTTTGCAGCCATAATATTTATTAAGTGTGCAATAATTTATTGGACCTGGTCCCAATAGGATACATAGTTGACTCTTTAGCTGAAATATTTATGAATTATTTATTTAGTTGGTTAGTTTCTAGATTAATATCAAAATCTGTGATTTGTTTTTTTCTTTCATCAAGAACAACTGAGTGCTATCTAATAGGCTTCTAAGTTTAAACAAAGCTTGTGGCATACAAGGTTTAATGAACTGTACGAATGAGATACTTCGAAAGTACTTAACATCCTCTCGTATTCAAAGTAAAAGGATTGGTTTGATGTATTGTGATGATGTAAATTAGTCCCAAATACTGAAATTGTTATAGGTAGCAAATTGAAGTTTAACAACCTAAAATTCTAGTCGATCTTGCAGAAATGAATGTTTCCAAAATTTTCCACCAAAAATTGTGCCTGCTAATAATGAAAGCTGCAGTTTCAACTGATGTTGCTGTAGTTTTCTCACAACGACTACTTTTGCCGAGCAGACTAGTGGGCTACATTTCCATCTGGGTATTAAGTATCGGTTAATGGAGTCTTGAGGGAGCTTGGTCATTAAGCCTATTATGGGCACTCTCCGCCACTAAGATGTGTTAAGGGTCAACTTTCTACTTGTGGTGGGATTATGTGGTCAGTTTGGCATATGGTCCGCGTTTATCCCTTCACAAGCAGTTATGGTCAGAAATTTCACAAATGCCTTCGGACTTAGTTGGGAGGTGGCCGACCGAAAGTGTTCGGTGGTCAGTATTCATGCCTTACTCAACCACTACTCTATGAAATTGTGAAAAGTTGGAAGTTCTGACCAAATGAGCTGATGTCCTGATGACTGCGATATGTATAGAAAAGATGGGACCGAAATTTGGATGGATGCGGTAAATGTGACCCCTCGGATGGACCACTGTCCATTCCATCTTGCTGGAGAAATAACCGGACATCTCGAATGGACATTGTCCACTTTGGGAACTGGACCACCTGCCTTCCATCCAGCTTTCCCTTCAGCGTTAAGTCCACTCTAGAATTTCTCGCCTCCAGTTGCTTGTACAGAGATTCTCACGGAGAGCTGTTCCTAGTAGAGAGCTGTTCCTCATTGAGAGTTGTTTCCCACAGAGAGTTGGAGTTTTAACGGAGAGTTCGGAATATCCCCTAAGTGGCTGGACATCTCTGGACTTCTCCAACACTTCAGGGCTAACCCCCTGGACTAATGCTTATTACTAGCCCAAGCTTGAACATTCCTAATTCAACAGCATTTTAGAATTTGATAAATTATCTCTACCTCTCTCCTTTTGAGCCAGAGGTAATAAATTTATTCCAATGCCGATCTCAGTACCTTTTTCAAACAGTCACAATTCATCAAAACTTACAAGTCCCAGTTATTTATTTATTTATTTCATCCAAACTTGCAGAAAACCTGATGTCTGATTTAGACATATTTAGACAATGCTGGCCATTGAAGATTCAAGTTTAGTTATTATTTATTTAGTTTTACACATTAGGAAAACCATCGTCTCAATACTTATCAGACCAATCCTACTTGCGGTATATATGTCAGAAGTGTTCTTTAATGATCTCTCAATAAACCGAGTACCGAGTAATTATCAAATAGTTATCACGAATGATCATCAAATTGTGCTATTTCCAAAAAATACCTGTGTAGCCATGATCGTTTCATACTTGTCATTATTGTTCCTCTCTCAATCTGTCCATATTTGCAGATTGCGTACATCTCAGGGCCTGTGTCTCATTCATTTTAAAGAGAAGTCTTCTCAGCCGATGTAGCTTTCCACTCGCTAGCTTCCTTGTATGCCATTAGGATATCATTGAACAAAAAGAGCTGTTGTTGAAACATGATGTAACAACAAAATGTTGAGTTGAAACATGATGTTACGACAAAATATTGAGTCAAAACTTGATGTTACAGCAAAATGTTGAGTTGAAACATGGTGTTACGACATATTATTATGTTGAAACATGAAGTTATGACTCGAGTTGTATCAAGATATGATGTTACGACAAAATGTTGAGTTGAAACATGATGTTACGACAAATAATGTTAAGATGTATGTAGGAGCCTCCTGCCTCTTTCTATGATGAGTTGAACTGTGCAATATTCGTTCTATATATAAAAGGAATAGCTCATTTCTTTGTATTATTGTTGTCCTTTGTTAAATGTACCAAACTATGTACAGTTGGCATCACCGCTTTATATGAATCTGGTTGTATGATTGAGTGTGTTCCTTAATATCAATGTGTGATACAATAATTAACGCTAGCTATTATGATGGTTAATACCTAGGAATATGCAATTGGTATCATTTCTGTTTTTTGTAGTTCATGCATACATTTCATAATGTAGATGAGTGGCTCCTTATCCATTTGTTTAGTTTACGCTACGAACAAGTCGTGTATCGCAAATGATAGTGATTTGTCTGATGTTATTGTAGTCAATTTGAAATTATGTTTCGCCTGGAGTTGAATGGACTATAAGACGTGTGAATCGAGTTATCAATTATACCCGCATGACAATATGTGGGTCGAATACGTGTAGAGAAATAAACCATTTAATTTCACTCACCTTACACTTATGCAAATATCATGTAGAAAAAAATGTATAAATTTGCAAGTAGATGATTTTTTGCGCTCTGTCGAATGCTCGTGGACGGTGTCAAAGTTGCTGGTTGCACCACAAACAACTGAACATAACCACTGTATGGAGGTGAAGAAATCTCACGAAATCCATGTCAAAATGTTGCTCAATCTGTTGTACTACTAATGTTAATTTCATTTTTAACCGGCCAATGGCCGGTTAATAGAGGAGGGCTTAAGGTGAAATGGGACTCTTGTCCACTTGTCCACTTGTCCATGTGTAAACTTGTCCACTTTCCACTTTTCTTGTCAACACATTTTGAATTGCCCACTGTGACTTTACTTTTTCACTTAGATTTATGAAATTTTGTATAGGGATTCACTTAGGGGTCCCCCTCAGAAATTTTTGGAAAAATCCAAGATGGCCGCCAAAATGGCCGCCAAAATGGCCGCCATATTTTGAGTTGCCCATTGTGACCTTAGTATTTCATCTAGATTTATGAAATTTGGTATAGGGATTCACTAAGGGGTTCCCCTCAAATTTTTTTGGAAAAATCCAAGATGGCTGCCAAAATGGCCGCCATATTTTGAATTGTCCACTGTGACCTTAGTATTTCATCTAGATTTATGAAATTTGGTACAGGGATTCACTAAGGGGTTCCCCTCAAGATTTTTTGGAAAAATCCAAGATGGCTGCCAAAATGGCCGCCATATTTTGAATTGTCCATTGTGACTTTACTATTTCACTTAGATTTATGAAATTTGGTATAGGGATTCACTTAGGGGTCCCCCTCAGAAATTTCCGGAAAAATCCAAGATGGCTGCCAAAATGGCCGCCATATTTTAAATTGCCCATTGTGACCTTAGTATTTCACTTAGATTTATGAAATTTGGTACAGGGATTCACTTAGGGGTTCCCCTCAAAAATTTTGGAAAAATCCAAGATGGCTGCCAAAATGGCCACCATGTTTTAAATTGCCCACTGTGACTTTATTATTTCACTTGCAGTTCTGAAATTAGGTATAGGCATTTGCTAAGGGGTTCCCCTCAAAGTTTAATGGCATGCAGCAAACACTATCAGTCTGGCTATCACTGCTCAATACAAAACAATCCATGTAATAATATATAAATCACCCTCTTCATGATTTCAATCCCGAATATACAATTGCCAAAGGCCGGTTTTGAATCCATGGATTCTTGTTGTGATTTGGAGGAGGCATTTGACACCGTCCACGACCTGCCGGGGGAGCGATTCGTAACTTGCATGTAGCGTATTGCATCCATGTGTGAGACGAGAGTATGATGAAGTCCACGTAGCTGGGTCAAATAAGGGTTTCTTTTTCTGTGGGTGCCATTTTGGGATTAGCAGTGGTCAGATGTCGAAGAATTTTGCGCATTTCTTTCCGGCCTTGGTCACTGCACTGTATTCCTTGTGTATAGCGTATGTTAAATGTTGGGTGGTCGCCACGGCGACCTATGGGTTTTTTTCCGTTTTTTCTTGTGCGTTTGTGAATGTCATTCTTAATATATTAATATTACAATCAGTTTTGTATGATCTCCAAAAGACTAGGGCTTCTGGTTAAAGAACATTGGTAACTCACAGCTTCTCAACTCCCATTATATCTCATTAAGTCACTCAATTATATCATGTGATTGGCACTTATGAGCAACTGAGTCGGATGACTCGTGCCGATCATTTTTTATGTTTTCAAAATCAACCGAAAGCCTCTTTCGTTGGCTTGGAACGATTTGAGTTTCTGATAATATATTCCATTACAAACTGTGATCGCAAACTGGTCTATGCATTCCATATATACATATATATATATAATATATATTACAAATGCAAATTATTTATCATTATTGTGATGTCGGTATCTTATGATGAGTATAGTGAAATTGTCGCAGTGATTATTTGTTCCGGTCAAGTTAGTGAGGTCATAAAATGTCGAGTTGTATTTTACAATTGGTAGAAATTTATGTTTATTCTTCCATCATTCCATGAAAAGATATTATGTACAAAAAGTTGATTTTGAAATTCCGCATGATTTAATAACAAGGGGGTAGTTTAAATGTAGCGGGCTACAATACTTGAATGTCGAAAACAGGGTACGGTCGATAATAACAATTAGCATTCATTTTCTGTGCTAAGTGTTTGATGTCATGTCAAATGTGTAGGGACTCGGTAGTGAATAAATTCAGTTTTCAATTTGAACAAATTTGTTTTTTAAAAAATACTAAAAAAAAAAAATGTTTAAGTTAAAGCTTTATAATTTGTGTTATGAAATCATGATAAAATTATTTCGCTGTCGTTTCAAATTTTGACGAATCATGATCCTTTATGTTAAAAATTAATGATCGATAAAAAGCTTTTGACTCAATTAAATCGATTTTAAAATCTATTTTTTGCACTACAAGTAGTCCCAATCAAGTGCCTGGAATCACAATGGCAATATGTAATTATCATTAAGCGTGTGTGCCGAGGGTTTGTTGCTGCGCGGCTTATTTATTTCATACAGTGTGTGAATGTTGTGGAAAGGGTGACTGGATCACCTGGTTTTGCTATTTATAACTTACTTACCACACAAAAGTATACCTCAAATATTCAGCACTCTTGGTACACTGATAGTGCACTCACTTGTAAGTGCTCTCACTTAGTGTGCACTTAGTGCAGGTTGTTACATAATAACTAGTCCGTTATTATGTAATGTCTAATGAGTGATGTAATAATTATCATATTACAAACTGTCATGGGAAAATTGAGATTTTTGAAAGTTATGTCACAACAACTAAGAAAAACAACAATTTTGAAAACAGTATATCTGTTTATAGTTGTAATCAATTAACTTACAAGTTGATGCAATGTCTCTATTGTATAAGCATGGGCATCTCCTTCATGAGATAGGTGAAAGTATATTGTATATCAAGGGTATGAAGCTATTAAGCTGTTTTGGAAGATTCACACCACTTCACAAGGCAAAAACCCTTCATTTTGCTCATCATTTTCATGATAATTATGAATCCATACTATTCCATACAGAGTTGAGAAGCTGTGAGAATCGCGAACTGTTCTTTCCCGCTAGCCCGGTTTAAACTTGTATTTGTCCGTTTTTGCTTAAAAAAACACGAGGTTGTACTGTCTGTAAAACAACAATAACAACTTAAGGTGTAAATATGCCGTCAAACTAGTCGAAAGTCGAAAGGTAACATGCTGCACTTAAATGAATGTAGGAACACCAATATAATTGATATCAACTATGTGTCATTCCTATGTCAATTAAATTATATTAAATTTTACAATTATTTATTGCTAATTTATTGCTAATTTATTTAGAGAATAGTTATTTAGTATTTATTGGTCATGATATCTGGCTGTTCTTGGGTGGTTTCTTGTCTTAAAGATGTGAATGGCGATATGCCAACTATTGCAAAGCTTCGCAACAAGAAATTCAGTCGCAATGATTTGAACGAACAAATTTGAAGAGAAAAAAGCTTCAGAAATGTATGAACAAAACCTTCTAAATCCCATATCACATACTATATTGGTGTGTTGTTGTTTTGGAACTGTTTTACTATTTGAGACCCATTGTGAGAATTTAATGAAAATTTAAGTAATTTAATATTAATCACTTCTGACTCAGAGGAAAATATAACCGACAAAATGAAGTCAAACATAATTTTTTGAAAATAAAAATACCGCTGTATGAAGGGCGTGGCTAAGATATTCTTAAACAATTTCTGGCTTGTGTACAATTTGCCATAGAAAGGGAGAATTATGAGTTTAATTGAATGCGCTCATGCGTGTAATTACTAGTATTTGTCATGAAACATTTGAATTTCATTTTTGAATTCTGAAAAGAACTTTTTGTCTAGCTGTGAGTTCTTTTTTAATCCATTTTCTATCACACGATGCCTTTTGTCGGTTGATCGAAAAAAATCAAAAAGAAATCACAAAACACAAACCTACTGTCACGCCTCCAGTAAGTCTAAAATACTGTTTAATGAAGCATTGCTATAAACAAGAACTAGTCATGTTCAAAATGTATTAAATCTAGACCAAATGCCTGGTTTGGCTTCTATCAGGGTTTTACTGAATGCTATATTTATCTTAGAGCTACTAACTATAGGTAGAAACTAATACGTATACATAATATCTTACTTAGTAATGAAACAACCCAAGAACAGTCAGATAGTCAACCACTTTAGAAATAGTATTTATTTACACCAATTTAATTCCCTAACTGGGCAACTACTTAAAAACACATTGAGTATCTCAAGTAAAACTGGTCATATTGTTAATCAGTTAATATACATGTATACAAAATATTTTTTGTGCTATAGTGAAATCCTGATTTGAAAAGTATTCTTATCCAAATTGATAGATTTTGAATTATATATTAATAATGAGTTAGAAATTGCAAATTGCCATTGCAAAGTTTAATCCGAAATCCATTAAAAATATCATACTAATTGCAGTTTAAAGTTTAATTCTAGTGACCCCTGCACTTTGTATTGTGTGAGTTAATGTAATCAGCACATATCTTTTTTTTTCTCAATTGTTTAAGAGATTGTTGAAAAAAGAACTCTAGTCACCTACTATAAGCTATATTAAGACAGGGAGATAGTGAGATGCTTGCACAAAGAATATTATTAATTATTAAGATAAATGTTTGAGTTTGATATTTATATCATGAAATTACAGGCACAACGAATCTAATTAGTAATTGCCCTTGCTACTTTACGAATGAATTTTTGTGTTTTTTTCTGTCTCTTTATTTATCAGAGTGTTTTCACTCTTGTATAGTATTTACGTTTGTTTGTTTGTTTGTTTGTTTCTTGCTGTGGTGTTTAGCTTACTTATATATATATTATTATCAATGGTATATCTGTGTGATTTAGTTGTTTATTATCAATGAACAAAAAAATGACATTGTTTATTATTTGTATGATTCACATATTCGTACCTTGAGACTCTGAGAGAAGAAACTGTACGAAAAGAACAATTTTTCAAAACCAATTCTTTTTTTTTCCGTTATTGTAAAAAAATCCGCCCTCTACTGACATTAAACTTTAATCAAGGCAACTTTAGACTAGCAACTTTGCTAAAGACTAGTAAAGAGACTTTGACAAAGTTGCTTTGGTGAAGATGTGAGTAATATTTATTTGTTAACTTCAACCGAGAACTTTGGTTTGAAATGATTGAAATTGTACTTTAAGTGAAGCAATTTTAGTAAATATTAGTTCTGGGGTAAATGTTTGAAAAGTGACTGTTTTTCAAATGTACTTGTAGTTAAACTAGATCCACTATCAGAAAGCAGCAGATATATAATATATACAACTGGTTTGATGTTCATTCGCCTCTGATACCTTTCTAACTGCAATTGTACAAAGGTGTCAGGGTACACTGTCAACTCATATATAGTATGATTCTTCCTATTTTTGTCGATTTTGATTGCAATTAAAACATGAATTCGATGTTATTATCATTTCTGGCCATTGCTACTCGGAACAAACCTTAAAGCGAGTAAATATATGATACATAATGTAAATAAATATAATCTGTGTTTTCATATTTAATGTACTCTGTGTAAATACAAGAAGTTTTTTCTACGATATCATAGAGAGTGTCTCACGGCTGCAATCAACGAAAAACAAAAAAAAAAACCTTCAATCGCTCCGGGCTGGCAACCATGCATTATTTGTGACGTCATAATCATGCCGCACAGCTGTACACGCCCTCTAGTGTACACAAAATGAACTATACCAGCCACTGAGAGAAATTTTATTTTGCTTATTACTGTCACTCATCTGTTTGAGTTGTCATGTTTACCAGTTAGATTAAAGCGCTGTTTTAAGCACCATGAAAAATAAACAAAGTGTTTGTTGTCTTTACCTGCTTTATTACATAAGGAATGCAAGAATATCTCCCAAAATAAAATCCTATAAGAATAAGGAGTTTTATTGGTCATCTTGTAGCAATGTATTTGCTTAAGTCAATTTTAGCTCGAAATGAGCAAAGTGCAATTAACATAAGAGGAAAATCAATTGCAGTTAAAATTTCTTGTAACTGCAATCCAGTTATTTGACCAGGTGATAATAGGAGTAGAAGTTGCTTGGAGGTGTGAAGTCCACAGTCCAATCACTATAAATAGCCTGTCAACTTAACCAACTTGGCAGTGCCACAGTGGGCAGAGACTGAATGACTCTCTGTCTTTGGCAATTGCAGGAGGACGGTTAGCTCAATGGCTGCTGGGCTACCAATTGCTGGGTCCAGGGTTTGAATACAGCTCTTGCCATGTCATTTGAACCGATGTTGGACAGCAGTTTCAATCATCCTTTGCCTCAGTGCTGTCTTAATTAGCCCCCTCTGTTCATAGATGGGGATACAGAGCATAGACCCCAAATCATTGATCGGTCCATCTCAGTTTGAGAACTGAACTTCAAAGGTCCTGCGGAGACGCCTCAAAAAGCTGGATGGCAAACAATCACCTCCTTGATTGAGGTATGCATCATAGTTATATATTTTGATGAATGAACGCAGGAAGTAAAGCAAAATTCAGTCAAAATCACTTTTGCTTGCCTGTGTCAGTAATCTAGGATATATATCAGTTTAATGAAACCAACAATTATCATACTTACTTGCACTTAGTTTGAATAAGGTGCATTTGCCAAGTTTTTGTTTTTCATAATTGGCATCAGTTGAATCGATATAAGGTTAACTTCATTAAATAAGCCAGAGTTAGAGGTAGACATGTTTGTATATATATTCATGTTTTAGTTCACTGACCCCCAAGGCATGGGAGGCATCCCTGGATTTAATTGAAGGCCCTTGAGTTGGTAGTTACTATTCTGGCATTGCTGGGAAACCTCAGTTATTCGCCTTCTATCTTATAATTGCCTTGTTTTTGATCTAAGATACCAGCAGGAACACTGAAAACATTTCTGACTAATAAGAAGTCAGTCAAAAGACTAATAAATTAGCATTTACCAAGATTGTAATAATAAGGTTTCCATCATTCATAGTTGGGCCGGAGGCGCAGCTCATTGGTATAGTGTATTTGGGCTAGAACCCGGGTTCACTTCCCAGCCTGGCAACCCATGTTAGACAGGTGTTTCATCCTTTGCCAAGAGTGCACCTCACCAAATTACCATGGTCCTTGCCTGTCCTTATCAGCCTGATCAGTGATCAGTGTAACAATGCAGGACTCAGAGCCAGGCCCCCATATCCCATTTGCCTCCTGATCACACATTATGGCCTACCTGCAAGGGTGGATATATTTCGCCAGCTCAGCAAGGACCCATGTCACATTGTCACAATGACATCAGTTTCCTAACCTCAAAACCCAATTAGCCTGGGGTATTTAGGCTCTTGGCATTGCTGAGGTGTTACCTTTCAAACCCAAAGTTCCAAAAGCCTCAAAACTTTTAGGTTTAACACTAACTTGCCAGAACTATAATTAATGTAATAGTCAAGTTGGCAAGAATTCCTATAACATGTAATCCGTTGAGTTATCTAAACGGCAGTTAATGTATTAAACTACCCACTACCTGGCTTTCAAACCTTATGATGTTTAGGAAGATAATTTCTCTCAGAGTGATATCTTTCAAACACAGTTAATGAGTTATCTATCTCACCGTCTGTGTAGCTGTCTATCCGTCTATCTATCTTATCTATGTGTCTGTCTATCTGTCTATTTATCTATCTATCTATCTATCTATATATCTATCTATATATCTATCTATATATCTATCTATATATCTATATGTCTATCTATCTATCTGTCTATCTATCTATCTATCTATCTATCTATCCATCTATCTATCTATCTATCTATCCATCTATCTATCTATCTATCTATCTATCTATCTTTTCAGTTTGCCACAATTTCATGTTTTTATCAAGCCTTCAGCAAGATGACCATACGAAACCATCATTTACCTACCGCGATCTTTTCATATTAAGCCACAAATTTCTTCGTAAAATAAATTTAGGCCTACTTAGATTTTTTTTATTATATAAGAAAAGGGAACAGCTTCATCACCCTTGGCAAAATACCATGTTAAGACAAAGTTTGAAAGATTTATGAAATGAGATAAGTTGGGTCATCTTACCGGTTTCTGCTGCTTCAGTGCTAGGGCCTACTACCTTCTTGGGAATTTGCTTGAAACAGACCAAGAAGAGCACAATCAGCTATATATTTTACTAGAAATGCCCATTGTAGCAAAATGGAGTATTTAAAAACTGGTGTGTAGTTATAGAGCTAGAGCTCTACCAAATCAACTTTGTGTGGTTGCCATGGTGATGCAATGCAAGTGGGGAAATCATTTTGGAAAAAATAAGTGTGCAAAAAAATGTTGAAAAAAAAAACATTGGGAAAAAAGAATTTCTGAAATTGGAAAATACAGTGTATAATTAAACTCAGAAGCAAGTTGGGGTGCATAGAGTAGCGCGGGGCATGCAGCCCCCCTTAACACAGGCATTACAATCATTCTGAGAAAAAAGCTTGTCACTGCACTTATTGAATTTATATACAAGGTTGGCAACTCCCTCAAGATTCCTGGTTTGAGAATCCCTGCTGTAATGCTGTCTCAAGCAAGAGCATGAATTCTCAAACCAGGAGTTGCCAACCTTGTATGTATTGTATACAGGATACGTTTAGCAATGTGAGCTTTTTGTAAGAAATTATAATGCCTGTGCCCCTTAACTTCCAGGAGCGATTTGACCTACTTTTTGTGGTCGATTATTTGAATGCTTATGCTGTCAGGAAGGGATCACTTAACTCTACTTATAACTAGTGAAACAAATGTCTACCAATTTTAATAAAGGAGTTACGGCCCTTTTTGTAAAAAAATTAAAATGGCCTTCATACCCCACCCATCGGGCAAGAAGCCCCCCTATTATAATCCTATGGAAATTTTTTTAGCGAGAGCATTCTGCTTGAAAGTTATTTCTTGGGGTTCTTCTATCATTTTTAAGGCATTCTATTCACTTTTTCTGAATTTCAGAATTTTTCTGTTCATACATTTATTTTTTAATATTTTTTGCCCTTTTTCAATTTCAGCCAAAATTTTTTCTATTTCAATTAGCTATTCTATCAAGATATAAGGTAAAGTACACATTATTAAATGGTTCCTGAAGCAGCTTCGAGGCCTCAGTGAAGGGGGCCCCATGCCCCATACCATGTGGGGCCTCTCGCCCCAAACCCACATATTTTAATTTGACGTCTATATTTTGAGCTAAAATGCAAAAACCATGATCCAAATCATATTCATGTGATGGTCATAAAGTGAAGCAATGTAGATATCCATTACACTTTTTAAAATTGCCAAAGTTATTTCTGACAACCACTTTCAAAGAATTAATCAAAGTTACAAAAACCATGCACCATTTTTTGTTTCTTTAATTACGACTATGGTTTGGTGCTGAATGCCTTGAAAATTTGTGACGTCACCTAAAAAGCCTCTAGCTTCAATCCTATCAATAAGAAAAAGCACCAAAAATGTAAGTTTAGAAATAACCCTGGGGGGGCTTCTCACCTAACCCGGGCTTCTTGCCCCGACCCACTCTATAACTATACTGGCACCACAGACACTGATTTGAGGTTGGTGGGTTATTGGGCTTTACGTCCTGTATTAATGCTCTGACTACGCTTATTAGGACAGGCCGGGACCATGAGAGTGAGGCGAGAGTGAGGCGAGGTGCACTCTTGGCACAGGATGAAACTTCTGTCTAACATGGGTTGCTTGGTCGTGGAATCAAATCAGACACAGTCGGGATGTGGTGTTTAAAGAAGAAATGCACACAACTCTTTGCCACCAGAATGTCAGGATGAAATTTGGAGAGACATAAATCTACATAGATCTGGAGAAGACATACAGGTAGGACACATTTTAATTATATCATCAGCTATCTACTGTGTACTCACCAAGTGACCTAATTAAGGCTTTTTTTGTTTACACTTTGCTAGTTCTCATATATATATATTTAGAACAAACAACAAACTTTGCCATATAGCCATGCAGTATGCTGTCTTATAGTAAAAGTAATACACATTAAAAATTTTGCAATCAATCAGTTTTCTGGGAGATTAGGCAGTTTTAGTGAATTTTTTTACTAGAATCGCCAAATCTTTTGATTGCTAAATATTTTAAATACCTGTACTTTCATATCAGGAGATGCAATACATAAATACAGCATACTGGCCGTGTTATATTGTAATTTAATTGGTTTCTAGTCCAAAATTCAAGATTTTAGGATTAACCAGGTCACTTCGCATAGAGCAAATGGTACACAGTGTATCGTCAAATTTGTTTCCTTCTACTTCTTACTACTTCTTCTACTTTTCCTGTTAATTTCAAAGGTTTTGTTCAACCTGTAAATGTTTATTGCTCCACTTAGCTGAAATTTGGACACAATACCTTCTAAGGTAAGAAAATATTCTTCAAATTAGGGAAATTGAAGAAAATATTTTAGAACTGCAGCACTCTGTGCAAATTTGTACGAACTCCTACATACACTCTAAAAAATTTCAGACAAAATTGGTTTTTTAGATTCAAAATGGTTTTTTGAAAAACCAAATTTCAATGCAAAAAACCAAAATGGATTTTTTAAAAAATCCATTTTGGTTTTGCATTGAAATTTGGTTTTTCAAAAAACCATTTTGAATCTAAAAAACCAATTTTGTCCCGACATTTTTTAGAGTGTACACATCAGGATAACAAAAAGCTGATTGATTTTTATATTATTACTAGAAAATTAATTAACTTTTGTAATGCATTTTGACACGTTGCAAACAAATCCATCATTATAAACAATAATTTGCTACTCATATTGATTTTATTCCAGGAATTTCAAACAATATACTTGCACTCAGGGTGTAAATAAAGACTGATAAATTAGATTAATAATCACATCAGAAATAATCATGTTGTCATATCAAATATAATCTATTTGAAGTCAATCCTAATCTATTCAGGAAATTCAGGGATTTAACTCAATAAATTGTGAGTTACTAGACAATTTAATCCACAATACTGTGTATATGGGGTAATACTTAGAGCTTGAAAAATGATGTTATCTGACTTTAATCGCCCCAAATATTTTTGGTGTAGGCCTAACATTTCTTTTTTTGGCGAAAAGTGTTCTTTATTCGAGGATTAATGGGTGATTAGGCCTTTACATCCTATATTTATGCACTTGGTGGGTTATTTGGGACAGAGGGAGGTGCATCAATAAGTAGAATTATGGTTGAACTTGAAACTGATTTAATTTGTAGATTTACTGATCTTCTCTGGTGGAGTTCAGAATGCATCACACATTAAACCATGTATGGGATCTTTCAATAGCCCAGCATGGGGGGTAAGGATACATTTTATTCAAATCAGGACACTAAACATTTTCAACTGATCACCATATTAGCTTCTCATTAATGACTTCAAACTTGGGTGTTGCTCTGGGAGTTCTGTCATTTAATCAAATCCAGAACCTGATGTTGAGCAGTGCAACCACTCTAACCACTGAACCAATCAGCTGCCATAATAAAAGCATGAATCTTCAATCATTTCAAAAGGTCCTCACTCATTTATAATCCTGCAACCTAGTGCTTTAAGTTAAACTTCTAGATGTGACAGACTAAATTCCATTGGACCAATTTTGGTTTGAAAGCAATTGACTACATTCAAAGCCACAGAGGTGTGAAAAACCAGTCCCTAGACACATTCGTTCGATTTTCACATCTCTGTTGAAGCAAATATCCACACACTGATGCAGCGAAGTATTTCTAAAGGTAACCTGTATAAAAAATTGACTTAGAATAGATCTGCTTGTGAAGCATTATAAAGGGACTTAGTTGTGATGTTTTTCCAAGTCATTTTATATTTAAGCTCTTGTGTTATAGAAGCTGTTTTGAAATTGTTTTGAAATATCAGTTGCTGTTTTGAAATGTGTTTTAGAAGTTTTAACTGAAGTTAACAGCTCTAAAATCCTTCATATAAGCTGACATCACTGTTGCTGAAGTGTGAGCAATAATTTGAAGTATTTTTTCCACTGACTGGCTGAGTAAAACCAGTAACTGGGAAAATTAGACACTTGGTTCAGAGGTGGTGAAAAACTTGTATAGAACAGCTTCCCTTCCACTAAGTGCTGGAGCTATTTATAGTGGCTTAAACAGCTTAAAGTGTTGCCAATTTTATTGACTGAAATCTCAGTCACAGAGTTTCTAGTTCTTCATATCACCACAAGAGGGCACCAGTGCCTGTGGGTCGATATTGCACTGTCAGGTATGGGGAAGTGGGATAAACCTGTGACTCTGTGTGGTTGATCTATTGATGAAGTTTCTTTTAGAGGTATACGAATTAGACAGACACTGCATGGCCTTTTTGTGATCAGGTAGTGATATTCATATTTAATATATCTATGTTGATGTTTACTTAATTTATAATAATGATGTGCATTATGAAGTTTAACTAATTGGAGGATACAGTATGACTTGTTCCTTCACTTGAAAAAAAAGAAAAGTTTTTTGATTTTCCCTTTTGGGGGGGGGGGGGCTTTTCCCTTTTTACTCATGAATCCAATTTCAGTAACTTCTTGCATTGTGAAGATATGCCTACACATGTACTGTGACCCAAGTCACCAATCCAGTGTTACTGTTGGGTGCCTGGAAATGCTATAGATCTTTACAGCAAAACTCATAAGCATACAGATTCAGACGTGGTTGACCTATGTCATGCTTTTCAAGCCTGGTCCAGTTGTCAGCCACTCTTGAGCATGCTTCTGACTTCTACTGTAATAATGAATGACTGGTTTGGCACATCATGCTTCTTATTTTGGAAAATCATTTTGCAACTCGTCTGCACTTCTCACAATGTTCCACTTTAATAAAGATCTAGCTTTTGAGGCCCGAGTTTGTCTTGCTTTTCTGTCAACCAATCTGAGAACACCAATTCTCTAACAATTATTTCATGTATTAAATATTGGGAACATTTTCAAGCAGTATATATCAGACATCTAGCCAATATACAAATGACCAACAGAGGATGGTTTCTCTCACTGGATGGATTAATTTTACAGTTCTTTCAAGTGTCCAATGTAGCTTAAGAAGAGATGATGGTTCTTTTCAAAAAATGTATTTTTAAAAATTCTACAAATATTAAACATTTTTAATTTTCGAAGAGCCTGGGAACAGTGCAGTTGCCCTGTCAAGCATAATTACTTCAAACTGTCACCATTGGGGTGTAAAATATTTTTTTAGCTCCTGGGCAAAGATAAAATAAAATTTTAAAAACTGTAAAAGGGTGTGTGGATTTTGTAGTGGTGAGGCAGTTTGGGGCAAGTTGGCTCTCAGCCAGACTTTTGAGTCTGTGGGCACTGGGCACCCGGCACAAGATTGTTGTCGGGCCTTTCAGGAGGGGGGTTGGATTTTCCTGTTTAGTCAGAAGGTGGGGGCGGGGGGTGCTTTGCATGGGGCTCAGTAAGGGATAGGTGTTCACCCAGGCAGCAAATTTACGTTGTTACAACGTTGTGACCACGTCATACTTCGGTTGTTACCACGTGAAAATTCTACGTGTTACAACCTGGAAATGTATGGTTGAAATCATGTTGTCACAACGTAGAAAGGCTACGTCTGAATATTACGTGGTCACCACGTGGCCACTAGGTGGAAGTTTCACTTATGAGCAAATTGGGCACCACGTGGTCACAACGTGGTCACAACGTGGTCACAACGTGGTCACAACGTGGTCACAACGTGGTCACAACGTGGTCACAACGTGGTCACAACGTGGTCACAAACGTGGTCACAACGTGGAAGTTTCCATTCTCCACAACCCCATTAAATGCTTATATATATATAGAGAGAGGTTTTGCTACACGTTCACGTGTGACGTATACGTGTACAAGTGCTATCTAATTACATTGTTGTCATGGTAACCGCCACGTGCACGTCACACGGAAACGTGTAGCAAAACCTCTCTAATATTTAAGTTCATTTCTGAATTACAACAGAAGCTGGAATTAAGGAACATTTGTAAACACTTTATTTTATACACAAAAATTTAATTCAATCAAGCTCGTCTTGATCTTGGCCTATTTGGAGTCTGATCCGTCCACCAGCTGAGTTCCACCAGTCGTCCTCGATGTTTTTGGTTGCTGTAAAACACAAGTAAACAAATTCTAAAAATAGGGAATAAAGAGATCACAGGTATATTGAACAGAACAATTCAATATAGTTTTCCAGGGCCCAAAATTGAAATAGGAAAGATGAGGGAAACATTGTCCACGTACAGGATCGAGCACCTGGTAATGTACCTGAATTTATATTCAATAGGCAAGCAAAAAGGCACTATGAAGAATATAAGGCTTTTTACCTTGTACCTAGATCCTCCTTTCTTCTTGGGGCAATGCTTCAATGTGTTTGTGATGAGTTGTTCAACTTCACTGGTAGTTGAACCCGGATGGACTTTCAAGCATACTCCTGAAAATATAATCAGCCTCACTGTTCAAACAAAATCTCCTTCAGTTGAAATCCTCACAGACTTTCAACTTGAGAAGCAACAAACAATTTCTATAATCAATAAGCACTACTAGTATACATCACAGCACTACTATATGTACAAATGTCTGTATTTTTCAACAGTTTTCAAAAATGAGAAGTACTTAAAAAATGTCAAATAAAACTTCTCTGCTGTATAGCCTGTGCAGTCATGCAAAAAAATAAATATATCGGTCTTACGAATGATGGTCCTTGAAACAGGGAGTTCAATGAAGGAACGCTTCTCCAGAGGCCCCTAGCTGGCCCTTCAAACTAAACTCTGACAAAAGTCGGTTTATGAATCCCCAATCATCCTGATTCCTGGTTGTGGCCCCTGAGTGATGAAAAGTATAATTTCTAAAAGAGAATAAAAATAAAAATGATATATTTATATATATATATATATAGATTTATAAGTGACCTATTAAATTATCTTTCGTTTAATGGATTCATATGCCACATAAGTATCAGCAGCAGGCCTATACGTATAAGTCTCAACTAATCTTGACAGAGTCCAATTTAAAAAGAAAATGGATGAGGTGGGTGACAGGACTTTTTACAAGTTTATGATCCTGTGTCTTTGCTACAGGTCTTTGAGATTCATAAACAATTAACGTGCCTTTGAAAATTTACAATGAATGATATAAGACAAGTATTTCCATGCACGGAAATATCAATATTTACTAGTTGCTTCTTGAAGACTGGATCTTCATGCCTCTCTCCATGGTGTCAAGGGGCCATTGAAGCATATCCTCCACCTCTTTCACCGGACGCATCGCTACCGTCAGGGTCCTCAGCATTCTCAGCATCTCCCTCTGTTTTACTCCACTGAATACTCCAGGGTACACTGTATGGAGACGCATGAGTAGCTGAGGCAAGTCGTAGACTGTAATGAAACATGTGGTTTAATAAGAGCAAGTAATTGTTTCTATTAAATTATCCTTAGCAATAACAATAGTTAAAAGGCTCAATCCAGGCACTGATAATTTATACCAAACGACTAAAAAAATGTAATATCATTTACCTAAGAGATTGTCTCTCGTGACATTAATATTGCCATCGACACTGAACACAGGGTATTCCATCCTGTCCATGGGTGTAGTGGAACCAGCTAGCTCTGAAAGAAAAAAGAGACTACGTAATATAAAGTTTACTAAAATTTTGCCAGACCAGAGGTTGTTGTATTATTATGTAATTAGGGTGCTCTGATGGTAGAGTGTATTCAATGAAGACTATGGATCCAGGTTGTTGTAAATCCAAGTTTATTGTAGATATACTGATACATACATGTTCACTGTTTCCTAACCAAAGCTCAACTGCCCAGGACTGGCCAGTAACCAGCCTCTGCTGTTGGGAGTTGGACCCTGCACCCTATTAGGGGGATCAACCTGAGAATCTAATAAATACAATTTTATAGTTTTCATCTTCCTATTCAAACAAATGCTATTACTGAAATACTCTCTTAAATAATTAATGAATAAATAATTACCAGATAAAAAATACATTACAATATTTCCGTCTGTAGTCTTGGGGGGTCAATTAGCAAGATTTATCGTTTATATAGTTTTCTTTATTTACCTGACACATGGCGTTTCTTTTGGCCGTTCGAAGACCCTTTGCCAGATGTATCTGGCTTCCTCGTACTGCAACTTTCTGAGGGAGGACTTCCTGGATCTGGCAAAAAATGAAAATAAAACATGATGAAAAGTCGTCAAGTTTTGCAGGACAATTAGAGACGATAATATAAAACATAGTGCAGTTGACTTAACAAAATGAATTATTAAGTTTTACAGTTGAAGCAATGTTTCATTATAACTCGACAAATACGATTTCTTGGTGATTTTCATCAAATTTATTGCTCATTTACCTGAGAGACTTTCCATTGTGACATTCTCATCGTCACTGCAGGCAGGGTTTTCCGTTCTTCTTCTCAGTGTACTGGAACCAGCTAGCTTTACAAAAATGAAGATTATATTATATAAAGTGCAATATAATTTGTTTGACTAAAGCTTGTTGTATTTCACTACAAACCAAAAGTGCTAAGCAGCTCACTTATAAAGCATAATTAATATACAGTTGTAAGGATACCATCTCCGCAAGACTACTTCAGGGCAGTGTAAGTATGCAAATGGGCCAAAAATGCGGAGTAACACAATAGTCAACCATACAAGTAACAAACAAAACATTATGTAGATTCAAACTTTATTACCTGACACTGTACTACTTCCATAGGAAGGAGGGTTTGGCAGAAAGGCCTCTTCTTCATCGCTTACTTCATTCCGGTCTGAAGTGCTGTCCTCCACTAAAACAACGGAATTTTGTCACTTGAAGGGTAATACTATAAATAATTAATGAAATCATTAAAAAACAAGGGAGCACAAAGCAATTAAAAACAATTGCATATCATCTGAATGCTCTGGAGCACATGGGCTAGAAACACGTGCAACCTATTTATTTCAACTGTTTCAGCTCTATTACATCTTCTAGAAATAAAGGACGAAATCATGCGATTTGTCAGAAAAATTGCTTGAGTGATAATATGGGACATTCACAGACTCAATTTGGTTCCCATGAAAAACTAGTAGGAAAAACAACCAGTGAACAGTGCATAAAACAACCACAAACACCAATCCTTCATAGTCATGCAATTGAATCAATAAGTGACTGATATATATGAAAAATGCACTTACACTTTCCAGTTCAGAAATCCTTGCAGCTCTTTGTCACATGTGCGCCAATGAAAGATAATCCAGTAATCGCCAGGTGGCGTGGTGTGAAGCGACTTAAACCACCTATGGGAAATTTGTAACACTAATATCATCCACTAACAGTGTAAGGTGAAAACACGACGTCGTGACAACGTGAAAATGACGTAGTATGCAACACAACGTGATTTCTACCAATTTATGACGTAGAAAAACACGTCGTGAAAACGTGAATATGACGTAGTACGCAACGCAACGGGATTTCTACCAATTTACAACGTAGAAATCACGTTGTGTGCTGCCTGGGCAGCATGTTAACAGTTGATAGTTCTGCTATTAAGAATGGTCAAGCAGGTTGTATGCATGCCTTGACAATCTTGAGATACGATGCATGCATGGTTCTTCTGGAAATTCTTAAACATTAACGTCAATCTAACTGTAAACTCCTTCTTTAATACCTTGCCAATTAGTAAGGTTAGACCACCATGAGAGGGAATCGATAGGCATATTCCATATAGGGCCTAACTACTACTAAATCAGGATATATTATAGAAGTTGCCAATATCTGGAAATACTATGTGATTCCCGTTTTAATGAACATGCTGTGTAGGCCTAATTCTAATTTTGCCAGCACTAAGAACCACTTCGCCACATCACCCCAACTTCACCATTGCCACATCACCAACTTCACCACTGCCCCAGCAGCAGTAGCCAGCAGTAGCTGTGGCATCCCTCCTCCGTGTGTCACATGACAAGGAACGTCCCTTTGATGTCGCTGCCTCCAACGTTTTCAAAGGAACGTCATCAAACGAAACACTGCGCTGCATCTGACGTCGGAAATGAGTGTTTGTGGCTGGACGTACGCGTTCAAAGTGGCCGAAAAGTCCTTGGGCTACTGGGGACGGTTTGACTGCTACCCCCTAGGCCCCCACTCATGCTAACTCAGACTCTCTCTTAGCAGTAAAACAGTCTTTCTGAGTTTTCCAGGCTCTTCCAGTCCTTTTTGAGTAGTTTCTGAGTTGATTCAGCGTTTTGGAGTTATATTTCAGAGTTCATAGTCCCTTTGACTGTTTGAGTTGTTTCAGAGGTTTTACAGTTGGAAAGCCCAGAGTTAGCTGGTTTATCACACCGAGTGCTTCAGACATAATGATTATAAATCATCTTTACTTATAATTTAGGGTTCCATGTATGATAGGCTCATAGGCCTAGTTATATCTGATTCCGATCTCCACACCCAAATCAACCATTCCTAAATGGTTTCCATAGACTGCACATTTTGGCAATCCTGAAATTCATTAATAATTTTTTTCCACTTCGTATTCTCTCTTATTTATCCTCATCTTCTTCTTTTTCTTCTTCATCTTTTCTTCTTCTTCCAATTCATCTTCTCCAATCTTCTCCCATCCAAAGTTCTTCTGCCTGCTAATTATTCTTCTTTTGGGTTATCTTAATTGTTTCTTCTTCTATTTCTGATTCTTTCGCATGTTTTCTTTCTCTACGTTCTCGTCATCACTTTCTTTAATCTTATATTTCCTCCTTCTCGTATACTCCTTCACATTATTCCTTCAATTCATCTTTGTTTCTTTCATGTTCTTCTTTTTCATCATCATCATCATCGATCATCATCATCATCATCATCATCATCATCATCATCATTATCACCATCTTCTTACTCTTCTTCTTCTTCTTCTTCATTTCCCTCTTCTTCCACTTCTTCCTTTTCATTCTCTTCTTCTTCTTCTTCCAGTTATAGTTGTCTTTCTTCCGCTATGCCCTCTTTCCCAATTGCCTATTTCCCTTCTACCTTCCATTTCATCTTGGAACTTTTCTTGATATTCTTCCTGTCGTCAGTTAGCTCTTTTTTCTTTATTATCTTCTTTCTCTCTCATTTTGTCCTAATTTGCTTCCTTCTCAATTCTTCTTCTTCTTACCTCATTCTTCCTCTTCACAAGCTGCTTCCCATTTTTTCTCTTCAGAACAAACTACATGTTATGTGGAATAGAACATGATTAACAGCAAATCGTCTACAGACAAAAAAGAGGGTCTGACTACACCTCCTTGCGATACACTTTGAAAGTCTATTATTATCTTCTTCTGAGACAAGTAGATGGATGGATGGATGAATAATTGGGCACACATTCAACTCATTTAAATTATGTTACTAGAGTGAATGCAACTAAAATATCCAACTATGTGCTAACAGTAACTTCCAAATGTAATAATTTTCTGGACAGGTTGCAATTCAGTACAATTTTACATATACAGAAATAGGCATCGTTGTTCTTAGACATGCAAAGAAAATGTTGTTACTTTCCGTGCATACACATAGGCCTACCTGAATAGTACCAGGTTCACACACTTCAGAAGCTCTTCCAAATATTTCAAAGTGAATCTAAATTGTCCTGCTGCTTTCCAAAAGCTTTGGTCTTTTTCTTTGTTCAGCATTTTTTTCGTGTGTTTTCTTTCCTGTTTAAATGTTGTCTTTTTACGATTGGAAGGAGAAAATAACATCTACAACACACAAAAAATACGTTTGAAGAACATTTTATGGTGTCAGACCCAAAATAAAACCTCTACAAAGCTTTTTCTGAGCGTTTTATGGACGTCTGGTTGCGAGGGATTCCAGTTCTTTTACGACCATGTTCTGTGCTGGCAACATCTTGTCAAACGAGAGCTTTACCAGTCCGAATTGGGATCTGGTTTTACCCATGGATGAAGACTAGTGGATGTAAATTCTCCAATGATGATACATGATGCTTTATGTTTGTGAAGTTCAGAATCAGCATTTAGATACTGTTCATTTTTCATATTCCCCCAGAATTTCATGCAATCTCGTTAGCACTCTGGAGGTCACTCTCTTTCACCGATCTCATTCAAATTTACTCTACATTCTCTGTAGGTTTTTAGCTTTCGACCAGTCACTTTTGGTGCCCTTCTATGATGGAAAAAATTAAAAAGAAACTAAAATGGACTGGCTTCCATGGGTCAAAGGTCAACCATGCCTTCTTCTTCTCCTTAGTATATCCGTGACCGTTGTGCCTGTGTTGAACCATGCACTGTCTGTTCTGCTTAAATTGCTTGCACATTATTTTTAAACAGGCTCTCACAGGACTTCATGCATGGAAAGTCCAGGGAAGTCATGGAAAAAAATTGCAGCCAAGGAGAGTCATTGAAAAATGTAGGAAAAGCTAAAAAATGTAGATCCGAAGCCCATGCACAGCTATTAGCACAGAGGAATCCTCTGTGCTATTAGCTGACCTACCTCCCCAAAACTTTTAAAGGAGATTGAACCAAATTTTTCTTTCGCTCCACCAAAATAGTTTTCTGCTAAATGAAATTTTAAACTGCCATATAGCGGAAGAGATTGGACATTTTCACATTTACTGCAGTTATAGTAGAGTCATGCCAAAATAGGCGAATTACCTTTGGGAGAAAAAAAAAGGTTAAAAAAAGACAGATAAGAGGAGGCAGATTACTGAGTTTTGATGGCTTAATAAGGCTCTATTTGGTGGAAGTTTAAATCGTGATCTTGGAGGCCCTGGCTGCCTGCATCCCCAGTGAATGACAGGGCTATACCTGGTAATTCATGTTGGGACGACTCTTTGCTCTATTATCGCCCAACAGCGTGACCAATTACCATGGCAACAGCGGTTGTCAAGGACGCTTGCTGAGAAACACGCTTGGTTGCCCCTGAGGGAACAATAGTGGCATTGCTGCAGTTTGAAACAGCTCTTACTGCAGGGGTCATTTGGGGAGCTATGCCCAGGCAGCAAATTGCCCCACCCCCAGTGATAACCATGATTATCCAGGCCTCAGCATTGGAGGGTCATGTGTATTGTTATTTTGCAAGGTGCACACTTGCCTCCCTGTGCATTGAGTTCAAGTGAGTCAAGTGACTCAAAATGAGGAAATCAGATGAATAACTTGGAGTGCACCTTTTAAGGTGAGAACAAAACTGATGGCAAATGAGGTTGCCTTTAGAATGAAGTTACCTTTACCATGAAGTGACCTTTACAATCAAAATGAAGTAACCTTGACTGTGTTTTAAAAGGTGTGGACAATGAGGAAAGAGACATTAAAATAGGCCAATAGGAACTACTTAGATCCCATTTAAGCATGTTACTCCCAACCACGGCTTCCATTGGGACTTCAGGGAGTTTTTGGGAGTTTTGGGAGTTATCAGGAGTAAATAGGAGCTACGGTTGCTAGCAGGAGTTGTAGGGGGTTAGCAGGAGTTAGTGGAAGTTATGGGAGTTAGCAGGAGTTTTAGTGGGTGTTGCAGGAGTTTGAGGGGTTAACAAAATTGGCAGGAGTTATTAGTTGGGAGTTATGAGAGTTGGAGTTAGCAGAAGTTATGGGAGTTAGCAGGAGTTATTTGTGGCGGTTATGGGAGTTGGATGGAGTTACGAGAGTTAGCAGGAGTTAGTGAGAGTCACAGGAGTTGGTGGGATTAAGTGGGAGTTGTGGAAGTTAGCAGGAGTTGGATGGGCATGCTAATAGTTGTGGGACTTCAATGAGTTCCTTGAGTTACACGCTTAAATGGGGCCTCAACTAGGAGTTAAGAACAAATAGAATGTGCCTTAGAACAAAGACAAGAAGAGTAACTTCCTTTTACCTGTCCCTCAATAAACTCCAGAGATTAGTGAGTAAATTCAACTGAATCAAAACTCAACCAACCCCCCCCCCCTCCCTAAATATATCCAGAACAAGGGGATCAACAGGGTTGAGGGGATTATCCCGAATCCATCGATTTTACCTCCTAATGCCCCACACCCCCCCCCATAATCACAACCTACCTGAATATTAAGCACTGGAACTCCGACAGAGCTTCACTGACCAGTGTGAATTATACTGTGAACTGCTGGAATTGCCATAACTACTCTTAACTGCTCCGAACTACTACTGTGATGCAGTAAATAACTAAAAAGCTATTCATGTTTCAGGGTGACTCCATTCTTCCACTGTGTCCTATTGATTTTCTGGGCCTATTATTTCTTTAATTGGTTTTGTAGGTGGTCAGCCTTGCGCATGCGCACCTGGGAGGTGAATTGTTAAACCGGAAATGCTGACCCTTTTCTCTTTGCTCATGCGCAGAGCCTTTTCATGGTTGGTGCCCAAACTTCCTCTTGCCCGAATTTGTAGTTGGAGTCCCTAATCTGCTAATGGGCTACTACACACTAGTACACAGCCATAAGGTCCATATGGTAAGGTTGTGAGAGACAGTGCTTCTCCTATGTTCCCCCATAGCCTAATTCTTAGGACTAGGAGGACACAGTTCTCGGGCGAAGGGTGATTGAAACAACTGTCCAACATGGGTCCAGGACAATTGGAGACCCAGGGCAATATCAACCCCATTATCCCTCCGGAAATCGCCTCTATTCAAGCCCTGTGTTACACCTTCCCAAGCGCAAGCATGGGTCCATCATCACTAGCCCAGCATAGGCAAGCTTTCATTGACAGAACTTTACCCCATATCCATCTTATAACTCAGCTACCAAAATCTGTGCAATCGTGTAGTCGGCGTATAGTGTTTTTTTTGTGTTTTTTTTCCTACTGTACTCTCTGCTTGACTTACTTATTGTATGAGGGATTCAGTGATGGAAATGGGGGGGAGCTCGGGGGAGCTGAGCTCCCTTGACCAAAAAACAGGGGGAGCTGTACCCTGCTACAGCTCCCCCATGCAATGAACAGTGGTGAAATTACAATTATCATGTTACTTTTTCAGACTTCATGGTATTTTTTAGCCAAAATTATGCTCTAGTGGAAGAATTCTCTCCATTTTAAAAATTTGGAATGGCGAGCCGCTCCCGCACGAGCCGAGAGCTCCTTCGAAGAAAATTTTCTATTTCCATCACTGGAGGGATTGGGTCATTTCGGTAGTATCTAGGCATCACAGGGTACTGGGTTCGAATCCATCATTTGGTCCGGTCCATTGGACGTATTTGTTGGACGGTAGTTTCAATCATCCTTCGCCTCATTACTGTGACCTCTGTGACCTCCTCCTACTAATAATTCAACCAACCAAGTGCTTAAATACAGGACATCAAACCCCAATCCATCCATCCATCCGTCCACCCGTCCATCTTTCAAACATGTTTGTCACACTAGTCGTGTTGTTGGTCACACTGGGGTATTCTGCAAGTGTTGTTGGAGCAGGCGCCAAAACGACAAAGCGGTTCTGAGGTCACATGACAGGGATATAAAAAGAAGGGAAGCGGAGTAAAAAAGGGCCTTGGTGAGGGCAATGAGGGGGTCAAATCTCATTGGGTGACCTTGGTGTGACCTTTTGGAGGCTATACCAGTAGAGCTCAGTGACCTGTCTTAAAGATTCTGCACTGGCCTTCTACTGGATGAGGTGTTTTAGCCTTGCTTACAATTTCTGGCAATGGGCCATGGCCAGGTGCCATCATCATGGCTTGGGGCTCTCTATCTAACTGACCATGGGTAGCAACCTGCCCCTGATAGCTGCTGATAAAAGATGCCAGCAGATTACCAAAGGAGGCTGATGAGAGATGCCTGATGCTAATGATGCCCCTCCATGGCATCGTCAGGCCACTGCACAAGGCATCCCTGACATCCCTGTCCACCGACAGCCTTAATTATGTCATATTAAAGCTTCGCCTAACTCCACACACCTTTGGTAAACCTCCAGCAAACCTTTGGTGAACGTACCAGCAAAGAATTATACAGGCTGCTTAATGTTTGCCACTGAAGCTGTGGCCAAAAACACGTGCGCACCAAATATCTCAATTAGTCATAAAATCAAAAGCAGGAACCTGTTGAACACGACATTTTGATTTTTGAAGTGTTCTTCACCCAACCTTGTGACAAAAATGTTGTCACAAACTCTTTTTGCAGAATGCTTTCATCAGAAACTACCATACACCAAAAAATAAAAATGTGCTAAAGGTTTCACATATATATCCTAACCATGAATTCAGGTACCCCACCTACCCCCTTTTATCGATATAGATATTAGATTTAGATCATGGATTGACAGATTGATAAGTGATAGACTGATAAACTGAAATGTCCGTTCAAGCGGGTGTAATCAAATACCATGTTATAAGTGAATGAGTCATATCACTCAATAGTGATGTCACGTATACAATGTCATGTACATGTATACATTTAACTGTAAAAGATAAGAGTTGTAGTTAAATTACATCACTGACGTTCTGAAGCAACCAAAATGAATCACTCACAATTCTTGAGCTGTAATGACCCTTATGTACTGATGAGGTACTTACTTCCTGTAGTGTTCTGCATCCCTCTAATCAACATCAGCATCCTCATCTCAATCAGTACTCAGTAGTATGTCCGATGTACAACATGCAATGTGGTGTGTCCTCCTAATTCTTCCAGGTCTTTCATGAGTCTGGACAGTGGACATTTGTAAGATACTTTTACCTACAATGTTGGCAAAACTTGCTGACATGTTTACTACATAGCGATAAGTTAGAAAGTTAGAAGTTCTCTGTACCTTAATATACGACAGAATTGGACATTTTTCTGCATTAGAAAGGGCACAAATTATCCCCATGTCCCACTCTCTGATTTTCATCTACCCCACCTCCTTGTTCAATTTATACCCACACAACCAATCCATGCCATGGCGACAATTTCAACATTGGTGACATTTGTGTTGGGTCCTCCTGCAGATCCAAGCCAGGCCACAATTGGTTGGTTGGGGGGTGGGAATTTTGCATGCAACTGTAGAAATTTGGAACTGTAGGATGTGAGGGGGGGGGGCAAATTATGTGTCATTGCCTCGATAAATCCCCCTCAATGACATGATGATCTGTAAATGGCCTTAACTGCAGGCCAAATAAGCAACCACAGTGGGCCAACATGGAAAGGCGTTTTTGGACCCCCTTCTCACCTATTTACGCCCTCCCCCCTCACAGCTGCTGAACTACCTTCTCAGCTATAGGCCTACATAGCACATTCCTCTTTCTTTTGGTCACAAAAAGGCCGAGACCTAATGCAGATATCAGCTGAGAGTTTTCGGGTATGTGTGTGTGTTTCTTACAAGTTCGTATTGATATTAAAGATTAAATATACTTAATTTGTACTAAACAAAGATATCTGGGACTGTCTAACATGAAATGCTTTCACATGCCTACGACCTTTTCCGCAGAGAAATTTTGATTAGACAAATTTTCAAATGTGTGGTTGATAGTTGCGGACCTCAAGTTTGGTAATAGAGTGGAATTGTGCTAAAGCTGCAAAGAGAAGGGCCATATGTGTGCTAATGTAGGCCCGCTACAAATAGTAAGACAAGGGTCTTCACTGAAGACTCTTCAGTTCATCATCCAATTCACTGCTCCTTATTCTTTCTACCCTTGTTCTCTTTCTGTTCTTCTCTTTCTGTTTTTCTTCTCCTCCTCCTCCTCCTCCTCCTCCTCCTCCTCCTCCTCCTCCTCCTCCTCCTCCTCCTCCTCCTCCTCCTCATACTCCTTTTAGTCCTAAATAGTTCCTTCTGCCAGTTTTCCAGATTTAAACAGTGTGTAGTTTGTGGACTATAGTAGACCCGTAGCTTGGGGCTTTGCAAATTCGCATTGATTTTTCAAGTAAAAGTTTTCGGATGGGGAAACAGCTGTTTAAGACTGGTCGTGTCCAACTGTAAAGTTGTCTGTGGGAAATCTAGGCAAACTGCCCATGTTGGCTTACTATGCCTCTTACAGCAGATTTCAGACCTGTTTTGTAATGTACATTGTATGTATCAAGCTGAAATGCTGTACACTCTTAACAAAAAGGTTTTATATGTTGGAACCTTTAAAGTTTCTATTAGTGGTACAGATAAGGAACCCTAAAAGGTTCGTTATTCAACTTTTAAAAGGTTCTAACACCAAACAAAAACAACACTTAGATGAACCAGCTGCGCTGAACTCCCACAATGGAAGTAATGGAACCCTTTTCTCTCAATTTGGGAGTATAGGGTTCCATCCTAGGCCTTCCAACCTGTATTGAACCTTTTCAGTTCAGTTGAATCTTTAACAAAATGTTGAAATTTTTCGGCTGTGGGTTCTTTATATATCAAACCGGACCAGACAATAGGGCACCGAAATAGGCCGAACCGAACACCGAGCACAAGTTCGGTACATCCCTAATATATACCATCAAGAACCTTTTGCCTTGAGAGTGTATAGGACAACTGGTGTAGGCTTAATGATAGTAAGCCTACTGTTGTTGCTGTTTAAGTTTAGCATGCTCTTAACACTTTGGGCAGCAGAAGCGGCAGTTTGTCTTTCGAGTTTTGAAACAACGTCATGTTTTGGGCCTATGGTGCAAAAAGGTCAAAATTTCTACCTGGTTTTCAGGGAGTCCAAAATGACTATGTGCCGAGTCTGTCGACTCTGTGCTGACTACCAGTGTGGGGTAATGTCTGGCCTAGAAACGCAAAACATTGGAGATATTTTGCTGGCCCAGAACACACACATGTCATTAGCTAAATTGCGGCAATTTTGCCAGGCTGCAGGCCCATGTTGGGTGCAATTATAGTTAGCTTATAAGAAGTTATCTCCCAGTTTGTGTGACACCGCTGGGATAACGACCTCTTCTCACGATCGGCGAGATTTGCCTGGAATCTGCGAGATCACGTGCCCCTCTGACGCCACTTCCGGTCCCTGGTATAGTTACTGGCTGCTCGCGATGCTCAGTGCTACCTGGCGAGCGGAAACGAACTTTACATGCTAGTCCAGACTCAAAAATTAGGAAAGAAAGAGGCTTAAATCAATTGTCTACACTATATATTTAGACTGTATTGGAAATATAATGGCTTGTTTATATATATATATCTAATGGATTATTATTTGAATTTAATGTAAGATAGGTCGTCCGACATGCCCAATTACAGGTAGTAGACACTGGTAATGATGACGAGCTAATATGTGTCTACTAATTATAAATAAACTAACTTCCCCCAGTAGGCTACCCAACAAGACCGATTTATTGGTTTTATCCAGATCCAAAGTCAAAGCAGTTCCACGAGCTTATTTTCATAATGATGGCTGTCCTTAACCAAATGTCATTATTTCATGTGCTGTGTTTAACTGAATAAATAACCCCTCAAAAACCGAATAGCAGTCCAAAATATTTCACTATGTGCCTTTGCCGGTCCACTTCGAAGGCGTAATGTATGACTCAGACATCAACAGTTGGAACATGGTTCCATGTGCGACACAAATACAACCTATCCTTGTAGCCGCATCTAGAGACGTAACATTTTCAGCAATTCAGCATGCACTTAGGAAGTAGTCACTTGTTGAATTTCCACAGGAAAGGAAGAAATAAACTGAAGATAAATAAAAGCCCAAGGAAATGCAGAACTTTCTTAAGTTCCATTAGCAGCTACATATAGTATTCTGGGATGAAGGAAATTTAACACAGGTACACAGCACATGACAAGGATGAATTTCAGAACTAGAATCTTGTCCAAATGACACTTTGCTGATGTGGTCAATTAGCTGACAAAATCTTTGAAATTTGAATGACTTAATAATGACTGTACAAGTAGGTTAAGTATGTGTTCCAAAATGTTGCCAAAAGCTCAATAGGGAAATCTACCTTTCTGGCCGCCCATGTTGCCATATAAATTGCATACAATTTTCAAACCTTTAGTTGCTTGAGTATACTGACTACTGAAGGTCTGACGCTTGATCAGTTTTTGAGTGTGACATTGTTCCAGAACAAATTTTATGATGAGATGATACGATTGCGATCCATCACAAGGAACTTCTTGTCACCAAGTGTGGACTCTTTTTCTGACCTCAGTATAAACACTTCAAGTTCAACCATATCTAATGAACATCTTGTAAAAAAATCCATTAATCTCATTACAATAGAACAATTACATCTCACCAACAGTATTACACCAGTACAAAACTACTATAATTATAGGTAAACAAGACCATTAGATTGGTATTTGCTCAGGGGATGCCTTTGAAAGAGGGAGTTAGTTTGGTTTGGTGTGGATTGGTGTGAAAAGGTTAGGTGTGACACCTGATCTGGCTGTGTGTGACATCGGTCGTAATCTCTGTGAGAATGAACAAATGCACTGAACAATAGCCTCGTTCTGGGAACTGAACAATGCCACACACTAGCTGGCTAGTGGTTGCGGTGGTGCAACTAGCTTTTCTGAGGTGCAGCAGTGATCTATAAAGGTTTTCTGGTGGCACCAATATATAATAAAGGCTACACACTCTTAATGCCAAAGATTCTTGTCTTCTTGGTGGCTTATATAAAGAACCCACAGTCGAAAAATAGTGTTAAGGGTTCAACTGAATTGAAAAGGTTCAATAATGGTGGGAAGGCCTTATGATGGAGCTCTATGCTCCCAACTTGAGAAAAAGGGGTTCCATTGTGGGAGTTCAGTGCTGCTGGATTATCTAAGTGTTGTTTTGAATAATGAACCTTTTAGGGTTCCTTTTCCATACCTTAAAGGTTCCATATGAAACCTTTTTGTGAGGAGTGCAGGGTGGTACATATGAAAGTGGGTTTGGAGAAAAAATAATTGAAGAATAGCACGGTGAAATATTTTCACAATATCTTACTGTACATGTGTGCATTGAATTGAATTGAATTATTTTGGTTTCTGCCATGCACATCAGTGACATCTAATCACTCATCAACAATATCACACTTTCATACATCCATACATTCCACTAATAAAGTATCAATAACGTATTAAACTGCACTGTTAGGAGGTTGGCCAACTGTACCATGAATTTATGCATAATTATAATAGTTTGTATTGTTTTTATTTCAGCTTCCGATAACAGTGGCTCCATGCATGTGAAGTTGAAAACAGTGTCTTGACATTCAGCAATGTGATCAACTCCCATTTCAATGAATCCAGTAGCAACACCTCAAGATTTTTTGTCAAAATCACTTGCTGTTTGGAGTTGGTCGATATCATGTTGTTAATGCTAATTTTGTACAAACTTTTCTGGAAGGTTTGGTATAATATCAACAAAATACTGACATTGTTGCCCTAACATTTTACTGTTACTTTAACCACAAAACAGCACTAATTTGATGAATAAAGCTTTTCAAACATTGGCCATCTTTATTTTCCATTCTCTCATATCCTCCACTGGACATTAGTGTCATTCTTTTGTATATTATATATATGTGCATTATGCAATCATGTACTAAAACACCAGAGTCTCTTAGCTAATACATTGATTAACTTTTTAACTCAGCAAATATTTTTGCTAACTCGAGAGATATAGGTAAAAAGTCTAGAACAGCTTTCAGAAAGTGTGAAACAGGGATGTATTAACACATTTCTGAAAAAAACCCACATCTCTGACAGTTCAAGACTATGAGCTACCATGAGCTGAGATTGGGGAATGAGCTGAGGAAGGGAGAGTGACCTATTAGATTAAGGGGTGGACCTTAGCTATGATCTAGACAGGGGGCAATTGGGTTATACCCTGTAAGGTCATTGGGGCTGGCTTTTGTGACCTTGATTTGACCTCAGAGGTCAAGAGGGCATAATACAACTAGCCACCACTAGGAGGCACAGGAACAGGAAGTCAACAGCCTGCCAGGACGGCTAGTGGCAAATGACATCAGCAGAAGGGTCGTGACGTCACAGACAAACGTCATCAAGGAATTGCACCCCCTTCTTTGAGGCAGCTTATAGGGCTAACTAGGCCTTCCTGGGGTGGATCAAGCAGTGGCCGAAGAAAAACACTGTGCAAAGTCAACTGTAAAGTCAACACTGAATTGCTGCCTATAGGCCTATGCATCTACTTTGTAACTGTCAAGTAGGCCTATAGTTTAAAAGTTTGGATAGGTGAGGTGATGTGACAGGTCCTGTATTTTTTGCACTGATTAATATTGGGACAGGCCAGGACTATGACCAGTTATGAGGAGAGATGCACTTGGCACAAGATGAAGCTTCTGCCAAACAGGAGTTGCCAGGTCAGGAATCAAACCCACATCCCAGAGGATCAGGTCAGTGCAGTTCCACTGAGTTCGGATAGTAGCCGGTAGTCTGCGCTTATCGTTAAAAAATTCCTGGGCATAGTCTTTCAGTTACCCAATATAGAACATTAGATACAACCCGCATCCATTTAACGTCCAGTGACTCGGGCTAAATCGAGTTCCAGTAGTGAGATTCAAACCCACGATCTCAGAACCATGCAGTGATTGCAAACAAGGGATTTTACCCATTCGGCCATACAAAACTAACATGACCACATCATCAAGCAGCCTCAATCTGCATCCTTTTTACAGTGCACCAAAAGCAGTAGGACCATTTACTGGACTTAATGCAATGGTCACTGCTACTGACTTGCCCCCCCCCCCAACATCTTCTTCACCCCCCCCCCCTGCTACCTCATTTCCTCAAGAGCAACCTCATTTGCTTCTGAGGTAATTTCCACCACACCTCCCCCCTGCCCCTTTCTCCTAACTTTGAGCACTGAAGATATGCTGGACCTCTTCATAAGAATTCTGGCTTCTGAAAGAAGACCACATTTGATGTGTTATTAGGATTTTATAATTATAGATACCAATGGCTGGCAATAAGTTGACCAAGAGGGTTTTACTATCCATATCTATCTATCTATCTATCTCTATCTATCTCTCTATCTATCTATCTATCTATCTATCTATCTATCTATCTATCTATCTATCTATCCATCTATGTATCTATCTATCCATGTATGTATGTATGTATGTATGTATGTATGTATGTATGTATGTATGTATGTATGTATGTATGTATGTATGTATGTATGTATGTATGTATCTATCTATCTATCTATCTATCTATCTATCTATCTATCTATCTATCTATCTATCTATCTGTCTAGCTGTCTATCCAGCTGTTTATCTATCTGTCTATCTTTCTGTCTACCGTTCTACCCATCATAAATGAATGTGTTAAAAATTGCGATGATATTCTTATTCAACTAAAATCACTGAATTTTTACGTTAGATGTGAAAACAATCAAAGGCTAGTTCTGAAATCTGCAGGGAAACCTTTCGTTCTTGAATCAAGATAGAACCCCAAAAGAACCTTTCATGCCAATAGTGTAAGACAGAAGGTGTTACTTTCAGTATTTGCAAATATACTCCAAATTCATTCTTGTCATGTGCTATGTTCTGTGTGTGTTACATTTCCTTCATTCCAGAATACTATGTACACTCTAAAAAATTTCAGACAAAATTGGTTTTTTAGATTCAAAATGGTTTTTTGAAAAACCAAATTTCAATGCAAAAAACCAACATGGATTTTTTTAAAATTTTGTCCCGACATTTTTTAGAGTGTAGCTGCTAATGGAACTTAAGAACCACATTTCCTTGAGCTCTTATTTCTTTATTTTCACTTTATTTCTTCCTTTTCCATGGAAATTCAACAAGTGACTTCACAACTGTTGAATATTTATTTTGTTGTATGTGTGAGTTTGTTTTCGTTGGCATTCCTTGCTTGTATAAGTTGCATTTTGCATGATGCCCAGTGTTTTAGTTCCTAAGACAAACCAAGGCAACTCTCAAGACAATTCCACCTTTCCTGCAGACTGCTTTAAAACCTGTGAGGTCTAGAGATTTGGGTGTCAATTCATTGATTTATTTTCAGTTCAGATGACATAATTCTACTGAGCCCCTAAGAGGACATTGAATTAAAATATAAAATAATTGCGTTCCCTCGTGATGATTATTGTATTCTCTCACAAAGATTATCATGTTCCCTCGCAATGTTTTTGCATTCCCTCGCAATGATCCATGTTCCCTCACAATCATCGCATTCCCTAGTGATAATTATTGCATTCCCTCACGAAGATTATCACATGATGACTTAAAAAGAAAACACAAACTTGTAGGGGAGACCGGGGCTAGTTGAATCGCGGGGTTAGTTGAATATTCGCTTTTATTTCCCAGTGTTGAATTTTTTAACCAAAATTTGACTTCTGGCAGATTGTTTATTCGTCAAGGCATGACATCACTTCCTACATGAGTCATATTTCGAATTGTGTACTTCACCAGGCTGTTAAGTTGATTTTTGTGCTCCTGAAGTAAATATTTTGAGTTGAAATAATTTTGACCTGTATGCTATTTGAACTATTTAGTTTTATGAAAAGTTGGAAGCCTTTGGTATTACAAAACAACAGGCAAAGACATTTTTTGGTAAGCCTTTGATTAATGTGCTGTAATCTGTGACCTAAACCACATGGTGGGTTGGGGCTAGTTGAATCATTTTCCGTGGGGTTAGTTGAAACGCTGAAGCAATGCTATGCATAGTCTCGTTATTAACAGCAAAGTAAATGTTCATTACTGCATTGTATAGTTTGATCCTATTGGTGTAATAACATACATCAGAAAAAAGGAAATAGGATGAGTGCCTGCTGAAATACCCAGGCAGCCCTTGAAGAAGCCTTAATTGCTAAACGATAATGTTGAAAAGTAGCCCAAGAGTGTTATATTCTTCAGGCAACGATATATTATTTATTTATACAATATCAGTGTCTTAAAGCAGAAAAAGAGAGTCTTTTGCACTGGTCATTTCAATAACCGAGTTATTACCAGCAGTCAAGCCGGCCATTTGCTGACATTGTAACAAAGCGTTCACACCTTAATACAATGCAGGAAAGAGACAGCATCCAAAAAGCCTTTTCCCCATTGGCTTGTCTCCTTACGAAGATCCTTCTTCTCAGTTAACATCACTGTCTGAATTAGTTTTCGTACTGCACAACCATCTCATCATTTCCAAAGATTTCAAAGTTTTCTTTCGAGTTTGACATTGCTGCTTTTTATACGTTTTGTATTAAATTCTGAAATACATAATTCCTAATTGCTATTTAGGAATCAGTTGTTGTATTATAAATGTTTATAGAACAAAATTTTTATCAGTAATTATGATTTTTGCTAGTTTATTCTCAATGATTCAACTAACCCCATGCGTTGTTTCAACTAACCCCGGCCCCGGGGTTAGTTGGAACACTTGGTCTCGTGGTACTTTCAAGCTCATAGTGAGAACTTGTCAATATTTTAAACAAAGTTGTTCCATGGAATGTTGAGGTGAATACTGTAGCAAGCACTTGCAAAAATATTGTACCTGTATCTTCTACGATAAGCTCAGTAGAACGCGACAAAAAATTGGCGATTCAACTAACCCCGGTCTCCCCTACTGACAAGACAGAGGACAGTCTTGCGGCGTTGTACGAGGCTGGATTGACTCGGAATCGACAATCGACCTGGAATATCTGCCGTTTTGTGGCAGGACAAGATCGCGCAAGAACCAAAATGATTGCGAGTGAATGCGAGGAAATGCGATGATTGTGAGGGAATGCAATCATTATCACAAGGGAACATGATAATCTTTGCGAGGGAATGCGATAATTATCGTGAATGAATGCGAAAGATCATGAGGCACTGAATGATAACATAAGATGAAAATTTCACAAGGTCTTATTTGATGCAAGATGGAGAAAAGTCCACTAGCCCATAGGAGCAACAGCAGGCATTGTAAAGAATGGTTTCCTGACTTCTTTGTGTGTGACTACATGTGTCGTATTCTTGTGTGGCGTTTTCATTACGTTGGCCATTTTATTCTTGCGCACGTGCCAGAGGTCATGTGACAGAAAACAGCCAATCAGCTGGTAGCGATGCCAACCTTATGGAACCTTATGGAAACCTCATGGAAAGGTTGTTTTGGCTTTGTTGACAGAAATGCGATTGATATCGCCAGGAACTGATCAGAAATTCCACTCACAGGCCAAGGTAGACAGGTTAACAGTAGTGTTTGCCCGCCTGGCCACCAACACTGCTACTTAACGCCTCAGCCTTTGTCTTGCGGCCCCAACCCACAGCGCGCACTGAATCGCAAATCGAGTTCGCCCCAGCAGACGATTTTTGAGGAATGGAAGAAGGAAGGAAGGATGTGAAAACATCAGAAATCTTACACTTCTCGAGGTTTTTCTAAAGAGAAAGATCATAAAGATGTCACATAGAAGAAATTCATCTAAGAATAGATGAGATTATCCATCTGTTACCCTTTAGGTCTGTATGAGCATAGAAAACTAAGTTTTTAATTGCAATTATTACAGACATAGAATTTTTTAAAAAGGGAATTTCGATCCTAATAGGCCAAGCCTATGTTCAAAATAAGTAAAATGTTCACCTCCCAGAAGATATAATGTTCGAGTGGGTCAATGAGTTTTAGTAGGCCTACATTAATTTGTATTCCAAACATAATACTAAACTTTTGGTTTACAGATAGGCCTAGACTCAGCGCTAGAGGTCATTACACCTGACCAGGCTGACCTTTATTTCAATATACTGCATGGTCAAAGGATCGGTTAGTAGGCCTATACCATGAAGTATGCTGCAAGTAACATAATTTGTTTGTCACACTACTTTGGTCTAGTGACAACAATTAGGATTGGTTGGGCACATAATTATCAACCAATGGAGAAGTATAAAGTTACCATTTACAGTGCCACTCATCCAATGAGAGGAAAACATATTGGGTCACAATGGCGGATATGTGAGGCATGTGGCATAACAATGGCAGCTTATATTCTTTGCTGCAGTTGGAGTTAGGTATGGGTCAAAGTTTTTGATAAGTAAGTGAACCACCCTTCCCTATTAAATAACATCGGGCCTGTGTTTCACTTACTTATCAAAAACTTTGACCCATACCTAACTCCAACTACAGCAAAGAAAATTGGCTGCCATTGTTGTCCCACATGCCTCACATATCAGCCTTTATGACCCAATAATTATATGTTTTCCTCTCATCTGATGAGAATTCATGCCTCCACAAGCAGTTTGGTTGAGGATGTTTAGCATTGATGCAATGGCACCATTTCATGCATTTCACTTACTTACAGGCAGCACTGTAGGCATATGCAGTTGCTGGATATAAGTCACTAGTTGTCATCTTACCAGCTTACTTAAGGTCGGTGGACAGTTGCTGAGCGCCAGTTGCATCAAGTCAGTACGCCTATTGCATGGCACTTTTGGCACGTCCAGATAATGTTAAAATTGTCTTAAATTAAAGAGAAGTGAAAATTCCATCAAGTCAGTGTTATGTTTACTTTTGTGAAGATATATATATTAAAACCTACCAAAAAACGTATCTGCCAAACTCGGGTAAAACCTGTGAACACTTAATCATATAATGTTCAGCGTGAAAGTTCTCTGCGATTTTCGTGTCACTTCACCTGCGATCTGGCTGCTTTATCGACAGTGACTGCCCCCCCCCCCTTTCACAGCCAGACTTGGGTGCAGGACGAAATGTCTATGCAGCCTCCTTTCGATTCCCAATAAACTCTAGAAAAGATGTGATGTCGAAGTTTAGAGCTATGTTAGACATTGGAATTCAGAAATGTTTGCTTTTTTATGTAAATATATTGTAATCAACATAAATTGTTCTATTCAAGTGTATTTTTTATGAAATAGCTTTAACCTAGTGTTGCTTTAACCTAGTGTTCCTTACCAATGTTATAACTATTTGTACTCTATTGTCATTACTAATTATCTGATGTTCTTTTGCAATACTTGTAAAATTTGTTTTGTTTACAGGCCAGCTTGATAAGCCTCGCTTCTCTGGTCTTAATAAATATACAAAAAAAAGTAGAACATCAAGACGCTGTTTAATTTTATTTAAAAAAAAGAGTGAATATAGGCCTACCATAAATTTCTTCAATTGATTCTGACCGAAGTCCTGGAAAATACAGAATGCAGACTCTTTTAATTTTGGGTGGATGATGAACAGAAATGAAAATATGATAAAAGCAAAGTGTCTGAGTCATCAAACCAAAATTTGATAATAAAAGAGCAACCAAAAATCATACATAAGCCAATATTTAGAGCACATGCAGATTGGCGGTCAACTGGCAAAATAAATTTTCATATTTTCATTTGCAAACTGGCTTTGCCACGTCATTGACAGTTTTCTATTGGTCTCCTGATCTTCTTATTTGATGTTCAAAGTACCTTAAGTCATTTACATGTAATCAGTTTGTTTAAATATTGGCACCTATGGTGCGAGATACATGGAAAGCACTGGATCAACTGATTAAGCATAACTGACAAAACATTTTTGAGCATCACTAGACCAAGTTAAAAGTTGATTTTGAAACTGTTCAGATAGCCAATCTGCAAACTGCTATAATACTGACAAAACAAAAGAACAAGACTTCTGTAAATGAAAGAATGTGAACGGGGATAAGAAGAAAAAGGAGAAGAAGGTTGAAAATGGAGAAGAGAAAGAAGAAGAAGAAGAGGAAGAAAATGAAGAAGAGGAAAATTAAGAAGAAAATTAAGAAGAAGAGGACAGTAGGTAATGACAGAGATAAGTTCCTTTTTATAAATAGGCCAAAATGCATTTAGGGCCTACATCAACTATTTTTATTCAGTAAAATAGCGTACTTGGCTTTGAAAATTGTGTATCATTGTTACTTTGGCAAATTATTCTATTATTAGTGGGCGCACTTCAAAACCTATATTTTGCGGTATGTTTATCACATTTTCAACCAAACTTTCGACAATGATGTAGAACAGATCCCCAGGTATCTTGTCTAAGAACTTAAAAACGTGCTCATAAATATTTAATATGATTTATAAACAAACTTATAATCATCAATATCCGAAGTGACATGGTGGGCTTATTGAAGATTCCTCAGCATTAAAAGTGTATAGACATTTTGTGAGAAACACCAGCTGCCCATAGAAAATTGTGGCTCTCCCAAATACCTATGTACAATGGTTAATCAAAAATTTATTAGTCTTGCCGAAATGATTTGACAACTATGTTCGGTCAGGTGGAACTGTGATGAAACGCTACACTGAATGAGTGCCATTGAATTTTAAATCAACTGTCTATTTGTACATAGAATTACATAGAATTACATTTCAAATGGTTTTGTGCATCTCTAAAGTTTACCAGTACATAAAAAATCCATAAAAATGATAAAAATATTCAATTCCGTGCCAAAATTAAGTGCTTTCATAGTATTAAATAAATACCAATACACTTATATTCATAGCCAGGTTTTTATTAAAGGAATAAGCTTTAATAAAAAGTAGAAATATTTTTATAACTTGTAATTAATCATTAGTTTTGATATCAACTTTGACAAAGTCGAGAAATATTCATTAAAAAAAATTAAACGTACCCACATACTGTCCTTAATGTTGGCCATCTCTGCCCTCTGAGTGTGTTGACTTAATTGACTACAGACACTTATTTAAGTATTTAAGTGGCAACTGATTACCTGAATTGCTAATCGTACATGTAACTTAAGGCATGCATCCTTAAAATCTCTAAAAGCTAAACATACATTCATTCAAGTGTCAGTTAATTGTAATGGTGAATTTGTGCAAAAAACTTACATATACATCATATTTTTATTAGAATTATCAATATTTAATAAAATCTAGACTTGAGAAGTATCTGAGTTGCTGAAACAAAGCAGAGGTGTGATTCATTCATTAAAAAAAAACCCCTTGAAATTGTACAATAAAAAACAACAACAGGTAAACAAATGCATTTGAGACAGTACCCTAACCCCTTTTGATAAATGACCTGCCTGCTACCTAACTGATGGCCTTTTTAGCTGGTGTTTTAGCCAGTGTCACCCTTTTTCCATGTTTACCCTCGTCTGGAAATCGCTTAGCACTGAACTGATCTGCCTTTTAAATGGAGCCATTAACATTTCAGTGTATTTAACATTTCAGTGCATTTTCAACACTTTAGAACCCCCCCCCCTCAGTTTGCTGAAGACACTCATTTTCTACTTGAAGGCACAGTTTGTCTGGATGTCTGTCCACAGGTCTGTCTAGATGGCTGTGTTGCCTGTATTTGTCTGTGTTGGCAGGTAGCACTCTGTGTTTGTCTCCTCTGTGTGCCCACTGTTTATCCCATCTATAGTAGGCCTACTCCTGGCCAGGAACAGTGGCTCACCTGCAAGGCAAAAATAGATAGATAGATGGATAGATGGATACATTGGATAGATAGACAGATAGATCTACATAGATAATAGATAGAAATATACCAGACAGATACAAAGATAGCAGATAGATGGAAAGATAAACAGACATAATATTGATTAACTAAGCGATGATCGGCTTCATTCGAAGGCAGTCACAGACCGTCAGTGTTTCTTCAAATTTACCATCTATGACCCAGTTGATGGCAGTTAGGACGCTTGACTCAGCTAGACCGTCCTGCTATCAAAATTAGCGACCGCACCGAACTGGCTTAGGCCTATAGGCCAAGGCCTAATGAATGAAGAAATATCATTCCAACTTTGCATACTTGTCTTTGTAACTGTGATTCCAAGTATTGTAAAGGCTACTTAGATTTTGGAAAGTTTCTCCTGTAAATGAGATTTAGGCCTTCTGTAAATTTGGGATGTCACTGCATGCATGCTATGCGACAATTTAACACTTTCAAGCTGATCAAACAGCAATTATGGGAATACGCCTAACTTAAACCAAGAGGAAAACAGCTTTACATTGCTATTTTTCTAATTTCGGACTACATAATTTATCTGGCAAGGATCCAGTGCATATTATAGGCTAGGCCTACATTAATTAACAATTTTATTTTTAAGCTCTGTAAATTGGTCACTGTACAGAGACCTATAAATGATAAAACCAAACAAAATCGGAATCATAAATTTTAAAAGGACAAGTTGAATGCTTCAGTGACCAAGCGTTCATGAAAATGGCGCGAATATCATGTTCTATTTATAGCACCGGGAGTTAACCAGGGGCGCCATCTACATCCGGGTCTATATCAGATTAACCTAAATATAGCATTTTTGTAACACTTCCAATCATTGCACTGTGTCAACCAGCTGGGAATGGTGGCGCATTCCTATAATCTCTGCGACTGGGAAGCTGGGGTGAGGGGATACTTGACTGTGACATTCCTAGGTTCCATTGTCACCCTGCCGACGCCGCAATTGTGCGGGTTGTAGAGGGATACCGTCGAAACTGATCGACGAGGAGCGTGGCATCGTTGCTGGCCAGAACGAGAGCCCAATCCGGCCTAGAGAAGAGTCCACGATAGTTAGAACTTCATCCCCACATTTTTTTTTAAATTTAAACGAAAAAATTATCTCACTTTTTAGCCATCAATAATTATTGGTTCACACAATAAGTACTCCTGTCTCCTGAAGATTACAAATCGGTTGGTGGATCATTTTTCATTAATTAGCATAGGTTGACTTTTTAAAACCATATTAATAATACCAGGGCTTTGGATGGGTAACAATTCCTCAGGTCTCCAGAATTTCACTTCCGACTCGACTCCAGACTCCACCTGAAAAAAATCAAATACAAATTTGACTCAGCACCAACTGTTTCTATCTAGGCCTACTTATACCATTCGACTCCTTTGCCAGCCAATCACACGCCCGTATTTCAGGGAAATAATTCCCATATTCTTTGTTTTCCAGTTATCCTCTCATGTTTGACTGTTTGTCTCATGGTATAAGCCAGTAATTCATCATGGGATCAGGAAAATGTGTTTATCACACCTCGGGCTAAAGCCCTCGGGTGATAAATCACATAATTCCCTCTCCCGTGGTGAATAATCTATACTTATCCTACAAAATAATAGGCCTATTACGTTTGCAGAAGGCTCCAGTATAAAAACAACATTGAACAAAATTACTAAAAAGGTAAAAGAAAATTCCTGACCATGAACGGATGCAAGGGTAGCCCTGGGCTGCATCTCCCCTCCCGCCCTCCCCATCGGATGCATGCGATTTAAAAAATAATTTTACATGCTAATAGCTGGCAGCGGACCAGATGATCCTTGGAGGGGTCTATGGAATTTTTATGAGTAAAAAAGTTTGTTGCTCACTTGACACTGAAAAAAAGGTTTGTTCAAGATATATCATTTAGCCTATATGAAAAGAAAGAGTTTATTTAAACCTAATGCGAAACTGCGAGAAAAAGTCTGTATAGAGCTCTGTTTCACACGGAGAAAAAAGTTAGTTGTTGCTTTGCGAAAAAAGTTTGCTTCAAAATCCGTAGCCCCCGCCCCAACTATCATTGGATTGGACCCTTCTATAGGCCTACTATGTCGAGGGCTATGCGTTCTGCGGCCAGATAACCCGATAGACTCCCACCCGAAACCGAAATTTATGCCTTGCCGTTACCTTGAATTCAATGGCAAATTATTGAGGGGTGTACTTACTTTTAAGAGTAACTGCACATTCAACATTGTATGATACACACATTCACCGCATGCATTCCGGAAGTTATGCACTGGACACTAACCGGAACCATAATACACATCCAAGATTCTCCATGAGTTATCCTTGCTTGTGTGTTACATCCCGGGGACTGCAGCCTCTATTTGGAGGTCTTTGTTTTATACTCCAGCCCTGAGAAGGTCAATATTCCGATATTTTCCTCCGCACTTGTTGTCCTGTCTTCTGGCTACTTTGTCGCTCTAGATCGCTGCTAATCTTGGGCTATTCCGGGGGTGCTATTCTGTGGTAGGCCTATATTTTGAAATTAATGTTGCATTTTGCATGATTACCACATAAAATTTGCTATTTTGTGGTATATTTGAAAGCAATGTTGCATTTGCATGATTTGTAAATCTACAATTTGCTATTCTGTGGTATGTTTTGAAAGCAATGTTGAATTTTGCACGATTTCTACATAAAATTTGCTATTCTGTGGTATATTTTGAATGTAATGTTGCATTTGCATGATTTCTATGTGTACAATTTGCTATTCTGTGGTATATTTTGAAAGTAATGTTGCATTTTGCATGATTTCTACATAAAATTTGTGTCACAAATGAAGTGGTCCTAATAAATCTAGTTTCATATTTACTCTGAGATAAATTAAGTGGTGTATACATCATAACATCAAGTTTTAAAAGCACAAAAAAACACCATATTTATATATTAACAGATTTATAAATTCTATATTTTATAATAATTTTTTATTGAATTGAATGGTAACTGCTTGAAGCTAAGTAGGAAACTTCAATTGTGTGATCCAGGTATCATATCTTTGACGCAAGCAATATCAGAGTTAAACGGTTACAGTTATGTGGAATTCGATGGAAAATTACCAATAGGCTTACTTTCAAGAGTAAAATTTTTAACTACAGATACCACATGGCACCTGCACAGGAGAATTCACATGCAGCAATTGACAACTGCCGCTGTGGTGGAACAACTGCCCTGAAAGTTGAAACTGACACATTAAAGCCTCTATTGTCACATGGTATATCGTTTTAGAATATCATTAGTATTTATACCAGAAACAGAGGCCCAAAGTTGGAAGTTCATATATATATATATGAAAGATTTGAATTTTCTCATGCATGACCAATGACCATGAATTCTGCTAGTCTCTTCACAGCTGGCAATGTCACTGTGGCAAAACAGGACGAGGGTAACTGAGTTACCCTCGTCTCAATTTCTCAAAATTAATTGAAAAAACTAGGTCATCCCATTGGATCCCATGTTAAAAGAGGACGAAGGTAACTGCTTTTCCAATAATTGAAGGACGAAGGTAACTGCATGTGATGACGAGGGTATTTGCAGCTTAATTGTGTATTAAACCAATACAGTTTGGCCCAGTATGATTACATGAAATAGACAAATGTTATAGTGACACCTGAGATCATCAATGCCCAAAATACAAATGCAATTCAAACCAAATATAAGCTCCAAAATATTATTTTCCGACACATAACAATATCTGTAATAAAGTGATTATTAAACATAATTACCTTAATACAAAGTGTAAAACATTTTAAATAATATTTATGGATATATTGTATGGATTCCATAGTCTTCCTCTCTGGGTTATGTGTATTAATTTCAGTAGGCTATTGGCCAAATCACTTCTCAATGAGGTTTGACAAACTGAATTATTCAAAAAGGTTTTCAGTCCCACCTCCCCCTTTCGACCATCTTTATGTTGCTTATTTTAGATATCATTCCACACATTCGGGTATACAGCTCCTCCAGAAAGCAGAAATCTTTATGGGGCACTCTTTGCCACTCTCGCATTCAATTTTATTTCCTCCCTTCCCCCAGGGCAGATTATGAGCATAATTTACTTCTTAAAATGAATCATCAAAATGTGTGTCCACTGTCCATGGATCAGTTGAATGCAAAGGATGAGTGTTTAAAGACTGCTTTAAAAGATTGGGGATAGGATACTTCGAAATAAAGATATGGGTGGAAAATGCATGGAAGGTGGAGACATCATGGAGGGAAACATGGAGTGAGAAGAGGCAAGAAGGAGAATGAGGGAGGAGAAAAGAGGGACGGAGGTGGCCAGGTAAGGGACTGTTCAGAATTCACCACTGGGGGTGGGAGTTTTGTCAGATATTTGCCATTAAAAATTGATATCCCCCCTAGGTTTCATGCAGATATCACCCATATCTTTATTTCGAAGTACCCTATAAATGTATCCCCAGTGATTGTATGACCGTATGGGTTCGCTCTACAAGAGTTTCTCATTGCGAGATTGAAAAAGTATACCGTAATATGGGGTTAATAGGGACACAGGGGTGAATCGGGACAAGACAGGGATTTGTATTATTTCTTCAAATATCAACCACTTCTACTCAACCTAGGGAATTTATTTTTGGCACATGTATAGTTGACATACCAGCGTATACCGTGAAAAAATTTCATACTTCTAACTGCAGACAGTAAGGAACTGCACCACCTTAAACCTGGCCCTGCATAATTTGAATTTTAACATACTGGTCAAAACTTTGCTCATTTCTCAAAAAGGGAACTTTTTAAAAATTTTAAATGGTATCAGGGAATCAGAATAGTAGACTAGATGTGGGATTATGTATGTTTGGTCATGGGTTAAGATCCAGGCCAATGGCAAAGTTTCGGGAATTATAAAAATATACTCCACCAATTTTCATTTGAATGTACTGGCATGGCTTTTTGATAAATATTATTAAACTTGGCATCATTTATTATGGATTTAGTCCAGAATTTGTAATCACTTGCAAAATTAGCAGATAACTACAGTTTTTGACAGTTTTCTGCCATTTACCACATTTTTTATAATATGTATATTATCAATGGAAATTGTTTCAGATTTCCCCAAAATAAATATTTTGCATTTTGAAGATGTTTTCTAATGTTTAGTCATAGGAAGCAATCACTTAAGGAAGCTAGGAAGTATTGATTGTTGAAATAATGGAGTGTCCCGATTCACCCCATAATGTGGGGTGAATTGGGACAGTGGTTTTTTGGGCCCTGGGCCTTGGTAATTTAAGATATCATTTCAAGGTCCTATGGAAAGATAGACCTTCTGTTGGGACACAATTTGACACCATATTTCGGTTTCTGAGTTGATTTTTGTCCATTTTAACACAGAAAAACGGCCAAATCTGTCCCGATTCACCCCATATTACGGTATCTTACCTCTCATCTTATCTTAGATATTTAGTAAGATCCCTCAGGTGCAATGTGGATTTTTTGTACTCCTCGCCCCCCCCCCCCCCCCCAGACATACAAAACTTACAAAGCAATGCCAACATATTGTTTTATATGCACACCTTGGGCCGTTGTACTTATAGATATGCACATGTTTCATTTTGTTCTTAGGTTCAAATTTCATACCCTCATAGACATTACATTTTTGCACAAATTCTGACTGAACACATTCTGCTTTAAAGGCAGCTGAAGATCCCAGCTGACAGTGTACCAGCCAGCTGGACACCTGCTTCGTAACAGATAAATTACATTACAGATCATGGAGTGCCCCTGCACAGTGGTTATAGAATGCTGAATGTGATTTCTGGCACACGACTCACTGATGTTGTGTCTTGTGCTCAAGCAAAAGCTCTTCTCACTCAATGAGTATATATGCGTATTTAAAGCATGGTGTGCTCATTCAAATCTTTGACTATCATTTTTTTCTGTTGAAGGAAACATGTTCAAAACTACTCTTGTAAGTTGGTGTGACTTGCCAATCAATACACATAAAGATAATAAAATTAATAGAATAGTTCCTTAGTTTATTTAAGAAAAAAACGAATTTGTGAAGTTAAATTAGGATGAGATGACCAGAATAGATCATTATCATCACATGTTATTGTTAAATGATGTCAAACAGTCAACAAACAAGGCCAATAGGATTTCACTTCCGAAATATTGTAAAACACAACTGCATGGAAAAGGATGCGACAAACAAAATATGAAAAAGACAACTTGGCCTTACAATTAAAAAAACAGAAAACCTGCACTAAACAGTAAATTACTTGAAAGGGGGCACCTTGATTCATTCCAGATTCCAGGCATTGAGCTTTAATAGACTGGATTTGCGATTGAATTTTAGCTCAATTTACATTGGCCATGATTTTGGTTCTGAATGAAATTAATGCACAATGCACATGAAGTGGTCTGATTTGGCCATTTCTATTTTTCCCTGGAAAACGTGCATACCACAACAAATAGATTCAGTGATGTCAGTGCAAATTTACATTGAAAATGAAAAGTTAGATGTTTGTGAGCACTACATGTATACCATACAGTTTAAATATCTTGCACCGATTATCCTGTAAATGAATACAAGGTCTGCTGACCAGGTTTACTGGCTTAATCAAGTTAATGATGACTTTCTAGCACATTTGGAGAAAAATAAAAAGGGCAAATACCCTCGTCATGTCAACAAGCATGGTCACAGTTACCCTCGTCTCGGGATGCAGTTACCCTCGTCATTTTCGTTGTGCTTTAAGGCACTTTTTGATTGTCAGAGACTGAATTCAAAGTGGCTCTTTTTCAAAATGTCATTTTGGATCCCATACAGTGACCATACACTACCTGGATAACAGTAAGCACAACCAACAGACTCAAAATCAATGTTGCATAATATTTAAGGCCAATTTAGAGACGAGGGTAACTCAGTTACCCTCGTCCTGTTTTGCCACAGTGAATGTTCAGCAACAAAGGAACTAGGGTCATTCTGACAGATACCTATACACTATAGAACCACTGTCCACCAGCCTTAATCTGTCCAGCTCTACCTTGCCCTGCTTTCCCGTTCTTTTGCAAAACCCTTTCTAGAGCAGAGGGACAGGGAATTCAAAAGTCAATTAGAAAATTTGCAAAGGGATGGGGAATTCAAAAGTAAAATGCCCAAGGGACAGGGGGATGCAAAACCCCATCCAGAGCCTCATCTCCCGTCCTCCCCCACCGGATGCATGAGATTTAAAAAAATGATTTTAAATGCTAATAGCCTGGCAGCGGACCAGATGATCCTTGGAGGGGCGATGGAATTTTTGAGAGTAAAAAAGTTTGTTGCTCACTTGACACTGAAAAAAAGGTATGTTCAAGATAGGCCTATATCATTTAGTCTATAAAAAAAAAAGAGTTTATTTCCACCTATAGCTAAGGTACCGTCAGTGGCGTAACTGGGGGGGGGTCTCGAGCAGGGGGGCACCAGGGGGGCGGCACGCGATTCTCTGGGGGGGCACCCACCATACTATTTATATATTTTAGCCAGATTTGGAAAGTTCATATGGGGGGGGCACCTGGGGGGCCCCGGTCCAGTATGGGGGGGCATGTGCCCCCCCCCATATGGATGACACTGGGTACCTTAATGTTGAAACTGCAAGATAAAGTCTGTACATATAGCTGTTTCACGCGGAGAAAAAAGTTTGTTGTTGCTTTGCAAAAAAAGTTTGTTACAAAATCCTTAGCCCCCACCCCAACTATAATTGGGTCGGCCCTTTAAGTCTATTATGTCGAGGGCTAAACATGCGTTCTGCGGCCAGAAACCCAATAGACTCCCGCCCGAAACCTAAATTTATGCCATGCCGTTACCTTGAAACATGCTTAACATGGAATTCAATGGCGTATAATTGAGGGGTGTACTTACTTTCAAGAGTAACTGCACATGTATTCATTGATTCAACACATTCATTATATGATACACACATTCACCGCATGCATATATATATCATTCCGGAAGTTGTGCACTGGACACTAACCGGAACCATAAAATACACATCCTGAATTCTCCAAGAGTTATCCTGAGCTATTCCTTGCTTGTCTGCAACATCCTGGGGACTGCAGCCTATATTTGGAGGTCTTTGTTTTATACTCCAGCTCTGAGAAGGTCAATATTCCGATATTTTCCTCCGCACTTGTTGTCCTGTCTTCTGGCTACTTTGTCGCTCTACGGCTCCAGATCTTGGCTAATCTCGGGCTATTCCCGGGGTGCTATTCTGTGGTATATTTTGAAAGTAATGTTGCATTTCGAATGATTACTACATAAAATTTGCTATTTTGGGTATATTTGAAAGCAATGTTGCATTTGCATGATTTGTAAATGTACAATTTGCTATTATGTGGTATATTTCGAAAGTAATGTTGCATTTGCATGATTTCTACATGAAATTTGTGTCACAAATTAATTTAGTTTCATATTTACTCTGAGATGAATTAAGTGGTGTATATACATTATAACATCAAGTTTTAAAAGCACAAAAAAACACCATATTTATATATTAACAGATTTGTTAATTCTATATTTTATAATAATTTTTTATTGAATTGAATGGTAACTGCTTGAAGCTAAGTAGGAAACTTCAATTGTGTCATCCAGGTATCATATCTTTGACGCAAGCAATATCAGAGTTAAACGGTTACAGGCACGTGGAATTCGATGGCAAATCGCCAATAGACTTTCTTTCAAGAGCAAAATTTGTAACTACAGTCTACAGATACCACATGCACAAGAGGTAACAGCAGTGAATTCACAAGCAGCAACTGACAGGCAACTGCCCCAGTGGTGGAACAACTGCCCTGAAAGTTGAAACTTACACATTAAAGCCTCTATTGTCACACGGTATCATTTTAGAATATCATTAGTATATCAATACCAGAAACAGAGGCCCAAAGTTGGGAGTTTAAACATGAAAGAACTGAATTTTCTCATGCATGACCATGAATTCTGCCAGTCTCTTCACAGCTGGCACTGTTCAGCAACAGAGGAACTGGGGTCAGTCTGACAGATACCTATATGCCATAAAACCACCGCAATGTCCACCACACTCTAAACAATTTCAGACAAAATTGGTTTTTTAGATTCAAAATGGTTTTTTGAAAAACCAAATTTCAATGCAAAACCAACATGGATTTAAAAAAAATTCATGTTGGTTTTTTGCATTGAAATTTGGTTTTTCAAAAAACCATTTTGAATCTAAAAAACCAATTTTGTCCCGACATTTTTTAGAGTGCAGCCCTAATCTGTCCAGCCCTACCTTGCCCTACCTTCCCTTTCTTTTTCTTCCCTTGTTGGTATTATCGACCTGCTACTCCCTCTTCTGTCTAGGCAGAGATTGGTCAATATTTCCAGTCAATGAAATGACCCCGTTCCAGACCCAAAATTGGGCCAACCCCTTCCTAATATCCCAATTACCAACATCTAACTTGCCCCGAGTCCCCCAAATTCAGGGTTAACCCTCATTGGAAGAAGGTGCAACAGGTTTAGATAGATAGATAGATAGATAGATAGATAGATAGATAGATAGATAGATAGATAGATAGATAGATAGAGAGATAGATAGATAGATAGATAGATAGAGAGATAGATAGATAGAGAGATAGATAGATAGATAGATAGATAGAGAGATAGAGAGATAGATAGATAGATAGATAGATAGATAGAGAGATAGATAGATAGATAGATAGATAGATAGATAGAGAGATAGATAGATAGAGAGATAGATAGATAGATAGATAGAGAGATAGAGAGATAGATAGATAGATAGATAGATAGATAGATAGATAGATAGAGAGATAGAGAGATAGATAGATAGATAGATAGATAGAGAGATAGATAGATAGAGAGATAGATAGATAGATAGATTGATAGAGAGATAGATAGATAGATAGATAGATAGATAGATAGATAGATAGATAGATAGATATACAGATAGATAGAAAGATAGCTGGATAGCTAGATAGCTAGATAGATAGATAGATACCACCACAAAGAAGAGTCGAGTAATATCTGGAGAGTCCCCAGATAGTATAACAAAACAACCCAAGTCAGGGTTACAGAGTAACAATATCACAAGCTGTTGTGTGAATTAATGTCACTCGAGCCCGCAGGGCGAGAGTGATATTAATTCACACAACAGTGAGTGATATTGTACGAAGTGCCCTGACGCGTGGTTGTTTTGTTTTTATCACCTGGTTTTTACCTCAAATTTTTAGTTATAAAGACAGACTATTTTCTGCCATTACAAAAATGCAACGTCACCATGGAGCAACAATGGACATGACGTCACAATCCCATTATTCTGGCCCTTGTTTGGTTTGTGACATCATCAGGCAGCTGAAATGCTGGTGATGTCATAACCATTGTTAAAAAATATCGCCCTTGAAGGGTGGTATTTTTTACAATATCATAGGCCCTGATATTTTGACTGTAAACAGTGATATTTACAGCCAACCAGGTGATAATATAGAATTAATTTTGAGTAATACATGAATAACAACTTAATACAATTCAGAAGAAAATTTCACATCAAAAAAAAAAAAAAAAGAATGTTATTCTTAATGAAACAGCAAAATACCATCACATATCACACCAAGGAGTGGCAGCCACACCCCATTACCACTTTTCTTCTGGGCTTTTTCCAAGTCTTTGCACAGGCACAATCTTGGTGTTCCTTGAAGCAGGTCACATGACAGACTACAGAGTGGGACCCGGGGATACTAACTGATGATACAAGCACTTTTCCTAATGATACGAGGGGAAAAGGACTTCACAGAATTGGCCTTAAGGGCTGGGGGAGTACAGTGGAACTTCTTGTGAGGTGTTTTTATGAGTGATAGATAGATGATAGAAGATATGTGGGTGTGGTCATGGCGGAGACACTGGAGAGTGCAGCCCCCTTATTAGGCTAGTTCTTTTAAACTAGAGATGTGAGAACGATAGAAGCAGAAAAGCTAAATTTAGAATGACAAAGTAATTCACAATGTAGGCATATTACACACTGTAAAATTTGAAATTTTGAGTTAGCTCAATTGATTGAGTGAGATGGTTGCACAAATTGTTTGAGGCAACATAGCTTGATGTTTTGAGTTATGATAATGTTTTCGTTGTTATAACTTTAAACAATAAGCTATGATAGCTCAAAAGAATTGTGCAACCATCTCACTCAATCATTTAAAGTTACCCTGCATGATAAAATCCTTTGCTAATTATAGCGATTTTCTGTGTATTATAACATAAATTTGTGATCAATAATATTGTAACTAATTTTTTTAAAGTATTTTTTTGATGAATAAATTATTCAGTTGTTGCCTTCACTTTTTCTTGATAGTGTCTCCAGCCTCCAGCACTCCCATTGTTGATGACGTCACAATGACTATTGTTATAAATATATAGCTACAAGTTAACAAATTCTAACAATACTGATGACGTCACAAAGTTGAATGCACTCAAGGTTATCCTTTTTTTCCGTGCGTACCCGAAATAAATCTAGGGGTCATTCAGGACATTCGTGGGAACATTTCAGCAAGAAAAAAGATCCCAAAAGTCAAGAAAATTTGCACACGGACCAGAATGGCCACATTACACAATAAAATGTGAAAATTAGACAAAGATTTTTTTTAAACCGTCCTATCATTCGGGGTAACTTTAAGGTGATAGTACACGGCCTTATGGTACAAAAAAGGGGGTAGCGGTATTTTTTTAAATGTACAACAATGCTATACTTTTCGGAATCCTTGGGCGTTGTGCTATCTTTTTTTGGTGGATGCCAATTTTTTCCATGGTTACCAAAGGTGAAATCTGTTGCCATAGCAACCAAGGTCAATTTTTTTTTTAAATGGACAAATCTTCATATTTCAAGATAATTATTGTCAACGGCCAATATCAGAATATCAGGGTTAATACTTCCTTGAAAGGGACTTTTTATGGTCAGGTGACCTATGAGGTCAAGGGTCGTTGTCATGGTAACAAATGTGAGCAAATGTCAAAATTAAAGGTTTTTTAATCTCGGCTGAATTTTACGGACCTGGCATTGCCCAGGTTATCATCAAATTTAACAATCAGTGGAGTCATTAGTGGAACCAGTATGTGTACTGTTTCTATACATATGCACATTACATTGGTGGCCATGGAAACCAGGTAAGAAGCAAAACTTCAAAGTCATGTCTGCTCAGTAACGTCTAAATTGACTAATTGGGCAACTTTGATATCACCAATGTACTATTTAATCTAACCTAGGGTGAGATATTTTTAAAGTTTTGCATTTATTTATGTTTCAAAAATATTTTTTTGGCCTAAAGTTGGAATTGTCACATCCTGCTTCTTGTCTGTGGTTGCCATGGCAACCGTTTTTATATGTTGTGTTATTTTGGTAAAAATCTCCAAATTTTACCTCAAATATATATAAGAAATTGTCTTTTTTATATGAAAAAATATTCTTGGATAAAAGGGGGTATATGTGATCACATGACCACAACAGTTAGAGATCCAGGTCATTTTGAAAGTCAGGTTCAAAGATAAGAAATGCATTGTTACATTGGCAGCGAAGTAATAAAATAACAAGTTTTTGCCCGTAGGTCACCATCATTATTTTGGTAGCAATGGCTGTTAATTCTATTTTGTAGATATATCAGTTTCCATATTATTTAATTATTGAAATATTTGTTGCCATGGTAACCAGACTGAATGCATATGAGAGACAGTAAGAGGAAATAAAAGGCCAAGAATCATTATTCTGCCCTAGTGAAATATTCTGCCACTATTTCTGTGTTTTTAGGGCCAAACATCTTTTTTAAGCTGAACAGTGAATTAAATTATTTCCTTTCTTACTGAGACAATTGTTTTCCGAAATTACCATGAGGTGACTTCAACCGTTCTATGGATGTCACAAATGTGTGTAAAATAGTAGGGCACTGCCCAGTATCCATCCTACTTTCTTGAGAAACAACTATGTGTGCAGCACAGTGTAGCCTTCTTCCCACTAACAGTGGGCATGGTTCTTTTTCATTGAAATTTACCAATCGAGTTTCTCCAATATGATGTAGCCTAAGTCTTGGTATAAAATCATTTCTTTTAGAATGCGGCTCATAAAGCCCAATGCTGAAGTTTGCTACCTTAAACAGTAAAAAAGAAAAGTGTTTCATGAGCCTTGTTTCCAGACCTGACATTTGGGAGGCTGATCGGTTGGGTTAAAGAAATGTTCTCGTTTTATTCTTCAAAAAAAATCTTTTTTACATTTACCATACATTATCATGGTATCAAGGCAGAGAAGGTCAAATCTGACATGTAGATCGTGTTGTCCGACTGCTGTAATAAAAAGGAGGGTCATCAACCAAAAGTGTATAATTATATCTGTTTTGAAAAGATAAGTATTGTACTCCTAATTTTCATCAATTTCCAACTGTTTCTTTAGGATTAAGCAAGTCTGTTATCATAAAGACAACATAGCATTTAATCAAGATCACTAGTTGGAAGTTACTGAACAAGAAGTCAATCAAAACAGCGTTCACTGTGAGAATCACCCCTCACCTTTACTACAGCAATGTAATCTGACTCAAAATGAAACATACCAGTAATGGTTTGGCCGGACAGCAATGGAATGTCTTACCAAGGGTTCTTTCAATCGATTGACAGACAAACTCAAAGTTGCCCAAAACTTAGACCAGCCGCCTTCCCAAAACTCGGCTATTCGACTGACTGAAGGACTAAAAAAGAGGTCAAATTTGTGGACAAAGGAAAGAGTCCGAAAGACGTATCCCAATTCAAACTCATGACTGCTATTAGGAAAGCTGTGGATGGTCTAGCACATCAGTACCTCAAAATGATGAATGAACTCATGAATACCAAACCAAAAAAAGATCAAAAGACAGCAATGAAAGTAGGGTAAAGAACAGCGCATTTTTAAAACCAGCATCATTGCTTCGGCACAGCCTTCCAGAAAGTGTAAGGATTTTAAAAATAATTGATATAAGAAACGGTCAAGACATACCTGTCAATTCAATACATTACTATTATGCATGCTTAATGTGAACTCACCTCATCGCCAATGCTATTTGTACTTTACTGTTGTTACATAAGGAATAGAAAAATATTCATGATAGAACTATACAATGCATACATTAATGTTATGAAGGAGACACTTTCCCCCCAAAATATTGACACATTTCCTGTCACAATAAATAAAGACACTGTTCACTGAAACTTTCAGCTATTAACCGGCATTATTGGATATTATGAGTCTTGTGTACGCTACTGGAGCACTGTAGCAGCTGTGGTTATGATTTTTGGAGCTTATTGAAGATTGTTAGATTTAGTTTTGACATCAAATTTCTTCATTGACATGGCATTCAGAGTGTCTTAATTCGACAAATTTGGAGTCCTTAAAAAGTTGGAACAGTGACAAAATGGCACCCCCAATTTTTTTAACCAGCAAACTCAAAATTACCATTAACCAGATTTTCATGTTTCCCAAGTGCTCAACTTCACCAAGAAATTACACATATTCCCGAGTTATAAAAATTGTTTTATATTTTTAATTTTCCTGAAAAAGAATTTTAGCCCAAAAAAAAACTTGTTTAATTTGAACTGATTTTTGTAAGTTGTATTAAAAATGTGCCAGATCAGTCAATCTATCCATTTCTTAATAGACCAATTGAGCCTCTCAAATGCATACCACGGCATTGGCAACCAATTACCCAGTACATTGTTGTGAATAAGAAATACAACACTGATGATATATATAGTAGTTATACCATGGGCATATGTGGTATACGGAGATATATACAGCCGAGGTGGCAAATATAACCCGAGGGCGTAGCCCGAGGGTTATATTTACCACCGAGGCTGTATATATCCCGTATACCACAAATATGCCTTTGGTATAACTGATTTATACCATTATTCGCTGTTTCAGAGGATTATTTTGTTATCATGTGTTTGGAGATAAAGACCGATTTACTGAAAATGTCTTTATTTTATTACCAGAGATACCAAAATGGTCATAAAATTTTTCTTTATTTAACAAAATTAACAACTTATTTTTTAAATCAATATTCCAGTGTCAATAACTTAAATTATGTTCAAGCTACAAAACTCTTGTAAACTCCAGAGTGAGGCTCAATGGCATCTGTCATGACGTCATGATTCAAATGCTGGCTTCTGATTGGCTGATTCAGTGTTTGTGCATTGTGACATCACCACTTGTCACGTGACCACTAAATATATGTGATATATGGCGAGATATTATAACAAAACAACCCAAGTCAGGGTCACTGAGTAGCAATATCACGAGCTGTTGTGTGAATTAATATCACTCGAGCCCGCAGGGCGAGAGTGATATTAATTCACACAACAGCGAGTGATATTGTACGAAGTGCCCTGACGCGTGGTTGTTTTGTTTTTATCACCTGGTTTTACCTCAAATTTTCAGTTATTAAGAGGGACTATTTTCTGCCATTACAAAAATGTGACGTCACCATGGAGCAACAATGGACATGACGTCACAATCCCATTATTCTGGCCCTTGTTTGGTTTGTGACATCATCAGGCGGCTGAAATGCTGGTGATGTCATAACCATTGTTAAAAAATATCGCCCTTGAAGGGTGGTATTTTTTACAATATCATAGGCCCTTATATTTTGACTGTAAACAGTGATATTCACAGCCAACCAGGTGATAAATCATGGTAAATATTGAAGGATTTATCAGCGAGTATGGTATAAAATTATATATAGGCCTACAATAAAAGTAAGAAGAACAGTCTCATTCTTCTCAAATATTCTAGAACAGATGACCCTCTTCAGGTGATATCCCTATCAATGTAATGTTATTCTCTGTGACTCACATGCAGTACATGAGGCTCAGTTTATATCCTATACTCTCAATGCTATCAGAACAAGTAATCTACTGAATCACAAGTTACTCAATGACAAATTGACATCTCTTTTCAATGCAATGAATAGGGCCTGTTGGGAGGTCACTGATGGCCACAAACAGCTAAATATAAGTAATGTACTCATAATTCTTCGAATGTAACAATCATCACCTGCCCTTTTTTCTTAATTAGCATCATTGTCTTAATATTTTCTTTTGTATATCAGTGACTATGTGCCTCATTTTTAAACTGAACATTATCTCTGATTTATAAAGTAACATTCATGGCAAAAGGATATCATGGCATGGATAATTTTCCTTGGATAATAAATTCTTTAATTTAAAGTACAGGCCCTTGTCAGCTTCTTTTTTGGTAAAACTTTGAGATTTGTTTATTTTTATCTAAAATATGAGGCTCTTCTAAACTGTTGTCATGGTTACCATGGTGAGGAACTGGAAGAATCTCAACATTTAAAAAAAGAAAAATAGAACTGAATATCATAAATAAGTGACAGAAAAGTTTGAGAATTATCTTATCTTAGGCAACCCAATATGTCACATTTGTCAATTAAACTATACCTGGTTGTTCTGGCTATAACATGGTTACCATGGCTACCAATGAATTGTACATCTATTGAAAGAGTAGACATACTGTGTAGCATATTTATACACAAATTGTTGATGAAATTGATTAGAATCTACCAGTATGATGTTTGTAAATTTTAGTTTATGCAAAATAAATCCTTGTATTTGTCTCAAGTGCATTCAGTCCGGTTACCAAGGCAACCAATATTTTTTGAAAATCAGAAATTCTGGAAACTGATATATCTAGAAAATAAAATTAACAGCCGTTGCAACCAAACTAATGATGGTAACCTACTGACAATAACTTGTCATGTTTTTACTTTGACGTCAATGTAATAACACATTTCTTACCTTTGAGCCTGACTTTCAAGATCACCTGGATCTCTAATTGATGAGGTCTTGTGATCACATATACCCCTTTTTATCCTAGAATATTTTTTCATACAAAACAGACATTGTCTTATACTCATTTAAGGTGAAATTTGGAGATTTTTACCAAAATATCACAACATATAAAAACGGTTGCCATGGAAACCACAGACAAGAAGTAGAAGGAGACAATTCCAACTTCAGGCCAAAAAAATATTTCAGTAACTTAAATAAATGCAAAACTTAAAAAATATCTCAACCCCAGGTGTGATAAAATAGTACATTGGTGACATCAAAGTTGCCCAATTGGTCAATTTAGACCTTACAGAGCAGACATGACTTTGAAGTTTTGCTTCTAACCTGGTTTCCATGGCCACCACTGTAATGTGCATATGTATAGAAACAGTACACATACTGGTTCCACTAATGACTCCAATGATTGTTGAAATTCATGGTAACTTGGGCAATGCGAGGTCCGTTAAGTTCAGCTGAGATTAAAAAACCTTGAATTTTGACGTTTGGTCGCATTTGTTACCATGACAACGACCCTGGATGTCAAAGGTCACTTCACCAAAAAAATCCGATTTTGTGCATTTATTAATCCTGATACTTAGATTCTGGTTCTGGACCATGGTTTTAATAAAATATGAAAATTCTTAAATTTTTAGAAAAACTGACCTTGGTTGCTATGGTAACAAATTCCTGTTTTGGTTGCCATGGGAAAAATTGGCATCCAGCAAAAAATGTTACTACAACTCCTCAGGTTTCCAAAAAGTACAGGATTGTTAGGCTTTTCAAAAAATACCGCTAAATGACATAAGGCCGTGTACTATGACTCAAGCGTGGTACACTGCACATACTTCTGAGCAGCCTGGTTGCCTAGCAACATAGCGTCACCATTGCTGCAGGCCCTGAAAAAGTTGTGACGTTACCATTTTCTGCTCTTTTTTTTTTAACAGCATGGCAGCCAGTAATTTGCTATTTAAATGAGATCTAACGCAGCTAGAAGCTTAATTACTTTTTTACTGAATGCAGTAACACCTACTCTATGCTAATTCAAAGTTTCAGCTTCTCGTCTTTATCAAAAGAATTTTCTCAACTAATTTCAGTCAACTGCGTCTAAAATTGTCTTTATTTCTTTAAATTGACATTGGCATAGTCATGGTACTGCAGTAAAAAAACGACTCGGTGAATTTTTTTAAATTTTTTGACATTTGTTTGACAATAACCTGTTTATGACATATGCAAATTTTAAAAAAAATCTGTATGATCGTTTTCCTAAAATTTGATTACTGCCGAAATTGATGCATGCAAAATCTACAATTAATTAGTGTGTTTGTGCCCTTTGAGCTCTTACAGAAAAAAGTATTTTAACCTTTTTTTTCAAATTTGTGGCAAATGTATTGGTTTACATCCATGGGAAGACATTTCTGACATTTTTGTGTGACAAATGCATGTAATGCTTTATTCTGTGGTACATAACCAAAAACTCAATTTATAACTTTTAAGCAGTCATCAGGCCAAACATGCTGTTACCATGGCAACCAAACGAGTAGGTGAAATTTTTTTATTTTTCATTTTTGGAATGTATGGGTCCCATAGACTACCTGTGCAAAATTTTAGAAAAATCTGTATGATCAAACTACCACGCTTGAGTCACCTTAATTAAGCTGACTCAGAATTCAAATTTTACAGTGCATGACACATAAACTACAAACATTTACTCCATGATGAATTTGAATAAGCAATGCAGTTTGCAATCGTACAATCATGTTTTAACTATGATGTGCCAATGGAGCTAGGAGCTGTAGGTGAGACCATCTTAGATGAAAATGATGATAGTGGATGGATACGAGGATAAATCATCAACTTGTGACGAAGATGGAACGAATAACATATGTCAAATTGACAATCTGTCCACATTTGAAAGTGGATCCATGGAGTACGATGTCACCTGGTGTTCAAGTTCAATAATTCGCTTATCGCATCAAGACACTCACAAGATGCTGCAAATCACTTTTTCCTCCACTTGGGGTGGACTCAGGAACAGGCAGCCTGCATATGTATAAGATCAGTATTGACCCTGAGAAATTCAGAGGAGAGGTGGGTTCTAACCACTGGGCTAACCCCAAAACGAAAGCATTTAATTTTTGACGAAAAGTAATTTTTAAATCAGTGTTATTTATAAGGAATCCACTGCCCTTCTTGCAAGAATCACTATGCGGAATTTCATCTACAGTTTCATATTCAAACTTGACCCAATTTCTGTCCTAGACTCCCTGTAATATCTATTAGGCCTAATCCTTACAAGTTGCAACAACTTACCTTGAAAGGCTGCACTATCCATGTTGACACTAATACTTACCGGTATGTTCGTGTACGTGGGTCCCACAGTATGAAATGAAAGTCTTGCAATGGTGTTAAACAAGGTGATGCACTCTCTCCTATTAGTTTCATGCTTCAGTTGTTATAGGTATACTACTCAATGAATTCCTAATAATTCATATCTTCTATAAACAAATAGGCCTTTAGATATTTATATAATTCACATATTTTTCAAAATAGTGATATACATGTATGTATAGGCTTACAATGTTCGATAAAAATACTTCCAAAATCATCATGAGTTCATGACAATTACAAGGAAAGCAAAAAGGAATTCTCATTGAGAGAAATATCGATATGAAAGTACGTATGTCGTAGTAATACATAGGCGAACATTGAATAATAGATAAATTGAAAGGTTGGCCTGCTATACTTGACATATTGCACTTTTTGATTGTCTGAGCTCAGTTCTGGATGTTCGAGAGGGCTAAGGGGCCGTTCAGAATTTATGACGGGGGGCGGGGTGGGAGATTTGCTGGAACTTCCCGTCAAAAATTGATACCCCCTTGAGTTTCATGCGGATTTTTAGTACCCCACCCTTTGGTTTCATGCGTATTTTTAGTACCCCCCCTCGAAATACAAAGCAATACACACATATATAGTGTTATACACGGCCACGCATACAGATTCGTGTCACTTCGCGAACTTTTGTGCGTAAAAAAGTCCAAATAAATGCGTGTTTTTTAACATTTTTTCTTTGTCAAAATTTCTTACCCCGCCCCTTGGAAGCTTTGTCAAAAATTAGTACCCCCCTTGAAACACGTGTGAAAAGTTAGTAAAAACTCCCACCCCCCAGTCATAAATTCTGAACGGTCCTACAACTGATGAAATGAGAGAGTGACAGTTGGGTGAGAGGGATCTTCGGCATGTTTCACATTTATCCCATGTGGGGGATCTTACAAACCTCATAGATATACTATATAATACATGATGTCCAGTAATCTTCTTAATTCTCTGGATGTGAACATTTTTATGAGCACTTCCAACACTGTAAGAGAATTTGCAGCTAGCTCCACAACAAGCCTTTTAGGCGAGAAGCTCCCGGTAAGCTTTCGATTTTTGGAGAGCTGGAGCTTGTGAGCTTGCCTCTGGCTTTAGCAATTAGCTTGAACAATCGACAAAGATTTCTGCTCCCAGTCTACCCAGAATAGTACTATGACAGTCTGGTTAAATTCATCCATGTGTTTGAAGAAAGGTTACTCCATGTATGGTATAAAGTTGGTGATATCTGTTATCCTTTTGTATACATCTCAATTTTATTTTGTACATTTTAGTTTCAGCAGAGGATGAGAAAAAAAGAAATGGTACAGAAGGACATAAAGGAGTAAATAGGAATAAAAGGAAGAAAAAAAAGAAGAAGAAGAAGAAGAAAGAAGAAGAATTCAAGAACAGACAGCCATGCATGGATGGTAAACTTGCATCGGTGATGGTGTTTTAGTATAAACAAATATTGCAAAATTTGATAAGAATATGTCCAGTACCAAAGTATGGGGTCGCTGGAGCAGGGGTTGGGGTAAGGGCCGTAAGGCCTACAAGTTTCTTAATTGATGCGACAATTTGACTCAAGAATTCAGTACTAAGCAGATCGACCTAAACACAAGTGTGGCACACTTTACCTGAATTAAACATTTACCATTTTAATCCTTGGACCTCCTCCGCAACACATCCCTCCCCGCCCTTTCTCCGGATCCGACATTGTTTAGTTTTTGGCAAATTCATATTTCGTCTGGCCTGGTCCCCTGTAACCCCCCTCCCCTTTTGTGCAACCACCATACCCTGCCACAATACTACAAGCCACTGCACACGCCAAACTCATGCATGTGGGGAGATGGTAGTTTGCTTTTTTGGCCAAGAAACTGGGGGAACCGGGGCTGGGTGCCCTAAACAGCCGCCAATTCTCACGTTAAGGGTAGACATCAAAGAGCTCAGCTGAGCAAGGGAGGAGGGGGCACCCCCTGCACGAGGCACCTGACCCCCTGGTGACCCTAACCCCCCCTTCCCCTGCACACAAAAAAAAATCCCTTGACAACTGCTGTCTGTCTCACACCAAGCAGGTTTGCAGCACACTGCGACCATCAGAGACATGTAATGAAAGACCCACCAAAATAAATGTCAAGGAAAACATGGGTTTGTCAGTTAAATTGACATCTACTAAATTGACTGTGTTGCCTAATTGCTTGAGGTGATTGTTTTCAAAGAAAATGTTATATGAATTGACTTATCTTCATGCCTACAGCTTTTTGATTGTGTCTTTCAATCAATCAGTCAATCAATCAACCAATCAATCAATCAATCAATCAGTCAATCAACCAGAAAGTCAGTCAATCAATCAATCAATCAACAAATCAATCAACAAATCAATCAACTAGTTAGTCAGTCAGTCAGTCAATTAGTCAATCAATCACTAAATCAATCAACTAGTTAATCAACTAGTAGTCAATTAATCAATCAACCAGTCCGTCATTCTGTCAAATGCATCAGTATGATACAGTGTAGATCAGTCAATCGATCAATCACTCAATCAATATATCAATTTCTCAATCAATCAACCAATCAATCGCATCAAGTGATTGGTCAATTGGTCACTGGACAGTCAATTAATAAATCAATCATCCAATATAATTTTCATGTATTATACATAATTATTATATGCATTCATTTAAGTAGAGTTAAATCAATCAATCAAGCAGGCAATCAATCAGTCAATCAATCAAGTAATCAATCAATCAATCACTCATTTGGTCACTCTTTCTATCAATGTATCTGTCTATCAATCAATCTATATATCTGTCAATCAATCATCAATCAATCAATCAGTCAATCAATCAAGAAGTTAGGACATTTCAAAATACGTCAAATTAAGTGACTATCAAAACATGTTCAAAAGGCACATACCATCACTGTATTTCGAATTGAATTTTATTAAGCTTAGAAGAAAATCAATTGAAAAACCAATGAAGCTTGAAAAATTGGTTTACTGTGCCAACAAGACATTCACAATTGAACTACTACTTCCTTTAAATTCTTAAGCTTTGAGTTAATCAAGCAGATTTAAATTGTCTCACACATTATTTTACTTCTTTCAACTTGGGGGATTTATAGCTGAACTTTGATTTTATTACTTTAAAGTAAAACCACATAAATTGAAGCAGTTTGAGTAAAAAAAAGTTTATAAAAAGAACTTAAAGAAGAACAGAGATTCAGTGTTAACTTGAGAGACTCTCTAGTTTTACATAAAGTGGTTTATTTTCCTGAGATACCTGACTCTGCGGACCAGGTGTGCTTAATTTTACGACAATGCAAGTTCACAGGTATGCAATTCCCACACTGAAATGTCGTTAAATTGAAGGAAGCTGTTTTTAATTGCCCCTCGCTTGGTTAAATATCAGCTCATTCAACTAGCCTTCTTGGCAGCCAGGTTATGTGGTGTTACATGTTAAAAATCATGTAATGATTAAGAAGGTTGTTTTAAAAAGGGATTTGGGGGATTATCATTTTTTTTATCTCCTTTGTCAGGATTTTAGGTGTCTTGACTCTAACCAAATATAGCTATTGTATTTATTCATAAGTAAGGAGATGGATACTGGATAGATGGATTTGTAGGCGAGATAGAAAGATATAAATATTGTGGACAGACTGTAAACAGATACAATGTATATAGATCGACAGATAGATAGATATAGATAAAAAGACATGTAGATGGACAGATGGATAGATAGATTAATTGAAACCTTTTCATTAATATATTTCCACCCAATTTTGAGAGATATTTCAAATATATCATTCCATTGGCCTACTCATAAAATATTCACAAATACCATGAGAGATAGGCTAACTGGTAATAAAGTTCCCATAAATGTATAATTTTATAACTTGACAGGTACATTTTACTGAGAATCATTCTAATACAGTTGTATTCTTATTCCAAGCCACTCAGATAACTATAGCTGATATATTTATGAAAGGGGGAATGTGTGTGACTATTTACTGACATGACAGAGAAATTCTCCAACCCATCATTTAATTGTCTGTTTCCCTTATCGATTATGTGGCCCTTCAAAAATAATTGGCTTCAAGTGTGTTTGAAGAAAACTGATCGATAATGGAGTATGAATAGGGGATGGATAAGAATGGCATATGCTGTGTTGACACTATTATGACAGGAAAATGCTCAGTTTACTGACTGTTTGCTGACTATTTACTGACAGTTTACTGACATTTAAAGAAGAAGAAAAAACAAAGATGAAATACGAAAAATAATTGGACTCTAAAAGACCACCTGTAATATGGTTGATTGAAAGTGCATTCTGGTCATGAATACAAAAAAGTTTTTTTATTCTTAAATTGTCTGTATATATTTTTTTCTCTGTTTATTTAAGGCATGCATGTGCCTGTAATACGATACACCTTGCCAAGTTATTAACCTTAATATTCTCAGTTCAAAAAGGTGGATACCTTATTAATTTATTAATTAGCTCATTATAACATATTTGCTCACTTAACAAGTCTTATGAGATGGGTATGGTTGTATTTGAACTGTACTTAATATGTACTTAAGACTACTAGTGGTAAACTTAATGTACGAAGTATTGAAGTTTCTGTGATATTATTATATCACTGTTCACAAGGAGAGTGATATCAATCAATCAATCAATCAATCAATCAATCAATCAGAGAGACAGACAGACAGAACTACTTTTCAATCTATCTAGCTATCTAACTATCTAACTAACTATCAATCATTCAATCAATCAATCAATCAATCAATCAATCAATCTATCTATCTATCTATATATCTATATATCTATCTATCTATATATCTATCCATCCATAGGCCTATACGAACTTTAGGCAAATAGATAGTCAAACCCCTTTTGGCATGGACTGATTTGAAATGGAGTAAAACAAGGTTCAGAATGGCACTGCCACTATCCTGGCTGCATGCAGTGTCCTAAACCGAACGGTGGGAATTAGGGGGGAAAAGCCACAGTTAGCCACATTTAGAATAGGATGTCCCCTCCATCCTTAAAACATGGTTTTCCTCTCAGTCCTAACCCTTCCGCCAGGGTGCAGCACAGGTGCAGGGGGTGAAGTGGGGTCTTAACAAGCACATGGAGAGGTGTGGAGGGGTTTTTAAGGGGCCCAAAATGGCGCTACTAGTTTTGGGGAGGCTGGGATTAGACTGCACACTGAAATTCACCAGCTGTGACACCTCGGGACACTGTGACAGTGGATGATATTTGCAGTGCATTTTCTGTACGCATTTTGTAACAATTAGGTCTAATTTTCAACTAGCTATCTATAGTATCATTTCTATCCATCAAGCTTTCGATACTATGCACATGTGTGTCAAAGTGGAATATAATGGACCCAAGTTTGATCTATCAATCTATCTAGCTATCTATCTCACAATCTCACTATCTATCTCACAATCTACCAATCTTGAAATCTATCTATCTCACCATCTACAACAAGTTTCACTTTGTGACTAAATAAAGTACTTCTTATCTTATCTTATCTTATCTTATCTTATCTCTCTGCCTCTAAAGTGCTATCTATCTCATTATCTAACCCCTATCTATCTCACTACCTATCTCAATATCTATCCCATATCCCACTATCTATCCCGCTATCTATCTGATAATGTCTCACTATATATCTTGATATCAGTCTCACTATCTATCATGCTATCTATCTCACTATTTATCTGATTCTGTCCTACACCAATCTCACCACCAATCTCACTATCTATCTTGATATTTACCTCACTATCTATCTCTCTATCTATCTCACTATCCTCTCACTATCTATCTCACTATCTATCTCCTTTCTCTATTGTCTGTTTCTTTAGGACTATTAACAGACTATCCTTTTTGTATTCATCTGTCTGTCCAAACCATCTCTGCTGTCCCTTATAAATCTACCTGAGCAGCTTAGCCAGAAACAAGCCAGCTTTACACAGCTTTAAAAGGCTCCCAGCTTGATGAGAGAGTGCGCCATGTGGCCTCAAACAAAACAACTTTACTTTGCAATTTAAATGCTCTTTAAACTGTTTAAACTGCTTTATCAGAACTTGATGTGGGAGAACCCTAGGGCTGGGTGCCTGGCAGAGGCTAGCCCCTTTTAAGAAACAGGAGGAGAGGGCAGGAGTTGAGGAGGAGAGGAGAGGAGAAGAGGAGGACGAGGAGAAGGAGGAGAAGGAGGAGAAGAGGAGAAGAGGAGAAGAGGAGAAGAGGAGAAGAGGAGATGAGGAGATGAGGAGAGGTTGAGTTGTACGTCCTGTATTTATGCACTTGGTAGGCTAATTAAGCAGTGAGCAGAGGAGGCGAGGAGGGGAATACCGTGGAGAGGAGACTATTGCAAAGGAGAATATTGCAAAGAGGAGAATATTGCAAAGAGGAGAATGTTGCAAAGAGGAGAATGTTGTGGAAAGGAGAATCTCACAGTGGGGAGAATATTGCAGACAGGAGAATATTGTGGAGAGGAAAATAATGCAGAGAAAAAATATTGAGGATAGGAGAATAATTATTGTACATAATATCATTTCGGAGAGAATATTGCAGTACCTTGGTGCTCATGTTAACAGATGACTTTTGTTACCTATTCAAGGTTTTCCATAAATTTTAGCAATGTTAATGGATGCAGAATAACCCCGGAAATACGAATAAAAAGATCTGACATTTGAATTATGCCCATAAAAGGAGTCAGTACATGTATGAGAATAATGACATTATTTTGTATTCATTAACCTTTGTGTGCATCCTCAGCAGTACTATGACCCACTACCTAAGCAGATCGCTGAAGTACCACAGTGCAAAACAGGCAGGCCAATAGTGATCATCTTTACCATGTCATCATTACAGTCACATATACATCTCTGTAAACTGTTTGAGCATCCAGATCTGCTGTAGGATAGTATATATAGTTAGGCCTATATATTTTGGGCCCGAGGACTATATATTCGGGCTCAGGCCAAAAAGAACGTGGTTGATAACTTTTACTTTCATGTCTTCTATAACCACCACAATTTGAAAGCTTCTTCCCCTATACTTCCTTTCCAGGATCAAAGATTTCTCAAAAAGTGTTGTTTATGTTGTCTTCTTGAATTTATTGTCTTAAAGAGCATAATCCTTGCATTTGAACCTTGACCTTGTCATCACACGATGCTTAGCGAGAGCTTTGAAAATGACAATCTTTTTCAAAAAGGGTTGTTTACACACAACCACAAACTCCTCAACATGTGTTCCAATTCCACACAGCCAACTGCATTTCTCAAAAAGTGTAAAAGGAACTTTCACTTGTTTACATGTTGTTAAAAGCCAGTTGCTCGCCTTCATTCACGCACATCACGCATTTCTCGTCATTTCTCGCTTCATTACGTAATCGATGCGTGTGTTCCAACAAATTTCGTCTGCCCGACTCCCGCCTTTCTCCAAATGTCTGGCGTTCGTATGTTTGGCTTCCAAATCGTCTGCCCTTCATGGGGATTGGGTGAAATTGATTAATTCGAATGAAAATTGAAATAAATTTGAAGAAATTTGAATGAAATTAGAGAATATTGAATAAAATTTAAGAGACTCTTGATAAAAAGATCATCACTTCTAATACATGTTGGCCTACATGTATGTAGAATTGTAGATATAGGCCTATATATGTCCTTCAATCTATCGTACTTTCCATTACAAAACCTGGTTTTTGCTATTTAAATGCTTCATACAATGTAAGAAGAAGATGGGTTGTTAATTAGTCTGCTTTTATTTCCATCACCCTGCTCAAGTCAGTACATGCCTCAAGTCTTCCTGACGTTATAAAATTAATATTGCAATTAGCAAAATAATACCTATATATATGCCTAAACAAGTACAAACCATGCAGCCTTACATAACAATTAATAGAAGCATTTAGGCATAATGAGAACAGTTATTAATGTAGGCCTATAGCAATCCTATTCAGGCTATTGGTCTTAGTTTGACCAAACAGCTACCTTCACAGCTCTTCATGCGCTAAGCTTGTTGCGCTTGCTGCGGCAGCCTTTTTATGGAATTGCTTCGTCCGTGTGGTTTAGTGTCACAAATGCAAAGTGCTAGGACATACATGGAGATAATGAATAGCCAATAATAACTCATGAAGTAAAGAAATAATACGCTGCAATGCTCATGTAAGCCAAAGTTGCAACTGGTGTCTTCAGAACGGTTATAAGATTACTATAATAGGCCTATGTTTTATGAGGTCTTTAGCTTGCCAAGCATCAGTAGGGATATACTTAATTAGCATAAAATTAGGTCTATTTAGTGTCTATAATATCTACCTGCATGGGTCTTGTGTTGCATAGAAGAACTAAGACAAAAATTCCATTCAATTAATACAATTTTGGGGAGTAATCAATTTCATATGACAGTCATGGACATTTTGGCCTAGTGTAGCCATTCTGCAATTGATGTAGGGCCTATTGTGCATTCCACTACTCAAGTTTGACATCAGTGTCTTTACAAAAAAATCTATCAGAAACAATGGACATCTCTTAGGCCTAAGCATGGTTATCTTTTGATTGTTCATTCCTTCATAGATATTGGTCTTACTACTGTGCTAATGGGTGGGTAACAATGAGATAGCCCATAGGCTTTACATGAGAAGACAATAAAGAAATTTACGAATTATTATTGAAAGCCAAAATCAATTGATGTTTTAAAAAGGCCTAAGGCCAAATATGTCATGCCAATTCTGAGATCTATAACTGTATAGAATTTGTTGGTTTTTTTTTTCGGTTGGTTTTTGAAATTTGGATTCCTTTACACACGCATTATGCTAATGTCCACATTATTTCTAAAGGGGACATAGTGTACATAATTATAAATTTGATCATATCCAGAGGTGGAAATGTTGTTATTGTTTTGAAAATATTGCGTTGTAGAATAACCGCGAAAGTTCATGAATGAAACCAAAGCTTATGAATGAAATAAAGCTGAATGAATGGAAAGAAAGCTACACACACTTATAATAAGAATTCTGAGCTCTGGTGTTGTGAGAATTTGTTCTTAGCACATGGCTTTTCCCGCGTCTATAGAATTGGCGCGAACTTTGCGAAGGCGGGGAAGAACTTGGAACGCACTCTCGTCTGCTATTTGGGAAATGTCCTCACAGCTGAACCACAAATGACGTCACACCACTTCCGGTATTCATATTGTTTCTTTATCATATCTTCCTTAGATTTTTATTTCATGTTTTAGGTTAAATGCTTTTTTTCCCTTTATTAAAAACTTTTTGTTGTGAATTTCTTTTTTTCACTAACCTTAACCTATGGTATTCATCGTGGCCTGTACCTAAACAAGTACGTGTAGCATCCTGAGATTGTGTTATGTCGGTCGGCTGTCTTGCCGGTTTCATACGACATAAAAAGATTTAAAGACCTCAAGGTACATTTTCACAACTTTACTCCCACAATTTTGAAAAATTACCTGTCTCACAGCTGTTTCACATTGCCGTGATTATTGCAAAAAAAAAACAACACAAGAAGTAAAGATGGTATCACCCAGGTAAATCAACTTTGTAATACATGCAGCCCAATAAAATTGACAGCAGTTTAATTTTTCTGAGTAGGTATATATTAAGCACCATATTTTTTCAAAGTTTCAGATTGATAAAATGACAACAAAAAAGCTAGAAATTAAAGGTCGTGAAATAATTAATATTTTCAAAAGCATTTTAATCAGTGGCGTATTTAGGGGAGGCATTGGGAAATAGGAAAAGCTACGGATGACAAAATAATCACCACATGTTGTTCACCGCCCAAAGCAATTCCTAGATACGCCTTTGATTTCTAATCAGATGCAGCCGAATAAAATCAGGTAGATCATTTTTTGACTGAAGCTTAGAAGATGTGGGTAAATGTCGTAAAAGGCACTGCCTTTATCTGAGCCTGGGGTAGGTCTAAAATTCCTGTTTTAAAGAGGGACATTTGTCATATCTGAGATCAAACATGCAGGTAAAGCTGTCTATGAGCTATAATTACTATTTTCCAAAACTTCCATAATGTTCAGCTATTTATTCCATCTTTTGATGCTTCCTTTTTCATGGTGAGAACTTTCCTTTCTGTGTTATGATCTCTCTATCTATCTTTGTCTTTAATTGTTCATTGTGTCATGCTGTTTGTGGATCTGTCTGATCATAACTGCCATGTCTGTCTATTGGGACATTTTCTCTTTATCCCTAATGAGTTAATTGCAGTCCCAACTTTCCCCACTGCAACAATACCCCACTTTACTCAAGCATTGATTTCTCCCTAATTAATCGTTTGATGAATATCTGTTGCAATGCTGGGAGTTGTGAGCTGTGATACCATAGAGTAACATTGTGAGTAAGGCCTGGAAGGGGGGGGGGCTGTTAACATAATTCTCCATAATCTATTTTTAAAGTGACAATAAGTCCCATTTCTAAAATGGTCTTCAAAGAGCTTGAATCTTCGTGAGTGAAACATTTTGTTCTGTGATTGAAATATAAAATGTACAAGTTCATTTATTTGTGGTCAATCTCAACAGCCAGGCCCTTTCACCGAGAGTATACAGCCAGGTAACAAATGTATAGCATATATATGTTTAATTCTTTTACAATTTTTATTCCAAGGAGAGGAAGAACTGCCTATATTGTAATCCAACTATAGCAGATTTTCTGGTCTCCAACACAACAATTTGGCTTTTTAATTTTTTTGTATGATTTTTTTATAATTCCTAAAAGGTGTGTGAATAAAGGTAAAGGACCAATAAAATCCAAAACCAAAATGATTTATAAACTGGAAAGAAAAAGAAGAATGAGTCTTAAGTAAACTGCAGAGGAAGAGGCACAGACCACGGTTTGCAATTTTCTTAGGTCTGCATCAATAAACCGAAAATTCAACAGGCCTTATACCCTGGCTAAATAATTGAGTACTGGCTTCAATGCTTTTACACTCTGCACATTGTAACGCAAATTTAATTCAGCATCCTTTTTCTCTCAAGGTTGTTACAATAAATGAAATGCAATACCTTATATACCAACATGCATAACATATTTGGCATGAAACTATTCCGACTTGAAACAGTCTTTCCTATAAAATTCCAGCAGTTCCATAACTTCCATAGCTCACAGGGTGTAATAAATCTTGATCACCTGCGTCCAGTAATCCTTACAATCAATGGACTGCTTCATTGTGGCGACGCCTAGTGTAAAATTGTATTTGCTCCACTTGCATTTGCTGTCCTCTAGTGGTTGGTGTGATCAAACTGATGCTGAAGGAAAGGGCACTGAGAATCTCAGGCAATCCATGCCACTACACAAACCCCATGTTATTGCTAACTTGCCAAGGACTCCATAGTGGATACCATAACTTGTCAAAGGACATTTTGGATCCACCAGAAACTATGACTGGAAACCAGGGCTTTGGAGTCGGGAGTCCCGGAGTCGGGCGTCAGGGTCGTGTAGCGGAATTTTTTAGTGGAATCGGAGTCAGAGTCGTACTTTGACTTTTAAGAGGAGTTGGGAGTCGAAAATTAATTTGATGACTCCTGACTTCTGAAAGTAATTAGGCCTATAATTTACAAAAACACCAGTGTTACAACTTACAACAATGCAAAATATATTCCAACTTTTACAAAAACTTCCGCAACAAGTTTTCATGTGCAAAATCCTACATGGGAACTTTATCTAATTACTCCCCCCCCTCCCTGTTAACAATGTAATATTTGTGTGCAATTATGCTTATAAGTGATGTCGGGAGTAAAAGTCAGAGTACTGAGAGTTGTAAATCAGGAGACCTAAGGAGTCGGAGTCACTTTTCAGAAAGCCAAGAGTCGAAGTCGGAGTTGGTTCACTTATTACTACCCGAATCCGAAGCCCTGCTGGAAACAGAACATCTTAATCTCCCAGCGCAAAAAGGAGCATGTTTGAATCATCAAATTATTTAAAATACGCTTCATTTAAACGCTCTATATTATGTGTTGTCAGTTTATCCAACTAAACATGTTTTAAAAGAGTATCATCAGCTGGTACTGTTTACAGATCAACCCTCTTTTGTATAGTACAAAAAGTAAGTAAGTGAGAGACTGTCCTATATCCTGAATGCCTACACAGCATATCGAGACTGCAATTTCAATATTTTGGGTTTTTAGCCAGTAAAAGTGAATAATTTTGCCAAACGACTTTTTGTTATAATTCCCAAGAAAAATGGTATAATGCAAATCAATTGCCAGGGATTCAAACCTTGATTATTTGCCTTAGTTTAGTCAGATGATGAACCGCAATACAGGCATCCAGTCCGCACTATTCAAAAATTTTATAAAGAGAGCTGCCTGTGGCACAGTGAGACAGTTTGAGGCGGGGCACAGTGAGACAGTTTGAGGCGGGGCACAGTGAGACATCACAAAATACACTCGAAACGACCTGAATGTAATGCATAGTTCATAATTCACTATTAAAAACAAAATGCCTGCTATAAACTACCGATTTCAGTGAGTTATAACCAAAGGGAAGCATCAGAAAAGAATTTTGATAAGTATGTTACAGGTGCGGCAGGTTAAATAAGTCGTGCATGTGTCCTGTGCAATGAAGTTTTGAAACATGCTAAAAAAAAAGACCTAAAAATTCACCTAGCCAGTTGCTTTTATAAGAGTACAGTAGTTTCTGTAGCAAAAATTGACAGAACAATTCCGCAGGTCCTGAGGATTGGCGGTTATGGCAGCAGATGCCCTGTCTCACTGTGCCCCGCCTGCTGTCTCACTGTACCCCGCCCATGGGGCACAGTGAGACACTTAACAAGCATGGACGTAACTCAAAATTTCTCCAAACCCGTAAAAGGTAGGAACCTGAAACTACTGGACAATATACTCACCGTCATTATTTATAAAGTGGACCTCATCTCATTTAACTCGTTCCTGCCAACATTTTTGAACACTTGAAAAAAAAAAGTCTCACTGTGCCCCGCTCTCCCATATATAATATTAAGAAATAGAACATGCCGCTATTTTGTCAAACAAATATGACCATGAAAATGTCCATGATTATCTGTGGAGATTAATGAATTCAACAACAGAGAAAACACAATTGAGCCAAACTGAAAAATTGGCAAATCTTGCATATGGTTCAGAACACTAGTCAATTATAGCCCTTTCAGATCGGCGGTCCACTTGAAAAATTAATTTTCTTATTTTCAATTTTCAAACTGGCTTTGCCACGTCATTACAGCGAAACACTTAGATATAGACACAATGAGGATCAGTTCACTGCAAAAAAATGCATTTCTTGACTAATGATAGCTGATGAAGTGTCATCTTCTCTACCTCAACATGGGAAAGATAGAGGCTGTTTGATTAGTCATGATCAATAGAAGGCCATTTGACTTGTCAAAACTGATTTCAGAGTGAAAATCAGATACATAATCCTTTCGTTTGGCTGTCACCAACAAGTGGGATAAGCCTCCTTCAATCAAATTAACATTGAAAGTATTGGGTTTGATCATGACAAAACATCAGCATGATGACACACGAAGTGCCATTTTCACAGTGCAGCAGTCCAATCAAATTCTATATCAAAGTGTTTCACTGTAACAATTTTCTGGTGGCTCCAAACCTTCTTATTTGATAAGTACCTTGAGTCATTTAACTAGTTTGTTTATTGACATCTATGCTACAAGACATGATATGCACTGAATCAACTGATTATTCATAAACTGACACAAACAAACATTTTTAAGCCAGTGACATCACAAGACCAAGTTGAAAGTTAATTTTAAAAGTGTTAGGACTGCAAATCTGCAAAGATCTATAATTGACCCCATGTCAATCACAGCTGTCAATAAAAAAAGCTCAAAGCTTGTGCTTGAAATTGCATGGCTCACAACATAGACACAAAATTTCAACATCCAAATAACGCAACTTAGTCTTGATGTGTACAACCAAAAAACATAACAATATCATGTTGAATGCCACGGTGGACTGTGGCACTGTGAAAACGGCACTTCGTGACTCATGATAGCCGATGAAGTGTCATCTTCTCTACTTTCAACATGAGAAACATAGAGGCTGTTTGATTAGTCATGATCAAATGTAAGCCATTAGACTTTAGAGTGAAAATCAGATGCATAATCCTTTCGTTTGGCTGTCACCAACAAGTGGGATAAGTCTCCTTCAATCAAATTAACATTGAAAGGATTGGGTTTGATCATGACAAATCATCAGCATGATGACACACGAAGTGCCATTTTCACAGTGCCACAGTCCACTTTAATTCTATATCAAAGTGTTTCGTTGTAACCTCAGCAGTCATTTGATTTTGACATGGGGTTCCGCCAACTTGCTTTTTGCTTATTTTCGACAGTTACAATTGTTACATGGAATTCTTCATTGAAAGTCACTTGTACCTGGTTCAGATCAGTTAGCTGAACCTCCCTCTTGGCTGCAGAAATACAAATCTGACAGAGGTCCATGATGGCCCCAAGGTGCACTCTAAAAAATTCAGACAAAATTGGTTTTTTAGATTCAAAATGGTTTTTTGAAAAACCAAATTTCAATGCAAAAAACCAACATGGATTTTTTTTTAAATCCATGTTGGTTTTGCATTGAAATTTGGTTTTTCAAAAAACCATTTTGAATCTAAAAAACCAATTTTGTCCCGACATATTTTAGAGTGTTTTATATGGGTTTCACTCGAGTGATGGTGCCAATAACGACAAAAAATAAATATATAAATTAAAAATACATTTTTTTTTAAATGCCAACTATCAGATTGTGCGAAGAATATCTCTTCACATAGCTTTTTAGGACAGAACTCTGGCAACAATAATTATATGGTCATAAAATTGACAGAACTTCCTCACCTTAAATTTATTCAAATCATCCAGTTTGAATCACCCTGATATGCATTGTAGAGGTGGTTACAACCGTTACATACATTTGAGGAAAACATTACCCTTTATTTGCCTTTTTTTTCTTCCAGAAAATCGCCTAAATCCAGTTTCCAATTTGAAAATTTGTATGACCACTTTTTTGTGGTGAACATTGTACAGGGCTGGTGGTAGTTTGATTTATCATTATAATGCAGTATCAAGTTATCTCTTATACATTTCACAAAGGAAATCATCATATTCACTTACAGATTTCAAGAGGGTGTCTCCAGGTCAAGTAGATATATTACGCTGTAAATTCTGAAATTCTGAGTTAGCTCAAATGATTGAGTGAGACGCTTGCACAATTATTTGTTTGAGCCATGATAGCTTGCTGTTTTGAGTTATGATAATCTTTATGTTGTTATAACTGGCAAACAACAAGCTATCTTGGCTGAAAGGAATTGTGCCACCATGTCACTCAATCAATTAAGCTAACTCAAAATTAAAAATTTACAGTGTATGCACCACTTGTGGTTCTAGTTCCAGTGGGGCAGGGGCTCTGAAAGTGTCGTCAGAAAACCGAAGAAAAGTATAAGTAAGTTGGTGAGTATTTATTTTATGTTTACATATATACAATACTATTTACAGTATCCTTCAACAAACTTAAATTAATATATTATACAAAATATATATGGCAGGCTACACCAAATGTAGACGTATTTGCCTTTAACAATATACATATAATAAACGGTAACCACCATATCAATTGATCATGTTCAAGGGTACACATACCCAAAGAAGAATTATCGAAACCAATCCATTTTTTAACACAATACAAAACATTATATGTATTTATATATACTAATATACAGTCACCATAAAACACTTATGCACAAATAGAAACCAAAATTGTGGTTAAGGTCACATTTACCACCCCTTGGGGCGGATGGGGAAATCCTGCCTGACAGCCCTACAAAGGCATGCATCCAGAGACAGCTCAGCAGCATCTGTTCTTTCAGGATTGCTTTCCCCTATCTGCGTGCCTCGGCGGTCCAACGTCGGCCCAAAGCTGGTCCGATGCTACTGACATCGGACTGATGCTGGGCCGACGTTGGACCGCCGAGGCATGCTGACAGGGTCAGGATTGCTGGGAAGAGAAGAGCCCTCAATCAGATTTGTATTTCTAATGAAATATTCAATGAGAAGCAGGCCCACGGAGGGTGAGTAATGTCTTTATATACATTGGTGTACAGTACATACCGTTTTATTATTTATATAATTTCAATGTCCATTAAGAGATTGTTTTCATCCTCAACCACAATACGGTGTCACTTGCTTGTCACAATCAAATTTGATGTTCAACTGCTGGTAGGAGACATTTCCCATTTGCAATTTCTCTCTGTTTATCAATGTATATTTTGTTGTATTCAAGCCTGTTTTGTGGATATTGGCCTCTGACCACTGAAAGATGAAAACACATCATAGATAAACTTCATGCAGCTTATAAATGAATATACACTTGAGAATAATTAGAAAGACAGATAATTAGACATATGATATACGAGGGGCGTTCGAAATAAAAGTTCTGAACAATTTTTTTGGCCGACCTTTCTGTCTGAGGTGGCTGTATGAAAAGGCCCCATTTAAGCTCGTAACTCCCAAACGGAGCCTCCATTTGGGACTTCAGGGAGCTACGGGAGTTACTGGAGTTGGCAGGAGTTAGTGGGAGTTGTGGGAGATAGTGGGAGTAATGGGAGTCAGCAGGAGTTAGCAGAAATTAGTGGGAGTTAGTAACGGGAGTAAGCAGGAGTTAGCAGGAGTTAGTGGGAGTTAGCAGGAGTTAGTGGGAGTTGGTGGGAGTTAGTGGGAGTTAGCAGGAGTTATGGGAGTTATAGAAGGAGTGAGTGGGAGTTACGGGAGTTAGTGGGAGTTATGAGAGTAAGCAAGAGTTATGGGAGTTAGCAGGAGTTAGTGGGAGTAAGCGGGAGTTAGCAGGAGTTATGGGAGTTAAGGAGTTAGCAGGAGTTAGTGGGAGGTACGGGAGTTAGCAGGAGTTAGTGGGATTTAGCGGGAGTTGCAGGGCGTCAAGGAGTTCCGGGAGTTGCATGCTTAAATGGGGCCTACTAAAGTGCATTTGCAGAAATGTCTGCCAAAAAATGGATGTCTTTTTCATTTTGCACAATCCTCCTGACTTCGTAGGTTGTCTAAATGTCATAAGAATGCCGTTCAAAACTTGGTTTGCACAACCAAAATCAGTGACCAGTCAACCTACAGCGTATTGCTAAGTACAATTCCACGGCGTATTGCTAAGTACAATTCCACTCCAAAATTTTAAGATTTATGGAAGCTTTAAATTCACAACAAATTGCACTATTCACTGAAGTAATATGAACCAAAAGAGCACATCTACGTTGTAAAAATGTTGTGACAATGTTGCAATGTTTCTGAAAATTACATAATTTAATGGCAGAAATAATGTTGTCACAACATTGTTAAACATAGTCAAAGATATTATGTTTGCCTATGATGTTGTAGCAACGTTTTCACAATGTTGTGAAAAAACTGCAATTACAGGTGATTTCATTACCATGCGATTCTGGTCATTCACACTTAACAGTGAGAAATCAATGCTAAACAGGTACTTGATATGTTTGATATATTAGATGTGTGACGTTCTGCTGTTTCTGAACCAATCAGATTAACCCAATATGCTATGTATTTAGTAGCCAAAAACCTTGCGAATCTCGTACTAATGAAATCGCCTGTAATGTTGTGTTCACATTGTGGCAACATAATTTCTACCATACAGTTCCATGTGACCAACGGACTGGCCCTCCAACAATAAGTATCATTGTGTTAACGTTGTACATTTGCCGCTTAGGAAGATAGATTTTAGTAAGAATTTTGCTTTTTCACCCTGTGGAGGACAGATTGATAGATTGGTCTATTGGCTCATCATTAGATAGACAGACACACAGATGACAGCAAGAGACAGACAGACTTACATGGTCTTCTTTTTGTTGTTTTGACTTGCCCCAATCTCTCCGGTGACCATCTCCCCAATGTTTGAAAGTCTTTTTTCCAGTGCTGATATTCTTGGGTCGTGTAATCTTGAAACATAATCATCATATACATTATACAATATAGAAAGGACTTGGAAATTGGAGACCAGCTATCCCAATTGTAGCCGGCGTTAGTGGAACTCTCCTTTTTCCAGCTCCCTAGTGTCCCCGCACACATTAAAACTATTTGCCGCCATTTTGTACCATTGCTGAGTCCATGTAGCTGGCATTCCGGGCTCCAGAACACTTTTAATCTATTGAAAACACTACTGATTTGCATCGCCGAGGCTTAAATGGAATGTTTAAGGTGGATCTTTGGAAAAATGGTTAATGATTAAAACGGGTCATTACTTTTTTGATAGAAGACAAAAAGGAAGCCAGGAATGCTCCTGCATTTTTACTACTCTGGGTTGATTGTGACCCATCAGTAATTTTGAAGCAACTGAACTTCATAAGACAAAATAAATTTGACCTAAATTGAAAATGAGAAGACAGAGGCACAATTCGGCGCAAGCCAGAAGGTCCTAGACCATGTTCAGCCTGCGCTATGGCCATTATAAGATTTAAAAACGAAGCTGTGTGAAGGTTGAAGATCAGGGTGTTAAAATCACAGGAAAAGTACATATATTAACATCTTAAAAGAGCGTCTGAAGCCCTGGATAGATAAGATATACAGTGCTATACAGACAATTTGATCTTCAAACAATATGGGGCATCAGCCACGCTCTAATGGAAAGCCCAGAACTGGATCAAGGTTCGCTCTGTCAAGTTTCTCGGCAGGACAATATGGCCCCTATTATCACAAGATCTCAATCAATGTGATTATTCTGGGTGGGCAAATTTAGAAGCATATCCCTACAAGACACCGCAGACCTTAGTTGCCCTATGAAGGCTTGCAATCAGTTTGTATGGGAAAAACCGACACAAAGACACATTTTTTACACCTCCATCATTAAGGCCCACTGTAGAAAAGTCATCAGTCCAAAAGGACCTCTGAATGAATAAATTATCTCTAGAAACGTAGTTCTTTGCTATACACATTATTCTTGTGTTGAAAAATAAGTAATTGTTACAATGAGCATTATCCAAAACATTATTCATAAGTGTAAAGTTTTTTTGTGACCACCCTGTAATCCAGTCGATTGACGACATATATCTTCAGTTACTGCCCAGCGAAGTGGAGAAGATGTGGCGGGAATCGGCTGACGCACGTCATCGGGCAAAATATCAGGATTAATCAGAGGTATGTCTCGTAAAACTGGCGGGATCAGCGGATTAGGTACAGTTGTTGACTTGGTGGGGCTAATCCGGTGTTTTCAATGTGTTTAGAGTATATTACGGAGCTCCGAAAACCCAGCTCCATTGACTTAAGAATGGCACTAAATGGCGGCTGGTTCCCAAAATGACAACAACAGCGCAAAATCACACGTAATCTTGTTGCGAGAAGAGAAAATCTTTCTGAGCGAATTCAGTGAGAATTTGTTAATAGATTTTTTTGATGAAAGAAAATATTAAACCCAGATTCTCCTCATGTTCAGGACTTGACAGAGCTCTTTTTCAGGGGGTGGGGGGATCTTATCTGAAAATACGGAATGGTGTATTCGGCTTATTTGACTAAATGTAGGCCTATGTAAGCCAAACCATGACTTAACGGTGAGAATTAATTGAGGGATGCCACCAGGTCCTGAAGGCTGAGGAGGATTCCAACTAGACTCAGTCTCAGATATAGTTTACTGCCAAACGAACATTTCATAAATACATTACATAGTTAATCTTGACTAAAACAAATTGATTCGTAAGGAAAACAAAATCTCTCCAAGGACCTAAGTCCCAGCCATCGGGGGGGGGGGGACCTTGTAAGGCTATAAGATAGGCTACAGGGCCTTTGGCATTTGGCCAAAATTGACAAAATCATCATTATGGTTATAAGATGATAGTCCAGGAGCTAGCACACCATTTCTGGGCACATTAAACATTAGATTTGTAATAAATAAAACCTTTTTACTATTAAATGTAATTTGTTATATAACATACATGGTCTATACAATTATACATACAGTGATTTTGGCATGGGTCAGCCTCTTATAAAATTCATCATCTTCTTGGCCCCATCCCCAATAGTTGGAAGCCATACCATTAAGCTGCATGCAATACAATTATATAATAAATCAACAAAGATATTTAAAAAAGCAATAGAACTAAAATAAAAGACATTAAAGCCAAACCTTTCTAAATGTTTCCTTTGCCACCAAAATAATCCCACCAAGAAAAGTCTTGTATTTGTAGACAGGGTGGAGGCCAGGGGCTGACACATGATACACCCCCTGAAATCATCAAGAGAATTGTAAAACAAAAAAAATCATTCCCTGCCTACCAGGATAGGAAATCCATTGTTGGCCCCAGATTTATCAAATGTTAAAATTTTAAGGGGCCGACCACATGATATTTGGGGCTATAGATTTTACCCTCAGGAAGAACATTTTGCACGATAAGTGAAAACAAATATGTTTTTCAAGCGCAAAAGAGCAACAAACTTAAATTTTTAGGATTGAAAATTGCTCTTTACTCAATTTTTAGAATTGAAATTGTTATTTACTCCATCAATTTTTAGGATTGAAAATTGTTATTTACTCAAGCAATTTTTAGGATTGAAAACTGTTATTACTCCATTTTTAGTTTTGAAAATTGTTATTTTATCAATTTTTAGGATTGAAAATTGTTATTTATTCGATTTTTCGGATTGAAAATTGTTGTTCACTCAATTTTTAGGGTTGAAAATTGTTATTTACTCATTTTTTTTCGATTGAAAATTGTTATTTACTCAATTTTTTAGAATTGAAATTGTTATTTACTCCATCAATTTTTAGGATTGAAAATTGTTATTTACTCAAGCAATTTTTAGGATTGAAAACTGTTATTACTCCATTTTTAGTTTTGAAAATTGTTATTTTATCAATTTTTAGGATTGAAAATTGTTATTTATTCGATTTTTTGGATTGAAAATTGTTGTTCACTCAATTTTTAGGGTTGAAAATTGTTATTTACTCATTTTTTTTCGATTGAAAATTGTTATTTACTCAATTTTTTAGGATTGAAGATAGTTATTTACTCCATTTTTAGTATTGAAAATTGTTGTTTTATCAATATTTAGGATTGAAAATTGTTATTTATTCAATATTTAGGATTGAAAATTGTTATTTACTCAATTTTTAGGATTGAAAATTGTTATTTTATCAATTTTTAGGATTGAAAATTGTTATTTACTAGTATTTAGGATTGAAAATTGTTGTTTATTCAATTCAATTTTTAGGTTTGAAATTGACATTTACTCAATTCTTATTATTGAAAATACTTATTTACTCTAATTTTCTGGTTGAAAATAGTTATTTACTCAATTTGTAGGATTGGAAATAGTTATTTACCCAAATTTTAGGGCTGAAAATAGTTATTTACTAAAATTTTAGGGTTGGAAATAGTTAAATCGTTACTTACTCAATTTTTAGGATTGTAAATTGCTTTTTACTCAATTTTTAGAATTGAAAATTGTTATTTACTCAATTTTTAAGATTGAAAATTGTTATTTACTCAATCAATTTTTAGGATTGTAAATTATCATTTACTCAATTTTTAGGATTGATAATTATTATTAACTCAATCAATTTTTAGGATTGAAAATTGTTATTTACTCAGTTTTTAGGATTGATTGTTATTTACTCCATTTTTAGTACCAAAAATTGTTTCTTTACACAATTTTTAGGATTGTAAATTGCTTTTTACTCAATTTTTAGAATTGAAAATTGTTATTTACTCAATTTTTTAGATTGAAAATTGTTATTTACTCAATCAATTTTTAGGATTGTAAATTATCATTTACTCAATTTTTATGATTGATAATTATTATTAACTCAATCAATTTTTTGGATTGGAAATTGTTATTTACTCAGTTTTTAGGATTGAAAATTGTGTTTTGCACAATAAATTTCTAGGATTGAAATTGTTCTTTACACAATTTTTAGGATTGAAAATTGTTATTTACTCAATTTTTAAGATTGAAAATTGTTGTTATCTCAATTTTTAGGATTGAAAATTGTTATTTACTCAATTTGTTGGATTGAAAATTGTTATTTATTCAATTTCTAGGATCGAAAATTGTTATTTACTCAATTTTTTTGATCGAATATTGTTATTTACTCAATGAATTTTTAGGATTGTAAATTATCATTTACTCAATTTTCATGATTGATAATTATTATCAACTCAATCAATTTTTTGGATAGGAAATTGTTATTTAGGCCTACTCAGTTTTTAGGATTGAAAATTGTGTTTTGCACAATAAATTTTTAGGATTGAAATCGCTCTTTACACAATTTTTAGGATTGAAAATTGTTATTTACTCAGATTTTAGGATTGAAAATTGTTTTTTTCACAATAAATGTTTAGGATTGAAATCGTTCTTTACAGAATTTTTAGGATTGAAAATTGTTATTTACTCAGTTTTTAGGATTGAAAATTGTTTTTTGCACAATAAATTTTTAGGATTGAACTTGTTCTTTACTCAATTTTTAAGATTGAAAATTGTTGTTCACTTTATTTTTAGGATTTAAAATTGTTCTTTACTCAATTTTTAGGATTGAAAATTGTTGTTATCTCAATTTTTAGGATTGAAAATTGTTATTTACTCAATTTGTTGGATTGAAAATTGTTATTTATTCAATTTTTAGGATCGAAAATTGTTATTTACTCAATTTTTTTGATCGAATCCAGAGATAACAAATCTTATGTAACACGTACGGTTTCTGGATAATCATATCTCAGCTTCGGGTTGTTCGGAAGCAAGTCCACATCATGGATAGCAAAGTAGTCACATTCTTTCTCTGTTTCTAGAAAGCCAACATTCATAAGGCCAGCCCGATTGAATCTGAAACAAAAGAAAAAATTAACCCAAAGATTACACTTACAGATGATTTCATAATTGTAGACACAGAGACTGAAAATGATTTTTTTTCTAGGACATGTATTCTATAGGGAAAAGTGATATCAAAAAACTTGTGACATCACTTTTCCCAATAGAATAGTCTGGGGTCCACATCCCAAATTGAGAAAAAATTTGCCCCCGATTTTTATACAAAGAAATTTGGTGTCGTTGGATAGGTAACAAGTTAAGCTTTCAGAATCTGCTAGGTGTCGCCCTGAGACCATTGGCATAAGGTTGCTATGGCAACCGAAACATAATAAAAGTGGTTATTTTAGTATTTCATCAATATTTTGCAAAATATCGAATAACAGGACAACTTTTAATGCTACATTCACCAAATTTTGGAAGTATTTTCAGATTTGGGAGTTTTTTATGACCACTTGGTTGTTTTGACAATAAATTTTAAAAACCTTCCATTTTTGGGTGAAGTTAACCTTCAAATACCCCTTTTTCCACTATGTGCTATATTTCAAACTTTGCAGTTCAACCATATATTATTATATATTCAATTTTTCTTGTGCTTTAGAATGCCCTGGAAGTGGGCTACACATTTGCCATTGATAGCCAAGCCAAGCCTTTGCATTTCTGTTGCCACGGCAACACAACATTATAATTCAAAATTCAAGATGTCCAACTCGAAAGCATGAAATGTGAAATAACTCAAAGACTAGGGTGTCTATCCTCAATGAATTTGGCAAATTTATGTAATAATCAATTTTACATCAGGTTATATAACAATCTAAAAACTGTCTTTTTAAAAAGTTCCATTTTTAGGTGAATTAAACCCGTAAATACCCCTTTTTTCAACAATTTACTATATTTCCAACACTGCCGATCAAACAAATTTTGATTTTATATTAAATTTTTATTGTGCATTAGGATGCCCTGAGAAAAGGCTGAAAATCTGATATATTATGGTCAAGCCAAGCTGTTGCATTTCTGTTGCCAAGGCAACATAACATTATAATTCAGAATTCAAAAGGTCCAACTCTAAAGTACAAAATGTGACATAACACGAAGACCAGTGTATATATCCTCATGAGATTTGCACAAGTGTGTAATAATGAATAGTCCTTCCACGGGTGCAACATTCAGGTGAATGTCATTTAAAAAACATTCTTTTTTGGGGTAAATATTACCTATTGATAACCTTTTTGAAATAACATTTTATATTTCAAACCCTGTTGTTCAGCTATTGTATCATGTATATATCAAATCTATTTTGAGATACACATTGCCCTGAAAGTGGGCTATATATTTGACATATATTAGTTGAGCGAACAAATTGCATTTCTGTTGCCATGGCAGCCAAACAATATATTTGAAAATTCAAAACTTCAAACTAAGCATCAAATATGGCATAACTCAAAAGCTGGTTCATGACTGATACTATATACAATACAATACAATACAATACAATGGGTCTTCGCGAGATTTCGGCAAGAATATGTAAAAATGAATAATTCAACAGTTTATACACAATTTCTATAACTGTCATATGAAAGCATTCCATAACTGGGTGAATTAGACCAAAAAAATCAAATGTTTTATAATGACCTTATATATTCCAAGCTCTTCCAATCAACCATACTTCATATCATATCAATTTTGTTTTCAGAATTAGAATGCTTGAAAGTTGGCTGTGAATTTGACATTCAAGAGTCAAGCAAACCCAGTCTGTTTCCATGGCAACCCAATATATTTCAAAATAAACAAGTGTTAAACAGAAGCCTGGCATAATTTGAAGCTTGGAAATATCTGTTTGAAATTTTGCAAGTAGGGCCTACATAATGGTATCCATGGTATCATTCTGACTAACAATCAGATAATTAAACATTTGAATGACTGTCATTGGCAAAAAACATCCTGTTTTGGGGTGAATGAGACACATAAATGACATAATGTATAAACAATCAGAAGCTTTAAGCTTATATTAGGTCCTCATATTATATTTCAGGCCACTTTGCAGATCTTTTCCAATTAAGCTGGTGCTTCAAGTATCGAGCCACTTCTCAACAACAGTGTTGAGCCAACCTTCTCTTTGCAAATTTCCCTTGTTTTCATACATGTTGTCAGTCTGTTTATTGCTTATGGTCAAGAGTGACTTCTCCTTATGGGTGGAGGGAGGTTTGTTCCTATCCCTTTCTTTTATAATAATCCTAATTGATGCAGCACTACACTTTTATGGGCAATCCAGGTGCATTGTATTACAAACTCCAGAGTTCAACTTGCCTATTTTTTTATTTGAAGTAATTATAGTCCATCGGGAGCGAAATATTTGCTCACCAAAGCTTTCAGCCATGTCCAATGGCTTTCTTTGAAGTCATTATCTAGCTCAAGTCACAGATGATAGCACTTGTTGAGCAATAGTTAGTTTGGTACGGAAAGATGATCGCAGAGAATAGTCAGCACTGCATCTTGGTTCAAAGCTGGTTTGGTGGACATACTTCTTCCTTGAACCATTCAGACCCCATTAACATGTAACTCAACAGCGGCATAACAAAGAGGGGGCATATGCCACCCAATCTGTCAGGTGCACCCAAGAAAAAAGTGTAATATATCAACACACACAGTACTAAATATATCTGCATGCCCCTCCCCCCCCCCCTCCCCAAAATTGCATGAATCCCAAGTACCACTCTTGTGCTCCCAATGCATTTCTCCACCTCCCCCACACTCAAGACTCCTAGATATGCATGACCTTGTCATTAGGATTTTCAATAAGAAGTACAGTGGTCCCTGGGGTGTAAGTTAAATTGCATATTAAGTTACAAGAGAAAAGATAACAAATTGTCTGGTGCATTACAAAGTGTTGAGATCACAGAACCTGACATGGCAAAGGGCAGAGGAAGTAAACCAAAACAAACCAGAGTCAGGTGTAAGGAGGTGTGAGACTAAGGACTCACATGTGATGTTAAGGCCTTTAAGGACGTCCAACCTTCCATCTCCTCCCACACAAGACCCTGAAATGGAAATCTAAGAACTAGAGCTTCTGGATAGAGACCTGAATGTCACAAAACCAGTACGACATGCCATCACTGGAAAAGGAATTTGATCTTTAATCTCTTCGATGGACTTTTATGCGTTTCGTATTTTTTGGAAAAACTGCAAAGTTGTTTGCATAAAAACCTATTTTTATATATCCCTGCCTGAGGAGAAAAACACATAATGAAATGTGCCTCACTGAGAAATCACTGTAATGATCACAAGCCCTGGCAAAACTGATGATGCGAGAAGCATAGACACCATAAGCTGGCTTTTCTGTAATATTAGATGCAACAGGATATGGATAGCTGACAATCTTGAAATTGAAGTCATCCCTTTTGTCATATAATTTAGTGTGGAATGTGTTATTCTAGATTGTAATGAGAAGGTCCAAATAAGAAGCTTCCTTGGTTATTGAGAGCTCTTATATTTGTTTCAACTTGTTGCAACCGCTTTTAGCTTGTGACCCTCTGGGCATACATTGGAGGGGAGTAGTGTGACCCACCTCCTCCGTGCATACAGATCTGGCTGGACAAAGACGGATGCGACCTCAACATCTGCACCAAACTTAAATGTGAAAATATTTTCAAAAGCAAAAGTCAGATTAATGCAACTTGGCCAGGACTAACAGAATGCTATCTTATGGATTTAAGAGATCAATTTGAAAATCACGTACATGTCCTTCAGAAACATCTTACAAAGTAAGAAGTTCAAGCATAATGAAAAAGGCACATACAGCAAGCTGCATTGGTAAAACCCAAGCGCAATTAACATAATTTTTATTAAATTGTGCCAGAAATCTGAAATCTCTGTAAAACATGGAAGCAGTTACAAGAACATGGAAGCAGCTACCAGAACATGGAAGCAGTTACCAGCTTTATAGGAAAGGTTCTGCAATGTTGACTGAACATTAATATGAGGTAGGGCTGCACGATATATCGAAATGATATCGATATCGCGATATCACATGCCACGATATTGATATCGTGCAAAACACGATATTCACGATATCATTATTTTCAAAAATTGTCAAAATACAACCCACTTTTTGGGCCTCCGAATGCCGTGTCAGCAGCAAAAATGGCCAATATATGTCCGTAGAAGATGGCGAAAGGTGCCAAACCACTAAATTAGAAATATTTTAAAGTTTATTTGAAAATCTGACCAGAATTGACGAAATTAGCAAGAAATTGTGGAAAATCCGAAGCAGGCTGCTGCATGTAGTTATCCCTGACACGATCTGACCTACTGAGGCGCGGGGTCCCACTGGTGGGCGCAGGGAGCAGTCAGTTGAGGGAGCAGTTCTTTAATTTTACCAAATATCGAAAATGATATCGTTATCGACAATTTAACCCCTAATATCGATATCGACCATTTTTCCAATATCGTGCAGCCCTAATATTAGGATCCAGGCCTCTGACACATTTATAATTGTAAATACTTTACGGTATTAATTTTTATGTGTCTCATTCACGCCAAAATATAATGTTTTTGCTAATCTAATGACAGTTATCCAAATATTTAGTTAAATGATTTGTTAGCTCTACATGATTGTAATGGTTAATTATATTCATGCCAAATTTCAAGTTGATATTTGCAGAAGTCTTTGAGTTATGGCAAGCTTCTGTTTAACAACAATTGTTTATTTTGAAATGTATTTGGTTGCTATGGCAACATACTGGATTTGCTTGACTCTTAAATGTCAAATTTATAGCCAACTTTCAGGCATTCCGATTCTAAAAACAAATTTGATATAATATGAAATATGGTCTCTGGTTGGTTAATGCACTTTTCAGCTTTTTTGGACAGAACTGAAATGCTCTTAAATCTTGTTGCACTACTTCTCTGCTTTCATTTGACACCTCATTTGCCTTTCTACCGTTAAAACTCATCCCTCGGCCTTTTTTAAAAGCTTTCTTCAGATTTTAAGCTAAAAATAGCATTTTTACTTTTAAAAAAATACAGTCCCCCCCTGAAAAAAAAACTTTTTTTTTCCTTGACATATTTTCTTGGAAGCCTTATGCCGAAAATTTGGATGAAATACACAGAACTGTCTTTAATACAGGAGCATTTGAAGGAATAGCAGTGTAGCCCTCAAAAAGCTCAAAAGTGCATTAACCAACCAGAGGTTGATTGGAAGAGTTTGCAATGTCAGATGTCATTATAAAAAAAATTATTTTTGGGTCTAATTCACACAATAATGGAATGTTTTCATGTGACAGTTATAGAAATTGTGTATAAACTGTTGAATTATTCATTTTTACGTATACTTGCCAAATCTCGTGAAGATCCATGAACCAGCTTTTGAGTTATGCCATATTTGATGCTTAATAGTTTGAAATTTTGAACTTCCAAATATATTGTTTTGTTGCCATGGCAACAGAAATGCAATTTCTTTGCTCAACCAATATATGTCAAATATATAGCCCACTTTCAGGGCAATGTGTATCTCAAAATTGATTTGATATATACATGATGCAATAGCTGAACAACAGGGTTTGAAATATAAAATGCTCTTTCAAAAAGGTTATCAATGGGTAATATTTATCCCAAAATAGAATGTTTTTTAAATGACATTCACCTGAATGCTGTACCCATGGAAGGACTATTCATTATTACACACTTTTCCCAAATTTCACGAGGATATATACACTGGTCTTCGTGTTATGTCACATTTTGTACTTTAGAGTTGGACCTTTTGAATTATGAATTATAATGTTATGTTGCCTTGGCAACAGAAATGCAACAGCTTCGCTCGGCCATTATATATCAGATGTTCAGCCTTTTCTCATGGCATCCTAATGCACAATACAAATCTAATATAAAATCAAAATTTGTTTGATCGGCAGTGTTGGAAATATAGTAAATTGTTGAAAAAAGGTATTTATGGGATTATTTCACCTAAAAATGGAACTTTTTAAAAAGACAGATTGTTATATTACCTGATGGACAATTGATTATTACATAAATTTACCAAATTTCATGAGGATAGACGCCCTAGTCTTTGTGTAATGTCACGTTTCATGCTTACGAGTTAGACATTTTGAATTTTGAATTATAATTTTGTGTTGCCGTGGCAACAGAAATGCAAAGGCTTGGCTTGGCTATTGTATGGCAAACATATAGCCCACTTCTAGGGCATTCTAATGCACAACAAAAATTGAATATATAATGATATATGGTTGAACTGCAAAGTTTGAAATATAGCACATAGTGGAAAAAGGGGTATTTGAAGGTTAACTTCACCCAAAAATGGAAGGTTTTTAAAATTTATTGTCAAAACAACCAAGTGGTCATAAAAAACTCCCAAATCTGAAAATATTTCCAAAATTTGGTGAATGTAGCATTAAAATTTGTCCTGTTATTCGATATTTTGCAAAATATTGATGAAATACTAAAATAACCACTTTTATTATGTTTCGGTTGCCATAGCAACCTTATGCGAATGGTCTCAGAGCGACACCTAGTAGATTCTGAAAGCTCAACTTGTTACCTATCCAATGACACCAAATTTCTTTATATAAAAATCGGGGGCAAAAACTTTTTAAACATGCACCTTTTTCCTGGTTGGACCCCAGAATAGAATAGCATGTGTAGAAAAAAATTCACATTTGGTCTCAGTGTCTTCAAATATGAAATCATCTGTAAATGATCTTATCACAGGTACTAGTCTACGAATATATTTTGCAACAGAGTATAGTAAATATATATACAAGGTGCTGCACTTCTCACTTAGCTGATTATTTCAGAAGCCTAGCATGATCTGACCCAATTATCTGCACTCTGATTCGCTGAACAGGTTGAGGTTATGTCAAGAACCCCAATAATCAGAGATAGTAAATAGGATGGATGGATGACTGGGCTTTACGTCCTGTATTTAAGACTTGGTAAGCTAATTAGGACAGGAGGAGGTCACAGCAATGAGGCGAAGGATGATGGACACTCTGCCTAACATAGGAACAAGAAATTTAACCTGGCAAGAGCTGGCTTCAAACCCTAGACTCAATTTAAGAAACATTATTTTTTGAGTAATTTAATTAGCAAGGTACCTTAATTTATCCTGTTGATGCACAACCACGATGGTGTGATTGATTTTTTGGTTATTGAGGAATGTATCCATGTGAGGGACAAATTTCACCAGGTGACCAACTCGGTTTCGAAAGGGAACCATGACGCACAGTCGGTGAGGAATTTCTGCAAAAAAAGAGAAATATTTCAGTAATAACAGCAATCCGGCGCTATCACCAAAAAATAATTATGTGGCTTCATATACAGTAGCACAGCTGGCTTGCAATCAGAGGATGCTGGTTCCATACCAAGTCCACCTACTGCTCCATCAGCTCGGGGCCGACTGAAAACCAGTCAGAGGACTGAATCGACTACCCACGTTAGATAAAAATGACTTTATTCTTTAACCTTCAGAAATGTTTCTTTATTGCTAGTGATAAATAATGAAAAAAAAAACAACAACAACACTTTAATCATTTGCTATGTATTCCATATGCGTTACCAAGAGAATGCATGTATTTACAGGTCTACCTTGCTTGGATGTTTCATTGATGATCGCAGAAAAAGATGGTTTGGTGTCAGGATTAGGCTTGGCGGTAGAGTTAGACTTGGTGGTAGAGTTTGCCTTGATGGTAGAGTTTGCCGTGATGGTAGAACTTTGTTTGATAGTCGAACTTTGTTTAATAGTCGAACTTGGCTTTGTCATATTATTAGTAAACTTATTCTGCTCCACATTCTGGGCGTCCGGCTTAGCGTTGAAATTTGAAACCGTGTTTAATAATTTTCCTCCTGTTTCTTTCAAAATCTTCCAAGCCCCTCCAGAGGTCGCTGTCCATCTGAAAAAAAAACAAAACACACCACTTTTTGTGAATTATCATGTAATAAGGGATTTTTTTCTTATGTTAATTTTTGTGCCCCCTCTTAAACATGTTGTAAATCATTCCAGCGTAGCTTTTATGAATATTCATATTTTCAGCCATTTTAACAACATTTGTTTTGGGTCTCAGTCAGATTCCTCATTCCTGGCCATGGGGGGGGGGATTTCAAAAGGCGCAATAATAAATGCCTGATCGCCAATTTCATGCTTCAGTGATTTTTCAATGAAGGGTAAGGCATAGGTACCAGCGGCCAGCCTGCTGTGTTGGAGGTCATATTTTGATGGCATCCGCCTTGGCTTGGTCTCTGATGCCAAATCCTTGGCCTTGCCTCGGTCTCACATGTCTTTGGGCCAGTGATAGAGACCTTGGGACCACATTTTGATGGCCTTGTTCTCGGTCTCGAAGCCTATGTTAATTGTGTCCGGGCTCTAGGGGATCACACACAGTATTGACCACAGCACTGCAGTGACTTTTGCCATTTTGTTTCTTCTGCGGCTGCCTCAGCCAGGCGCAGATGATTATTTCTTACATATCTGTTTTAGCTAAGAGGAAGAACAAGATGAATACAGGATGCTCACAAGATGGAGCTTGAGTGAGAAAAATCCTTAATTTTGTAACTTTCTGTCATCATATTTAATGATTTGTTTGTATTTATAAAATTTTCATTATTGTCATAGCTGTATAAAGTACCTTAATTTAACCTTTTAAAAATTTTCTAGGATCCTTCGATTCTGGCTGCTGCACAACATCATCAGAATATGTGCACATGTTTACACTAAGATATGCAAATTACATGCAAATGAGTGTGACTTCCAGTCCTGCATGGGTCTTTAGTTTATATTTTGTTGTTGCATTAATCCTGCATAAACCTGCTCTTTGGTGTTCTTTAATTGTTCATAGAAGATTACTTTACTATACAAATGCAATGGTCCCCCCATGGCCAATAAATTTTGATATAGATTTACCCCCCACGCCAGGGAGGTCACGTCCAAGAAATTCAGGAAAGTTTTGATAACTTTATTGCTGTTAAATTTTAGTTGGAAACCTCAGTGATAAGATGCAAGCATTGTATCAACGATGCAAGCAATATCAATGTTGTGATAGCCTTATACTGTGAGACCTGTTTAGCATAGAATTCAATGGCAAATCATTGAGGGGTAAACTTACTGTTGAGAGCAACTGTGAAACCACACATAACTGATTAACACAACAGAACTATGAATAAAGAGGTTTTAAATGGATATATCAGTATATATTTTTGCATTTGGAGCTATTTCACCATAGAACATAGGATTACTGGAGGGGGGGGGCAAAAGTTTGGGAAAAGCCCAAATTCGAGCAAAGAGGCAAAAAATTTGGGCAGATGGTAAAATAAACATAATTGAAAACAGGCCATTTTTTGACCCAACAGCCCCTGCAAAATCCTCACCACTGACAGAGATTTGCGCCACCAGTTAACGGTCCCTTGATTCCAAATTTCATGTAAAATTGCCAAAATGTGGCAATTCGCAGTAATTCGCAGTACCACCAGATGTAAAATGGCAGAACTTAAACTGTGTTTAACCTAGAATTCAATTAAAATTATTTGTTTGTGGAAGTGTCTTGGCTTTGAAGTGGCACACTTCTTTTTATGTGACACAATAATAAAATGCCCTCTTGGGGCAAGATTAGAGTTTGTTCCCGGGACTCCCGGGAACGAGAAATTCCCGGAATATGGGCAAAAAACTGAAACCGGGAGAACCGGGAAATACAAACCGGGACTGGATACAGTGTTTTAGAAGAAATTGAAAAAATGTATTCCTTATTTATTTAAATAATCCAAGATTATCAGCAATGTAGAGTGACAAAAATATTATAATTTTTTGTATCAGGCAATAGAATAGTATTTTTATGTGGACATATAATAATTATTGTATATTATGTGGACATATAATAATTAAATATTGTATATTAACAGGTACAAAGGGTAACTGTTGTTGACAAGATTTTGGGCTGGGCTGGTAGTTTTCAACAGAATATCCCCACTAATATTTGAGTTAAACCTCAGGTCACATGACCACCCCAGTTGCCAGCAATAAACGCCTGCCATGGGCATGTCACTCACCCAAACTATCCACCTATCCTACATTTTTCCACTCATATTTCAGATGGGAGCCCACAATGCTGTTACTCCTCTCTCTTTTCCGTTTACCGACTCCACCACCGATCTACCACCAGGAGTGCATGAAACAGCATATTTTCATATTTTACTCCTCCACAGAGGGAGCCACTTCTCATAACCATTTTCCCACAGGTGGCAGCACCTGCCTTCATCTGTTTTTCCCTGGACACAGCCTGAACCTTGCGCAATAGGCAGGTTGTTATCGTTCATCTGATTGCCTGCTGACCTGACTGTAACATACCTTCTGATTGCCCTGCATGCTCTTTTTTAAGTACATGGCACCTACCAGGAGGTAGGCAACAAATCAGGCTGTAAGGTCTCAGGCGGGCCTCAAGCCAACATCTGCGTGACATCTATAGGAACGTGTCAACAATTAGCCATTTTCAACTTTTAATGCCCACAAGTCACTCTAAATACCAGGTGTTCCTAAAACATTTCCTTATTTTAACATGATCACTTCACAATAATGCATTGTCAAACTCTTTTCACTAATGGGCATTTTCTAGTACTCCATATAGTCAATAAATTGTCATAAGGATTTATAAATATGTCAACAATATCCACTAGCACGAGTGTTTTCAGCACAAATATTTCATTTCAGGAATATAATCTTGTTATCTTAATAATATTATAATACCGTATTCAGTTTGTTATGCTCAAGTACTAATATTCTGTTAAAAGGCCAGAAATGTATATTTTCCTAATTTCTTCTTTCAAGAATGATTGTTTGCAACGCATAATCATAATTTATTAAAAATAAGGCATTTCAATCTGCATCATATTCTTTTTAACAAGGTTTAAGCAAATATGTCAGTTAGTAAAGTATCTAAAGATATTTTTATGGGGAAATATAATGGATACGTATTAGACATTAGTTTGTGAAGTATCTAACGGTATTTTTATGGGAGTGATTAACCACACATGGGAGTGATTAACCACACACAGGTAATTAATGAAGACCTGTGACCACTTCATTTTGCACTTGGCCTTCAAAATTTGTCTGTGTTCATTGACTAGTTAATGGTTGATGAGAAAAATACTTTAATTTGTCAAAAGATCATTTGAAATTCAAAATTTGATAACGACGAAAACTGAAACCGAGATTCACGGGACTCCCGGTTTTGGGCACTACATTTCCCGGTTTCTTTGAGAACAGGGAAATTAGCAAACCCTAAGCAAGATCCCCTCCACTGAAGTTCACTAATGCTACAGTCTCACGGCACGTTACGGAGCACTTTAGGCGTTGGCGGGATGGTATTTCCTGGTAATTTGGATGCATTTGGGTGATCCCGCCGACGACTTTTCACATCCCTCAGGGGTACTTTTTGTTCCCCTCAGGGGTTCCTAGAAATGGAATAACTGCGCCGTGGATGCCAAAAATTTTCAACATGCTGAAATTTTTTTTCCATGACGCCAGAACAGAGCCCAAAATTTTCTTGATTTTTGGATGTCCAGCGGGGGTTTTTTCAGGGAGAACGACTCAAAAACATCTCCGGTGGGATATTGGGACATTCCCTGGCCCTGAGGGGACCTCTCCTGCCCCTGCAGGGACCTCTCCTGCCCCTGCGGGATATTTTTACTTTCCCTGCGGGACATTTGCAGCCTCGCCGGCAGTTTTTGACATCCCGCCGACGGTCTTTTGACATCCTGCCGACGATTTTTGACATCCCACAGGCATTTAGATCTTGCCCCCCCAGGCATTTAGATCTTTCTCACAGGGATATGATCTTGTCTCTGCCGATTTACGATCTTATCCCGCCGATTTACGATCTTAACCCGCCGATTTACGATCTTATCCCGCCGTGATATGCTTTTAATTAATTATATAGTCGTTTTATAAACATTGTGTGTCGCCAGGTTGGTCATTTTTTTCCTAGAATTCTTCTCAAGCTATCCCTCTGGGATAAAAAGTTCTCCGTAACGTGCCATGAGACAGGGGCATTACAAAATGCACTGCTTGAAAATGAGTTCTTTTCAAGCGATTTTACCACTGGCATGGCATAAATTATGGATTGCAAAATTGAGAGAAATGTCGTTTGCCCCCTCAAAAATTGCCCGCGTGGTACACCTATGCCATGGAAATTAAGTTGAAATTAAAATTAAAATTAAACTACCTTTCCTTTATTTGTAAGTCTTTCTTTCTGGATATGTCACGTACTCCAACAAACATTAATAATATTATTAATCCTGATGTTATAAATATTAAGCATCTCCTATTTTTTAGCATGGCAACTATAACAAGACAAAATGTGGCCTGAAGTATCCAAGTTCAACAGCAATAACTGAATGAACTGCTTAATACTAATAGATGCAGCTTGTCCAGTAATCATTCACATAAACAGCCAAAAAGAAAGATGCTTTACTTGAGGATCTGACTGTCAGCTATCTTTGGACTGGTCACATGGCTATTTGGAGGGAGGCCAGAGTGAGAGAACAGTGGTGGATCCAGGAAGAGTAGTCTAGGGAGGGGGGCCAGCTTCGTTCCAAAATTCACGGCCGGCATTTGCTTCGTTTCGAAATCTGCGGGCCCGCATGGCCGCGTCGCTACATATTTTCTTAAAAATGCCATTTTTATCTTAGTGGTCTGGGGGAGGGGGCGTAGCTAGTGGGGGGGGGGCCAGGGGGGGCAAGTTGCCCCCCCAGACAACTTTTTGGGAAAAAATGGGGAAATGGGCAATAAAATTGGGAAATGGGCAAAATGGGGAAATTAAGAAAATATTGTGAGATGTGTAGAAAATGAAGGGAAAATGATGGGAAAATGGGGAAGAAAAGGGTAAAGCAGAGAGGAAGAGAAAGAGCAAAAGACAATTTTGAGGAAATCCTGTTGAAATTTTTGCGGACACTTTTGAAACTTCGAAGTATGACTACTTGATAAATTAATAGGAACCGGTAGGAGAGAATTGTATATTGCATGTTAACATACGTGTTTATTCGAAGTCTTAGTAATATTTTGGCCAAGAGAAACAACCAAGAATAAAGATTTTAGTAAAACTTTTGAAATCTACAGTCCAAAGACAGATCAATTCTAATGAACAGAGAAATGCTGATGATGAACTGGAACGTGTGAAATCTATGTGAATTAGAATTCAAAAACAAAATTCACGGAGCACTGCTTGAAGGAATCAAACAGGAATTTTCAGACTGATTTTTTCTTCTTTATGACTGTCAATTAATTGAATTTTTTTCCCTGCTTATTGCTCATTCTTAAAACACATTGGAAAAAAAATTTCTTCTTAAAAAAAGGCCAATGGCTTTTTCAAGGATGACTCTGCCTGTCTTGGTTCCTTATCTGAATAAAGGTCTACAGATTCCATGTTTGATGAATGATGATTGATGAATGACATAAAGGAGTCGTTGTCATAACAGATCAAGTTCCAGTTTATAAAATTTGCTCCTTTTTCTAAAGAAGTTTTGATTTGAGCTCAGCAATATTAAAAACGTACATCCTCTCAAAGTGTCATGACTTTCTAACTGCTGAGGTTTATCTTTAGCTAACTTAACCTAACCAAGCTTGTGTAAACCACTGAACTAAATTTAGACATGAAACATGTGACAGACTTCATGATGATTTTTTTTGGACCAATCAGTCCAATCTGCATTGATTGATGTAAATTGACGTCAGTGTAAAATTACTTGACAATAAATAACAAGTAAGTTATTAAGCTGTTTAAAAACGTGAGTTTTTTTGTTATTGCCGAGTTTCTAAAGGATGCAACCTATCTGTCACAAAATTATGTCCTGTGCCAATTATGTTAGCAACTTCTTCTATTATTTTACAAGTTGCTATAACTAGCATCATCATATTCAAAGTGTTTCAATGTTTTGTATGCTTCATTAGAGATTTCAGTAAAATTTGTCAAAAGTTCAGAACCGTGTTGAACGTACCCCATGTTGTCGATAACATTTTGGGGAAATCCAGGGTCATTTGCCCCCCCAGAGAAAAATGCTAGCTACGCCACTGGGGAGGGGCCTGGATCCGCCACTGCCCCCCTAGTTCCCCTGGATCCGCCAATGCCACCTAGGCCCCCTCAAGGGTGCCAGAAGGAAACGAGGGTGGCAGGGGCGGTCGGTCGACAAAGGGCAAATCTAATTCGCGCGACAAAAATTTAATGTAGCGGCAATAGTAATTTTGAATATACTTGAAAATGTTTGCCTAAATTCACTGTAAATAAGGCCAAATAATGTTTTTTTCTTTGAGATTAAAAGGGCAACATTGCCCCCCCTGCCCCTCCTGGCCAAAGGCAGGAGGGGCAGTTGCCCCCCTGCCCCCCCTGCCCCTGTTCCGGCACCCTTGGGCCCCCTGGATCCGCCACTTTGAGTGCATGGTTGCAAATTTATTCAAAAGCTAAATTGGCAGTCTTGTCTTCATGGGCATGAAATGAACTCTGCCTGAGACAGTGGGAAGGATGCACTTAGCACTTCCAATCATTTTCAAATCTGACTTAACAGATTTAAATCTATCTGTTACCAAAATGCCTCACACAAACATGCAGATGCTAGTAATGGATACATTTGTTCATGTACTACAGTAGAACTAACATAAGGAAGTTTTTCTGGGTTACAGGCAATTTCATTACCATGCGATTCTTGTCATTCACACTTGCCTGTGAGGAATCAATGCTAAACCAGCAGTTACTACGTTTCATAAATCCAATATGTGACGTTCTGTTGCTTCTAAACCAATCAGATTAACTAAAAATGTCATGTATTTGGTGGGTCTAGAACCTAAGAATCGCGTACTAATGAAATCACCTGTAACAGGATTGTACCTTTTTGGAATAACTTAACTAATGACATTGTATGTTCTAGAAATATGAAAACATTTAAAGAAAAGTTAATTTGTTGAACAGTATTGTTGGTAGGGGGAGTATTTATGTTTCCCAACTCTAACCCCCCTTTGTTTTTACCCATGTTTTGTTTTTATGCGATAAACATATTCAAACATTCAAACATATATGGATAATTAAAAATTGAAAGCCATGAAATTTCAGTCTAAAAAATTTAGATTGTTTTGCAAAATTTAGGATTAATTGTTTATGAATCTCAAAGATACAGGAGCATAAACTTATAAAAAGTCCTGTCACCCACCTCATCCATTTTCTTTTTACATTTTTCAATTGGACTCTGTCAAGATTAGTTGAGACTTATACGTATAGGCCTATATGCTGCTGATATGTGGCATATGAATCCATTAAACAAAAGATAATTTGATAGGTCACTTATGAATCTATATAGGGCTATAAATATATAATTTTCATTTTTATTCTCTTTTAGAAATTATACTTCTCATCACTCAGGGGCCACAACCAGCAATCAGGATGATACCATACGCAGGCTGCTGGGAATTCATAAACCGGCTTTGGTCAGAGTTTAGTTTGAAGGGCCAGGGGCCTCCGGAGGAGCGTTCCTTCATTGAACTCCCTGTTCAAGGACCATCATTCGTAAGTACCGATAAATTGAATTTTTTGCAAGACTGCACAAGCTGTGCAGAAGATGTTTTATTTGACATTTTTTTAAGTACTTCTCATTTTTTGAATACTGTAAAAAATATAGACATTTGTACATATATGCTTAATTGCTTATCATGTATAAACATGTAGTAGTGCTTATTGATTATAGAAATTGTTTGTTGCTTCTCAAGTTGAAAGTGTGAGGATTTCAACTGAATGAGATTTTGTTTGAACAGTGAGGCTGATTATATTTTCAGGAGCACGCTTTAAAGTCCATCCGGCGTCAACTGCCAGTGAAGTTGAGCAACTCATCGCAAACACTTTGAAGCATTGCCCCAAGAATTCTAGGTGTAAACAAGGTAAAAAGCCTTATATTCTTCGTAGTGCCTTTTTGTTTGCCTATTGAATATAAATTCAGGTAAATTATCAGGTGCTCGATCCTGTACATGTGGACAATGTTTCCCTCATCTTTCTTTTGGGCCCAGGAAAATTCTATTGAAATGTTGAGTTCAGTATACATGTGGTCTCTTTATTCCCTATTTTTTAGAATTTGTTTACTTGTGTTTTACTGCAACCAAAAACATCGAGGATGACTGGTGGAACTCAGCTGGTTGACGGATCAGACTCCGAATAGGCCAAGATCAAGACAAGCTTGATTGAATTAAATTTTTGTGTATAAAATAAAGTGTAAATGTTTCTTAATTCCAGCTTCTGTTGTAATTCTGAAATAAACTTAAATATTTAAGCAACTAATGGGGTTGTGGAGAAGTGAAACTTTCACCTTGTGACCACGTTGTGACCACATCGTGCCCAAGTTGCTCATGGGGAAGCTTTCACCTTGTGGCCACGTGGTGACCACGTAATATTTAGACGTTGCCTTTCTACGTTGTAACAACATAATTTCAACCATACATTTCCAAGTTGAAACACGTAGAATTTTCACTTGGTAACAACCGAAGTATGACGTGGTCACAACGTTATGACAACGTAAATTTGCTGCCTGGGAGGCAAATACTTAGATAGTCCGTCTACAAGCAGCTGTTAAAGTGCTTGCACGTTATTTTTGGTCAATGCATCTGATTCACTAACACTAATAGTTTAAGAAGTATGGTGGCCGCCATATTTATTTTCATGGCCCCCATATATCATGCCCCCATATATTTCAAGACAGTGTAATTTGTTATGCAGTGTAATTTGTTATGCATTCAATGAATACAGTGTAATTTGTTATGCATTCAATGAATCAGAATTGAAATTACTTCATGATATAGGGCCATGAACCTGGAGGGAGTTGTGTTGTGTTGTGTAATATCACCAGTGGCGCATGGATCCGGTCTCAATAAAAAAATCTGGATCAAACCCTATAGCTACGCCACTGCCTCAGGGTTGTCTCCTCTCAATAACTTGGATGTGCGCTGTAAAAAGCATGTTTACTCATGCGCTGTATGGCATGTCCACTCATGCACTGTGTAGTATGTCCACTCATGCGCTGTAAAGCACGTAAACCTATCCAAAATCTTCGCGGGTGCGCGTGTTGTGTCAAATCTTGCACATCTACGTGTCCTAGAAGTGTGTATGTGCGCTCTGGAGCATGCGCACAGTGCCCCTGAGCAAACTTTAAGATTAAAAAAAATAAGCGAGAAGACGAATAGTACATGGCTGTAGAGCAAGGTCAGGGGAACATTTTAAGACAAAAATGAAAAAATTCTGTTGGGAAAATTTTGAGTTATATTAATTTTAAGTTTTTTGGTTTATCACACTCATATTTCAATGCTGGAACGGGGGCATAGGCCATGAAGGAAATGTTTCAGATCATTTGCAGGGACAATTGTTGATGCAAAGACCATTATACAAGGGTGCCGGAACAGAGGGGGCAGGGGGGGCAATTGCCCCTCCCGCCCTTGGCCAGGAGGGGCAGGGGGGGGGCAAGGTTGCCCTTTTCATCTCAAAGAAAAAACGTTATTATAATTTAGCTTCAATTTAGAAGTATATATATTCAAAATTGTTATTGCCATCACATTAAAATTTTGTTGCGCGAATTAGATTTGCCCTTTCTCGCCCGACCGCCCCTGCCGCCCTCGTTTCCTTCCAGCACCCCTGAGACCATATCATTAATTTCTGTGACCATTACATTTGTGTAAAACATGTTTTGCCCAAATATAGTGAGCGGAGTGTAACAAACACATGTGACTGTTTGCTTCAGACCAATAGTACAGTAATGAACAAGTTTCTAGCCTTCCAACTTTGTCCCCAGTAATTAGACTATATCAGTGGTATTGTTTCTGTGTGGTTAATTGTATATAGGCCAGTTTTGAGCTATATTAGACCTATTATTTTGCCCTATATATAAAAAGTTTTATGTCAATAATGCCACAGAATGTTGCTTACTGTGTTGTTGTAAGTCATATCTGCAAAGTTTCAATTTATCAACATCCTCAATGGTCTTCAGGTGCAGAAATTACCTCTCCGCATGTCCTTTCAACAACAATTTTTATAAGATAATTAATTTTTTTATTTGTCCCACCATTCCTCAATGGTCTACATACACCGTTGTTTGCACACTTGTGACAATTTAAAAGTGTTTCAATGCCAAATCTCAGTTTGGTATAAATATCAAGCTATTTAGGGTCTCGCCTTCAAAATATGTTGGTCTAGAATCTCTGGAAGTCTTTTTCATTTAATTTTTTTGTCCTAAAATTAATATAATCATGCAGTCAACATTAATACATACATGCTCTTCAAAGAAGAAAACTAGCCATGACTTTGGGTTATTAGTAAACAGATATACATTGTTTACATGATTTTTTAAAGACAATTGTACTAGTCATGCTCTGTGCCTGTATGGATTATTCATAAATATCAATGATATAAAATACCCGAAAAGCTACATCCGAGACCACATTTTGTCATGAAAATACAGCAAAAGACTCCAAAGAAAGGCTTAGCTAAATTCAAACCCAGCCAGAAGCAGTTAAACACTCAAAAGAAACAATGGAGTCAATTTAGCAGGGCTAAACACATAGTATTTTTGACAAACATACAGTCAAGTGAGTTTATCACACTCTGCACACTTATTTTTGATATAACATGTTTCAAACCATATTTACACAGTTGTTAAAGAATACTGTCTTTCCTTCAAAACGGTATGTGCAAATGACTTATATAACCGATATCTACTTTAATGAACCCTATTTTAGGCTGAAAATATGGATGTGACAAACAAAAATCTTAAAATTGGTATAACTCAAAATTTTCCCGACAGAATTTTTTCGTTTTTGTCTTAAAGTATTCTCCTGACCTTGCGGTACAGCTGGGTGCTATTCGTCTTTTCGCTTATTTTTTAAAATCTTGATGTTTGCGCAGGGGCACTGTGTGCTGCTAATGCCTGCTATTTTGTTAAGCAAATATATGTATGATAAACTGCGGAGATTAAGGATTCAGCAACAGAGAAAACACGACTGAGACAAATTGAAACACTTGAAAATCTTGCAAATGGTTCAGAATACAAGGCAATTAATTGATCCAGTGTCAATCACAACTGTTAATACAAGACAAAGCTACACTCATGATCAAAATGCTGGAATAAATTGGATTTTGAATGAGTCAGGAGACTCCTGACTTCGTGATTCCAAAATAGGTCTGTCTCCATAAGGGTATTACGACAGGTATTATGGGCAGGTGGCACTACGACAAGGGGTAGGGCTATTTTTGTCTTTGGGGAAGCCCACCAAATGAAATATTATCTGGTTTGTTTGAATGAAATCCTGTGACCAACAGTTAATAATAATCTGGTTGAAATCCTGTGACCAACAGTTAATAATAATCTGGTTGTTAATACATTTATAATTCCCCATCTGTATGATTCTAACTAACAAGTAACAACACACTTTTCTGTTGAACTGCTGTTTTGAGAACACAATCAATAGCTGACCTAAACAATCAAACATTCAACAAATACACTCCTTGGCTAGGTCAATCACCGGCTTGTCGAAAGACAAAGGGGATTCCAACAGAGCTACCAATGCCTATCATTGCTTGGAGATGCCACCTATACATAAATTCAGAACTACAATGGAGACAGACCTCTTGGTGATTGAATGTATGGAGTTGCAAAGATTTGTTCCTAATACCTTAGATTTGTGTATAAATATTATTAACCATTTTTAGTGGTTGAGAATTATTTGAATCTTTCTTTGGGTTGTTCCGAAAAAAAAATTATTGAAAAAATCATCAAAAATTGCAGCATGGCTCAACAACATAGACAAACAAATTTAACATATGCAAATAATACCAACATAATCTTGATGCGCACAACCAAAAAACATCACAATATCATGCATTGCCCTCAGCTGTCATTTGATTCGACATGGGTCCACCAACTTCTTTTTGACAGATCTATATATATGGAATTCTTCATGAAGTTTTTCGTTGAAAGTCACTTGCACCCTGCATACTGGTTGGCTGAACCACATACAGGTTTTTGCCTTTCACAGATATTGTTTGTGTTTGCAACAGCAGATTAAGATAAAACAATCGTATTATTATACAAATTGGGTGAGCAAACTGGAGAACCCAGGAAAGACAATGGAAGATAGATAGATAAAACAAAATCATGCCTATAATCTTGCTTTTGGATTTTAGCATGGCGTGAAAGATACTGTGTAAATTTGATAAAAAATCGAAGCTTCGAGAAACTAAACCATATTTCACAAGAATTCATGGTACAATTGTCCTGAGATCCCTGCCCGTTTTTTGAAAACACCAACTATAAAACTGTGCAAAGAATATTTCTTCACACAAAAAGCCGTTTTTTTTCTACTTTTTGGGACATATTAAACTCTGGCAATAATTATCATATTGTCATAAAATTGTCAGAAATTTTGAACCTAAATTTTATTCAAGTCATCCAGTTTGAAATACCCTGATATATTGCCATTGTAGAGGTTCATACACACACTTTAAGAACATTACCCTTTATTTGACTGGTTTTTTCTTCTTCAGAAAATCACCTATAGGTCTATCCGGCCACCAATTTGAAAATTTGTATGACCACTTTTTTGTTGTGAACCTTGCATGGGGCTGGTGGTAGTTTGCTAATGCAGTATCAATTTTTATTAACTTCACAAAGGAAATAATCATATTTATTTGCAGATTTCAAGAGGGCATCTCCGGGTCATTTATATCACTGCTTGCAGTTCTAGTTTTAGTGGGGCAGGTGCATTGAAAGTGTCGTCAGAAAACCCAAGAAAAGTATGTCAGTTAGTTAGTAAGTATTTATTGACCATATTTACATATATACAATACTATGTACATTATCCTTCAACAAACTTAAATGAATACATAAATGGCAGGCTACGCCAAAAGCAGACGTATTTGCCTTTTTCAACACATAAACGGTAACCACCATATCGATCAATCATGCACAAAAGATACAGATACCCAAAGAAGCATTATCCAAGCCAATCTATAGTTTTCTCACAATACAGGACATATATACCATAAAATACTTATACTTCATAATTGAAACCGAAATTAAGGTTAAGGTCACATTTACCACCCCTTGGGGTGGATGGAGAAATCTGACCCGACAGCCCAACCAAGGCATCCAGAGACAGCTCAGCAGCATCTGTTCTTTCAAGATTGCTTGGGAGAGCTATGATGTTGAAGGTTAGGGGGACTCATACATTGAATTCCACAATACGACAGAGCCCTCTATCAGATTTGTATTTCTAATGAAATATTCAACGAGAAGCAGGCCCAAGGAAGGTGAGTAATGTCTTTATATATATTGGTGTATATACAGTTTTAGTATTAGCAGCACAGCTGCTCTTACCCCAGGAATTTCATGCAATCTTGTTAGCACTCTGGAGGTCACTCTCTTTCACCTATCTATTTCAAATTTACTCTACATTCTCTGTAGATTTTTGACTTTCGACCAGTCACTTTTGGTGACCTTCTGTGATGGTAACAATTATAACGAAACTAAAATGGACTGGCTTCCATGGGTCAAAGGTCAACCATGCCTTCTTCTTCTTCTTCTCCTTAGTACACTGTATATCCAAGACCGGTGTGCCTGTGTTGGAACCAGGCACTCTCTGTGCTGCTTAAAGTGCTTGCAAGTTATTTTTATTTATATATAATTTCAATGTCCATTAAGAGATTGTTTTCATCCTCAACCACAATACGGTGTTACTTGCTTGTCACAATCAAATTTGATGTTCAACTGCTGGTAGGAGACATTTCCCATTTGGAATTTCTCTCTGTTTATCAATGTATATTTAGTTGTGTTCAAGCCTGTCTTGTGGATATTGGCCTCTGACTTCTGAAAGGTAAAAACACAACATAGATAAACTTCATGCAGCTTATGAATAAATATACACTTGAGAAAAATTAGAAAGACAGATAACTAGACATACCAGGTGTGTTCTGACAAATTTTTTGCCCACCTTTCCGTAGCTTATTGTGAGTACTTTTGCTGAAAGGTCTGCCAAAAAACGGTTGTCTTTTTCATTTTGCACAAACCTCACTTTTTAGGTTGTCTAAATGTCGTAACAATGCCAATTTAAGATGATTTAAAAAACTAAATTTCGCTTCTTCACCCCGTATAGAAACATTGATAAAAAATACATTAAATACATTGATAGACTGATCTATTGGCTCATCATTAGATAGACATGCAGACACACAGATGACAGCAAGAGACCTGTAGACAGACTTACATGGTCATGTTTTTGTTGGTTTGACTTGCTCCTATCTCTCCGGTGATCATCTCCCCAATGTTTGAAAGTCTTTTTTCCAGTGCTGATATTCTTTGGTCGTGTTATCTTGAAACATAATCATCATATACATTAACATTGTACCGTTTGCTCTATGCGAAGCGACCCACTTAAGGCTTGGGTTTGGCTTCAGTCAACGCTTTAGACAGTTCAACAGATGTTTTTTGTGCCTTAAGTGAAACTACCATCTTTCAGGCAAATTCAACCAAATGTTGATATAGCCAGTTTGCTAGAATATATTCTTACGTATACAGTGTATATTTTTATTTATCAAAATAATTTTTGTTGTCAAAGATTACGTGATTCTAATAAGGGGAACTTTGGAACAACTGGACTATTTTGTGCATTTTTTGATAAAATTGGGTAAATAAAGTGGTGGAGCATTGACATCTTTTTAAAAGTTTTTGCATGGTTTTTTTAAAACTAAATATTTTATTTTTTGCTCAGTTTTGGAGAAATAATAAAATTATTTTTTGGCAGTCTTGAAATGAATAATTTCTGCTGGGAGTATTTCTTAACAAGGTTTGCTTGATTTTTGAATGAATATGGGGCGAATTCCCATGCTTGAAATAAATAATTACTGCCGCCGTTACCGTGAAATAAATATTTTCCCGCCAATGAAAACTCCAAGCCCTTTCCAGGAAATTAGTATAAACATTAAATTAATAATTAAAACAATCTTACATTAAATTAATAGCTGAGTGGAAAATTCTTAAATTGTAATTTGAAATATTTATAACCTATATACAATTATACATACAGTGATTTTGGCATGGGTCAGCCTCTTATAAAATTCATCATCTTCTTGGCCCCATCCCCAATAGTTGGAAGCCATACCATTAACCTGCATGCAAATAATATGTAAATGAGCGAATTATTGAGGTCAAGAAGGTCATTAATATTCATGACATTGATATCAATCATAAAGAAATAACAATTGAAATGTTATGTATGAGGTATGGGCTAAATATTTTAAATGACAGTAAATGTAAGTAGAGACATAAAGAAAAAGGCCACTGGTAATCATAATTGGGGTTAGATTCAACAGTTATACTATTGCATTAAGATCAAGTTCAAGTACAAGTTTATTGATCATCAATTTGAATTAAATATAAAGATCTTCTACATCAGGTAAGTAATGGATGGTATAGGCAGATAATCCAAGACACCAGACAGCACTAGTTTTTGAATTTCAGTTTGGAAGAGCTCATTACACTGCCAATACACATCCACGAACTCAGCACAGTCCTTCCATGCTTCTTTGAACAGCTGACCCATTTAACTTATCAAAACTCCAATTGTATCAACAAAATACCTGTACTACGTTTTTGAATTTTAACAATTTCAATACTTCATTTTCACTTTACAAATTTTCAACCTTTTACAAAATTCAATTTAATTTTGCTTTGCAGCAAACCATCAGCAACCGACACACTTCATAATTCAGTTGACCAACATACCAATATCAAGGTGTACCATCCACTCCACAGCATATCTGTCTGTCTCAACGAAGGATTTTGTTACCATCGTTCATCCTCAATCAGTCTTATCTACTGTTTTGATCTAGTCACTAACTGACAGATCACGGACTACATATTCCTTTTTCATCTTTTATCTTGAATTTGTCTTATCTTTTGTCTTGATCTAGCTACACTGAGCTATCACAAATTTATACTTTTTCTCAGATCTAGTCACTAACTGACAGATCACTAGCTCACATTCTGAGATCTAGTCACTAACTGGCAGATCACTAGCTCACAATCGTTCATCCTCAATTCATCTTATCTTCTGTTTTGATCTAGTCACTAACTGACAGATCACGGACTACATATTCCTTTTCATTTTTTATCTTGAATTTGTCTTATCTTTTGTCTTGTTCTAGCTATACTGAGCTATCACAAATTTTATTCTTTCTCTCAGATCTAGTCACTAACTGACAGATCACTACCTCACATTCTCAGATCTAGTCACTAACTGACAGATCACTAGCTCACAATCGTTCATCCTCAATTAGTCTTATCTACTGTTTTGATCTAGTCACTAACTGACAGATCACGGACTACATATTCCTTGTTCATCTTTTATCTTGAATTTGTTTTATCTTTTGTCTTGATCTAGCTATACTGAGCTATCACAAATTTATACTTTTTCTCAGATCTAGTCACTAACTGACAGATCACTAGCTCACATTCTCAGATCTAGTCACTAACTGACAGATCACTAGCTCACAATCGTTCATCCTCAAGTCGTCTTATCTACTGTTTTGATCTAGTCACTAACTGACAGATCACGGACTACATATACCTTTTTCATCTTATATCTTGATTTTGTCTTATATTTTGTCTTAAATACTGAGCTATCACAAATTTATATTTTTTTCTCAGATCTAGTCACTAACTGACAGATCACTAGCTCACTTTCTACTTCGTTAAATTTGCTAAAATTGGGCTGATTTAGTCACTGACTTATCACTGCTACTGTTATCTGATCTAGTCACTAACTGACAGATCACTAATAACTCTAGTCACCAACTGACTCTTCTCGGACCTTGTCACTAACTGACAGGTCACTAATAATTCGCTCTGATCTAGTCACTAACTGACAGATCACTATTAAATTGTTCTGATCTAGTCACTAACTGACGGATCACTATTAAATTGTTCTGATCTAGTCACCAACTGACAGATCACTTTTAAATTTTCTGATCTAGTCACTAACTGACAGATCTACCAACTCCTTTGGTCAGTCACAAATTGATTGATCCTCGATTCTAACCAACTCCTTTGGTCAGTCACAAATTGATTGATCTTGACTCTTAACCAACCCTTCGGTCAATCACAAATTGATTGATCGTCGATCCGAGCTAACCCCTCGGTCAGTCACAAATTGATTGATCCTCGATTCTAACCAACTCCTTCGGTCAATCACAAATTGATTGATCCTCGATTCTAACCAACTCCTTCAGTCAATCACAAATTGATTGATCCTCGATTCTATTCAGCTCCTTCGATCAATCACAAATTGACTGATCCTCGATTCTAAGCAACTCCTCCGGTCAATCACAAATTGATCCTTGACTCTTAACTTTGGTCAGTCACAAATTGAGTCATCTTTGATTTTCACATACTCTTAAGTCACATATTGCTTGCTTATCGAATTCTCACATCAAACAGATAGTAACAATGCACACATATAGAAAACTTTATTCTGATGCCTTGCGAACTGGTCTAAATAGCCATGTCAATGGACTACAAACAGTAACAGCCGCAACTAAGCCAAAGGTAAACCGTGCAATTCACAACAGTAGCTCAATCAAACTCTCAAACAGATTTGAGATTTTAGCTCAAAATGACTCCATGTCAGCTTCTGCAGAAAATATAAGAATTCATCCCCACAAGACTATTTTCAAACAAAACAACATTCTGAAAACCTGTGTGTGGAATGCTCAGAGTTTGAGACAGAAAACGCAAATTGTTAAGGACTACAATGATGAACATGATCTAGACATCTTTCTTTTCACTGAGACTTGGTTAAAAGATGATGATAAAGTTGAAATCGGCGAGTTGCAGCAAAATGGTGGATATTTCTTTCTTAGCTCGCCTCGTTTAGGAAGACCAGGTGGTGGAGTAGGTTGCCTTGTCAGATCTGGCATTCAAGTAATTCAAAAAGATCGCATGAAGACCAAGACTTTTGAACACATGGAGATCCAAGTCCAAACGGATGGGAAAATTTTCACAATTCTTCTAGTGTACCGCCCAGAGCCATCCAACAAAAATAAGTACAGTATTGCAGAATTCTTCACCGAATTCACAAAGTTTCTGGGACACTATCAAACATTCAACAATGAAATCATAATTACTGGCGATTTCAACTTTCATGTGAATAAACCGGATGATAACAAGGCCATTAAATTTAACGACATCCTTGAAATGTTTGGTCTTGTCCAACATGTCTCTGCACCAACACACAAAGATGGCAATACACTGGACCTTGTTATTACTCGAGAAAAATCCATATTGAACAATTGTAGGGTCAGTGACCTACTCTCTGATCATAACTGCATTCTGTTTGACATTCCAATCAAGAAAGCAAAAAAACCCAAGAAGAAAATCAGTTTCAGAAAAACTAGTAAAATTGTTGTTCAAGATTTCAAAAAAGACATTGAAAGACATCTGTCTGTAAGTGGGATGGAACAGAAAGGTCTTCATGAACTTATTCGACTCTATAACTCTACTGAAGAGGTTCTGGAGAAACATGCTCCCATTAAAATCAGAGAAGTAACTCTTCGCACACCCACTCCATTCAACAATGCTGATATCAAGCTTCTAAAATCAGAAAAGAGGAAAGCAGAGAGATTATGGAGGAGAACAAGACTTGAAAATGACTGGGAGTCATTCAAAGAAAAAAGAAATGCATTGAATCTGCAGCTGAGTCACCTCAAATCAGAAGATCTGCGAGTCAAGATTAAAGATTCTAATGGTGATGCCAAGAAGTTGTTCAAGTTACTGAACTCTAGTCTGAACAGAAAACAAGAACTACCTCTCCCACCACACACAAGTGAAATTGACTTGGCAAATGATTTCAATAAGTTCTTTGATGAAAAGATTAAAACACTCAGGTCTAAGTTGGACTCCACACACAATAATACTGCTAACAATATCGAAACTGCCCCTCATACACTCCGACACTTCAGAAGGCTATCTCAAAGTGACATAAAGAAACTGATCAAAGAAATGCCAGTTAAACAGTGCCAACTTGATCCTATTCCCACATGGCTTTTGCTCCAATGCATTGATGAATACCTCCGAGTTATAACCAATGTTGTCAATAAGTCACTCACACAGGGAGAAATGCCTCTTGAGTTAAAACATGCTTTAGTAAAAACTTTGTTGAAAAAATGTGGATTGGATCTAGTCAAAAAGAATGATAGACCAGTATCGAACCTGTCATTCCTTGGCAAACTTATTGAAAGTGCTGTTATTAAACAATACACAGACCATCTTACTACAAACAACCTGGACGATGAGAAACAGTCAGCTTACAGAAAATTCCACAGCACTGAAACCCTTCTGACAAAGATCCATAACGATATCATGTTGAATATGACCAAAGGTGAAGTAACGATGCTTGTACTGTTGGACCTTTCAGCCGCTTTTGACACAATTGATCACAAGATTCTACTGAAACGTTTAGAAAGCAGATACGGTATTCATGATTCGGCGTTATGCTGGTTCAAGTCATACATTTCTGAAAGGTCACAGTCAGTGATAATTAACGACAAGATATCAACCAGACTGCCACTCAAATTTGGAGTTCCTCAAGGTTCAAAATTAGGACCAATCCTATTTAATTCATACATCGCTCCATTAAGTGAAGTGTCTGAAAAACACCAAGTCAAAGACCAAAAGTATGCCGATGACGAGCAACTTATACTCTCTTTCAGACCAACTTTCTCAGAACAAGGAAATGCCGTAGTAAAAATGGAAAAGTGCATTGCTGATATCAGAAAATTTCTCCATGAAAATAAGCTTTGTAACAATGGAGAAAAAACAGAACTACTGCTCATTGGCAGTCCACATCAACTTAATAAACTCCAAGTATCATCAATCCATGTTGAAAATGTAAAAATTAATGCAGTCGATCATGTTAGAAATCTGGGTGTAATCTTTGACAAAAACATGACCATGGAAAAACAAGTCAACAAAATGTGTCGTAATGCCTATTTCAATATTAGAAACATTTCAAAAATCAGGAAGTCATTGGACAAGGAAACTTGTAAAACAGCGGTTAATGCTCTTGTCACACCTCACCTAGACTATGGAAATGGTCTTCTTTAACTTTATGGAACATCCAGTCGTTTGTTGTATAAACTTCAAGTGGCCCAAAACTCAGCCGTTCGACTCATTGAAAAATTGAGAAAGCATGACAGTGTAAGCCAGCACAGGAAGCAGCTACATTGGCTGCCCATTCCAGCAAGAATACAATTCAAACTCATGTTAACAACTTGGAAAGCAATAAACGGGCAAGCTCCCTTGTATATTCAAAAGATGATTCAGCCAAAATCTGAACGAAACTGTAATCTGAGAAGCAATAACAAAATGCTCTTAAATAAACCACTCTCCTGTAATAAAAACAAATATGAAGACAGAGCCTTTTCGCATGCCGCTCCGAAACTGTGGAACCAACTCCCAGAGATAGTCAAGGCCTCCAAAACACTTGAAGTTTTCAAGAGAAATCTTAAGACTTACCTATTTAAAAGTTTCTACAGATAAATCGAGAATGCCCAAGCGCTAGTGAGCAGTTTACTGGAATTAGTGCTATACAAATGCCTATTATTATTATTATTATTAATTAAAAAATGTGCCTTTACCAATACAGTTATATAATTAATCAAAACAGATATTTAAAAAAAATTAATAGAACTATAATGAAATAAAAGACATTAAAGCCAAACCTTTCTAAATGTTTCTTTTGCCACCAAAATAATCCCACCAAGAAAAGTCTTGTATTTGTAGGCAGGATGGAGGCCAGGAGCTGATACATGATACACCCCCTGAAATCATCAAGAGAATTGTTAAAAAATAACCTTCCCTGCACAGCAGGATAGGAGATCCATTGTTGGCCCCAGATGTATCAAATGTTTAAATATTAAGGGGCCAACCACAAGATATTTTAGGGGTTGCAGCTATGGATTTTATCCTCAATAAGAACATTTTTTGCACAATAAGTAAAAACAAACACTTTTTTGACATGCAAAAGAGTGACAAAATTAAAAAAAAATTAGGAATTGTTATTTACTAAACTTGAAGTATTGAAAATTGTTGTTTACTCAATTTTTAGGATGGAAAAGTGTTATTCATTCAATTTTTAGGATTGAAAATTTTTATTTACTCAATTTTTAGGATTGAAAATTGTTATTTGCTCAATCAATTTTTAGGATTTAAAATCGTTCTTTACATAATTTTTAGGATCAAAAATTGTTATTTACTCAATTTTTAGTATAAAAAAATGTTATTACCAATTTTTAGGATTGTAAATTGCTTTTTACTCAATTTTTAGAATTGAAAATTGTTATTTACTCAATTTTTAAGATTGAAAATTACTTAATTTTTAGGATAGATAATTGTTGTTTACTCAATCAATTTTTAGGATCGGACATTGTTATTTACTCAGTTTTTAGGATTGAAAATTGTTTTTTTCACAATAAATGTTTAGGATTGAAATCGTTCTTTACAGAATTTTTAGGATTGAAAATTGTTATTTACTCAATTTTTAGGATTGAAAATTGTTATTCACTCAATTTTTTGGATTGAAAATTGTTATTCACTCAATTTTTTGGATTGAAAATTGTTATTTATTAAATTTTTAGGATCTAAAATTGTTATTTACTCAATTTTTTTGATCGAATCCAGAGATAACAAATCTTATGTAACACGTACGGTTTCTGGATAATCATATCTCAGCTCCGGGTTGTTCGGAAGTAAGTCCACATCATGGATAGCAAAGTAGTCACATTCTTTCTCTGTTTCTAGAAAGCCAACATTCATAAGGCCTGCTCGATTGAATCTGAAACAAAAGATTACACTCAAATGATCTTATCACAGGTACTAGTCTACAAATATATTTTTCAACAGAGTATAGTAAATATGTGCAAGGTGGTGCACTTCTCACTTAGCCTGATTATTTCAGAAGCCCAGCATGATCTGACCCAATTATCTGCTCTCTGATTCGCTGAACAGGTTGAGGTTATGTCAAGAACCCCAATAATAAGAGATAATAAATAGGATGGATGGATGATTGGGGCTTTACATCCTGTATTTAAGACTAGGTAAGCTATTTAGGAGTCATTTAATTTAGGACAGGAGGAGGACACAGCAATAAGGTGAAGGATGACTGACACTGCCATCCAATATAGGACCAGGTGACCCGACAAGAGCTGGATCCGAACCCTGGACCCAGCGATTGGATGTTCAGCATGCTACCACTGAGCTTACCCTCCCCCAGATAATAGACAGAACAGTTGAGAAAACTTATATCAAGCTTCAATGAAAGAAACTATATTTTTTGAGTAGTTGGATTAGCCAGGTACCTTAATTTATCCTGTTGATGCACAACCACAATGGTATGATTGATTTTTTGGTTATTGAGGAATGTATCCATGTGAGGGACAAATTTCGCGAGGTGACCAACTCTGTTACGAAACGGAACCATGACGCACAGTCTGTGAGGAATTTCTGCAAAAGAACAATATTTTTAATGGCAACAACTATCCAGGGCCATCCCCAAAACTGACAAATGAAGCTTCATAGCATAACAGTAGCACAGTTGCAATGTTGGAGTCGAGGCCAGGACATCCGAGACCAGGCAAAGCTGAGGAATTGTCATCCGAGACCGAGGCAAGGACGGTCTCGAGGCCTCTATCTCTGGCACAAAGACACCTGAGACCGAGGCAAGGTCAAGGATTTGGTATGCGAGACCGAGCAAAGACCGAGGCCATCAAAGTATGGCTCTGAGGTTGGCCTCGAGGACTCCAACACTGCACGGCTGCCTTGCAATCCAGAGGATGCAGGTTCAAAACCAAGTCCACCGCTGCTCCCTCGGCTTCGGGCTGATTGAAAACCAGTCAGAGGACTGAATCCACTACCCACATTAAATAAAAGTGCCTTTACTCTTAACCTCAGAAATGTTTTCCTTATTGTTTGTGATAAATAATTAAAAAAAAAGAAAAACAACAACAACAACAGTTTAATCATTTTCTATGTTAGCCTATGTGTCCCATATGCATTACCAAGAGAATGCATGTATTTACATGTCTACCTTGCTTGGATGTTTCATTGCTGATCACAGAATTAGAAAGTTTAATGTCAGGATTAGGCTTGGTGGTAGAGTTTGGCTTGGTGGTAGAGTTTGCTGTGATGGTAGAACTTGGTTTGATAGTCGAACTTTGTTTGATAGTAGAACTTGGCTTTGTGGTATTATTAGTCAACTTATTCTGCTCCACTTTCTGGGCATCCGACTTAGCGTTGAAATTTGAAACCGCGTTTAATAATTTTCCTCCTGTTTTTTTCAAAACTTTCCAAGCCCCTGGCACTCCAGAGGTCGCTGTCCATCTGAAAAAAAAAACACCAGTTTTTGTGCATTATCATGTAATAAGGGATTTTTTTCTTATGTTCATTTTTTGTGCCCCCTCTTAAACATGTTGTAAATCATTCCACTATAGCTTTTATGAATATTCATATTTTCAGCCATTTTAACAACATTTGTTTTGGGTCTCAGTCAGATTCCTGGACATGGATTTCAAAAGGCTCAATAATAAATGCCTGATCGCCACTTTCATGCTCCAGTGATTTTTCAATGAAGGGTATGGTCAGCTGGGGTACCAGTGGCCAGCCTGCTGTGTTGGAGGTCTCTGGGTCATATTTTGATGGCTTCGGCCTTGGCTCGGTCTCTGGTGCCAAATCCTTGGCCTTGCCTCAGTCTTGGATGACTTTGGCCCAGTGATAGAGGCCTCGAGACCACATTCTGATGGCCTCGGTCTCTGTCTCTCAGTCAGATTCCGCATTCCTGGCCATGGGTTTCAAAAGGCTCAGTAATAAATGCCTGATTGCCAATTTCATGCTTCAGTGATTTTTCAATGAAGGGTAAGGCCTAATACCAGCGGCCAGCCTACTATGTTGGAGGTCTTGGGGCCATATTTTGGTGTGTTTTTTTTTTCAGTCCTGTACATGGTCTTCAGATTTTCTTTGTTGTTGCATTAAATCTGCATAAACCTGCACTTTAGTGTGCTTTAATTGTTCAATGAAGATTACGGAACCATACGAATGCCATGGTTGTTTCTCTATGATCAGGGAGGTCCTACCATTCCAAGAAAGTTTTGATATCTTTATTGCTGCTAAATTTTAGGCGGAAACCTCAATGATGTGACGCGAGCATTGTATCAATGATGCAGACAATATCAATGTTGTTATAGCCTTATATGCTACATTCTCACGGCGGCTCCCGGAGAACTATTTAAATCGGCGTCGAAGTATTTCCTGGTAATTTGGATGAATTTGGGTGATCCGCCGTCGACTTTTCACATCCCCCCAGGGGAAGTTTTTGTTCCCCTCAGCGGTTCCTAGAAATGGAAAAACTGCGCCGTGGATGTCAAAAAAGATTCAACAGGTACAAACTTTTTTTTCATGACGGCGGAACAGAGCCCAAAATTTTCTTGATTTTTGGATGTCCGGCGTGGATTTTTTCAGTGAGAACGCCTCAAAAACATCTCCGGCGGGATATTAGGACATCCCCTGCCCCTGAGGGGACCTCTCCTGCCCCGCGGGGACCTTTCCTGCCCCTGGGGGGACATTTGAAGCCTCGCCGGCAGTTTTTGACATCCCGCCGCAGTGAAATAGGTTCACTGAGGGGCAGTTATAGGTTCCCTGAGGGGTATTTTTTATATCTCGGGGCGATATAAAAGTATCCCTCAGGAGGAGGAAATTCTTTTCCCCGGCGAACTTTTGGGGACGGCGTACAACTTTTCTTCCCCGCAGTGAACAAAAAGAACCCCGCCGTGATATGCTTTTAATTAATTATGTAATGGTTTTATAAACATTGTATGTCGCAGGATAGTCATTTTTTTCCTAGAATTCAACTCAAGCTACCCCTCAGTGGCAAAAAAGTTCTCCGTAACGTGCCGTGAGACTGGGGCAATACTGTGAGACCTGTTTAACATAGAATTCAATGGAAAATCATTGAGGGGTAAACTTACTATTGAGAGCAACTGTAAGGCCACACATACACTGTAAATTTTCAATTTTGAGTTAGCTTGGTTGATTGAGTGAGATGGTTGCACAATTCCTTTGAGCCAAGATAGCTTGTTGTTTGCAAGTTATAACAACATAAAGATTATCATAACTCAAAACGGCAAGCTATCATGGCTCAAACAATTTGTGCAGCCATCTCACTCAATCATTTGAGCTAACTCAAAATTTCAAATTTTCCAGTGTAGTTGATTTTCAGCCTCTCGAGACTAGTAACACAACATAATTATGAAAAATGAGGCTTAAATGGAATCCTTGATGGATATATATATATTTTTTCATTTGGAGCCATTTCACCATGGAACATAGGATTACTGGAGGGGGGGGGGGCAAATATTAGGAAAAAGCCCAAATTCGAGCAAAGAGGTCAAAAATTTGGGCACAAGGTAATATAAACGTACAGTGCCGCCTGTAAGTAAGTGAAACGCATGACATTGTGCCATTGCATCAATGCTAAACACCCTCAGCCAAACTGTTTGTGGAGGCATGAATTCTCATCGGATGAAAGGGAAACAAAGTGTGTCATAAAGGCCGATATGTGAGGCATGTGGGATAAAAATAGCAGCCCATTTTCTTCGCTGTAGTCGGAGTTATGTATGGGTCAAAGTCTTTGATAAGTAAGTGAACCACCCTTCCCTATGTTTTAACATTGGGCCTGCGTTTCACTTACTTATCAAAGACTTTGACCCATACCTAACTCCGACTACAGCGAAGAAAATTGGCTGCTATTTTTATCGCACATGCCTCACATATTGGCCTTTATGACCCAAAATGTTTTCCTCTCATCGGATGAGAATTCGTCCTTCCAGAAGCATTTTGGTTAAGGATGTTTAACATTGATGCAATGGCACAATATCATGCGTTTCACTTACTTACAGGCGGCACTGTAATTGAAAGCAGGCGATTTTTTGACCCAACAGCCCCTGCAAAATTCCCACCACACTGACAGAGATTTGCGCCACCAGTAAATGGTCCCTTGATTCTAAATTTCCTGTAAAATTGCCAAAATGTGGCAATTCGCAGTAATTCGCAGTACCACCAGACGTAAAATGGCATAACTTAAACTGTGTTAAACCTAGAACTGGCACACTCCTTTTTATTTGAAACAATAATAAAATGTCCTCTACGGGCAAGATCCCACCACTGAAGTCCGCTTAAAAAATGCCCTGATTGAAAATGATTGCTTTTCAAGTGATTTTACCTGGCATGGTATAAATTTTGGATTTTAAAAATCAGGAAAATGTCACTCGCCCCTCAAAAATTACCCTCGCAGTACACCGATGCCATGGAAATTTGAAAAGTTAACCTACCTTTCCTTTACTTGTAAGTCTGTCTTTCTGGATATGTCACGTATTCCAAGAAACATTAATAATACTATTAATCCGGATGTTATAAATGTTAAGAATCTCCTATTTGTTAGCATGGCAACTATAACAAGACAAGTGTGACTGAAGTATCCAAGTTCAACAGCAAACACTGAATAAACTACTTGATACTTATAGCAAACACCAAATAAACTACTTAACACTAATGAATGCAGCTTATTCAGTTATTATTCACATAAACAACCAAAAATAAAGATGCTTTAATTGAGGATCTGAATGACAGCTATCTTTGGACTGGTCACATGGCCATTTGGAGGGAGGCCAGCGTGAGAGCACACAAGTTATAAATGGCCTTACTATGATGATTGTACACATAGGCGTGTCGGGGGGGGGGGGGAGCTGCTCCCACCTCTCAAAACTTTGAGAATAGGCCCAAATTCGGGAAAGGAGGCTAAAAAGCCAGGCAGATAATAAAATAAATATTCTTTGATATCAGTGGTTTTCAAGCGATTTCATTTGACATGTTAAAAATATTTAAAAAATAATCCTGAAAAATTTACTGCCCACGGGTTGCACAACATACCATTCAAATTTACAATAAGAGTTTTCTTGGCAGAGCACCTAATTTATGGTTAGAGTTATCAAATATTGTTAAGATTAAAAAGAATATCAAGGCGTTTAGTAAACAGGTAGTCATTTTGAAATTAGAAATTGTTAAAAAAGATTGCTTAAGCTTATTTACATCACATATTTGGTGAATGAAATATATCCATAATTTAAATTAACAAATATTATTTGTTGTGAATGTTCTGATGCTGTGGAAATTAATATGTTGATTTCAATTAAGTTTTATGTTGTGTTAATTTAAGTTTTAATTATTGAATTGAGTTGTGTATTCGGTTATATTTCAAGTATTGTGTTAAAAAGAATATCAAGGAGTTTAGTAAACAGGTAGTCATTTTGAAACTAGAATCATATTAGAAATTGTTAAAAAAGATTGTTTAAGCTTATTTACTGCACATATTTGATGAATGAAATATATTCATCATTTAAATTAACAAATATCATTTGATGTGAATGTTCTGATGCAGTGGAAGCTACTATGTTGATTTTCAATTAAGTCTTATGTTGTGTTAATTTAAGTTTTAATTAAAGAATTGAGTTGTGTATTCAGTTATTATATTGTGTCCCGCTTGTATAGTTATTAATTACTTGATATATCATTATTTATTTTGATTTCTTCTCTTTTTCCTTTTTTAAAAAAATGTAAATAATTGTTAAACCTAACCAGGGCAGTCACCCCAATTGGATACAGTATTCATTTACTCGGGTGCACTGCCCCCAACATATATATGTATTCTTATCTGTTCATGAAAATGTCCCTATGTATGATTGTATACAAAGTATGTTGGAGAATAAATATGTCTATGTCTATGTCATCGTTTCCTCACCTAACCGAATGACTGTACACGGACTGGAACACCAGCTATTACTGAAATTTGTGTACTAATTGCCTCATAGTTGTCAATAAACTAATTTTAAAGTAAACTAAACTAAACTAAATAAACTAAACAAACTTTGCTAAACATGCATGCACTGAGCAATAATTTGTACACTAGTTTCATAAATTTGTGCAATATACCACAAATAAATATGGTAAATTGTTTCATAAATAATCAGGCCCCAACTGCTCCTCTGATTGAATCACGCTGATTTGCTTGCAAAATATTGAATGAGGTTGATTTTTTTCCGAAATATTTTAAAAGAAGTGTAGCTACAGGGGGCCAGGGTATAAAATAAGAAAATTTGATCACTGCACATATTGTCTCGTGCGAACTTATGGTGACCAATCAGCTTTCTCAAGTGCCGGCGTTCATGCATGGCTCAGTTGAAAAATGAAATATTATCATCTAAAATTATGAAATGAAATATCAGTTCGATCATTTGTCTAAACAGCTTGTTGTTGGGCTTTTGCAAATCTATTTTTTTTATTGTGTCTGTCTTACATTTCTATGCTTCTGGAGTAAATAAAGCAACAAATTGTCTTTCTTCTTTAGTTAACTAAATGCCAGTCCAAAGTTTAACATGACAGGACTTCAGTTGAATAATCTGTACAGAAGTCTATTGATCACCATTTGTTATGGTAAAAATTGAGGAGATAGATATATTTATGAAACCGTTTGGAAGCTCGGAGAAAATAACAACATACTTTACAGGAGCCATAGAAAGACTATGGGTAATTCTTTGTCATTTCCAAGAGATTTCAGAAAATTTTCTCATTCAACTGATTGAGAATGCCTTGAAAATTTACCAGAATCAATGTTTCTTACCAGAAAGCACAAATCCCAATTCATACAGCTTGAATAGTTTCTATGAAAAAATTCATGAAAATTTGAGTTTGGCAAATTTTTAAAAGTCCATAATTTCGAAGGCATGTTATGGCTAGTTCTCACGACGGCGATTTGAGAGCGACGCATCAAGAGAAGTCATTTCTTGGAAGGTTGTGGCGTAGAACGTTGGTTTTGGCACATTACGTAATCAATTAGTGTCATGTGCGACGCTTAAAGTTAGTAGCCGCGGTGAGTCTTGAGGTGTCCGCGGCGCTTCTTAAGCTTTCTTCGCCGCGTTACGCCTCTCTTTCCTCAGCGCAGTTCCAAACAGACGCGTCGCACTTTGTTTTGGAATTCGGCGAGGCTGCTTTTACTTCGCCCAATGTTGTTTCCTCTTACGCCGCTGATGGTTGTGAGGCAGCTACGTCTGAAATTGGCGACCTGCGACGCATCAGGAAACCTTCGGCGTACACCCGAGGTAAGATGCGTCGCTGAAAATGACAGCCTCGCCGAAGACTGTAAGGATGCAACGCCGCATTTAGGGACTTGTTACTGCGTAACTTGATGGTTCATCGTCGCACATGCATTCATAAAGCGCCGAGGACATTACAGGCGCGTCGATGCTGACCTTCTTCGTCGTCCTTGCCTTAAGCAGCGACGAAGGTCTCTTAAGCATCGACGAACGTCTGTTGTTGCAGCGCTGCGGCAAAGTGTGTTTGGCTGCTGCAGGAGTCACTTTTGGTCATTATAAAAAGGGACACAGAGGACCTCCTTGCTTCATTTGCTGATTGCCCTTCAATGAGAACACAACGACTGCCTACTGAACATATGCATGATGAATGAAGAAGAAATTATTGTTGTGGCTGGTGCTGCTGCTGTTGCTATCGGAGCTGTCTATTTGAGACAGAGGAGGAGGAGGGCCAGGAGACAGAAAAGGTGGTGGATTCGCAACTGGTTGCTGCAGAGGGAACAACATGGTCACTTCCATCAACTGCTGCCTGAACTGCAAGTGCGTGACGTGTCCGGCTACTACAACTACACTAGAATGCCCCCTGCCATCTTTGCTGAAATCCTGGAAGCTGTTGGACCACTCATCGCTAAGCAAGACACCAACATGAGGAGGGCTTTGGAACCTGGTCTGAAGTTGGCTATCACCCTGCGGTACATGGCAACAGGAAACAGCTACAAGTCCCTAGCTTATGCTTTCCGTGTGGCACCCAACACCATCTGCAACTTCATCCCTGAGGTCTGCCTTGCCATCGTTCATGCCTTCGAAAGACAGCTGGCACTACCCACACAGCCTGAAAGATGGAAGGAGATAGCCAAGGCTTTTGAGACGAAATGGAACTTGCCCAACTGCATTGGAGCTCTGGATGGCAAGCACGTCGCAATCCGATGTCCCAAGGCTGCAGGCTCCTTGTTCTACAACTACAAGGGATTTCACTCCATTGTCCTGATGGCCCTCGTTGATGCCAACTACAAGTTCATCTATGTGCAGGCTGGCTGTCAAGGAAGTGCATCTGATGGCGGCGTCTTCAGGGACACAGTACTTCGACAACTCCTGGACGAGGAAGATCTAGGCCTACCACCTCCAGAACCTCTACCTGGCACAGAAGACAATCCTTTCCCATATTACATCGTGGGTGACGAGGCATTTCCCCTGAAGACATGGCTGCTCAAACCAGTGCCAAGAAGGAACCTTGACATTGCTTCCAGAGTCTACAATTACAGGATTTCAAGAGCCAGGAGAGTGGTGGAGAATGCCTTCGGTCTGCTGTCAAACAGGTTCAGATGCTTCCTGACCACCATGCCCCAACGACCTACAAGAGTGACATACATCACAATGGCTGCTTGTGTTCTACACAACATTCTGCGAGACAGAGTAGGCGTCCACCATGCCCGTGACAATGAAGTGATGGACAGAGAAGATCCACAGACACATGACGTCACTGAAGGAGTTTGGAGGGGAGACCGTCAATTGCATGACCTAGGAGAACCACTTCGACACGGAAATGCCTCCAGAGATGCCAAGGCTGCTCGAGACTACCTACGTGACTGGGTCAACAGTCCGGCAGGAAGTGTCCCTTGGCAGTTGGAGAAAATCTGAAGAAGATGCATTCAAAACAACAAACCCCAGGTCCTTTTAAGGGCCACCAAATCCTCCCAATTGAGCTGGCCATGTACACATCCTATGTTGACAAAACAAGCCCAAAAATCAATCAATCAATCAATCCCTCCATCCATCTATCTATCTATCTATCTATCTATCTATCTATCTATCTATCTATCTATCCAAGTCCAATCCCTGCAAAGTGACGACAACTGCTTTTCTTTTGCTGCAGTGTATATATGTAACGAGCATTGTGTTCCATCTATCAAGCTATCTATCTATCTATCTATCTAGCTATCTATCTAGCTATCTATCAAGCTATCTATCTATCTATCCAAGTCCAATCCCTGCAAAGTGACGACAACTGCTTTTCTTTTGCTGCAGTGTATATATGTAACGAGCATTGTGTTCCATCTATCAAGCTATCTATCTATCTATCTATCTAGCTATCTATCTAGCTATCTATCTTTCTATCTATCTAGCTAGCTATCTAGCTATCTACCTGCCACTTGAGCTAGACAAGTGAAATTACAAAGTGATGCACTTGTACTAGTGCAACCAACCAACACAATTTTTAAAAGCAAAGCACTTGTACTAGTGCATTACATTTTAATTAAGAAATTCATGCACTTGTACTAGTGCAATAAAAATATGTTTATACCAAAGAATGCAGCACTTGTACTAGTGCTGCACTTGGTATGTTTTGGGGCAAAGAAAGGGGGAACTAGCACCTTGCTTTTATGAAGGTGATAACTTTTAATGAAGGCCAGGACCGGACTTTTGTTTTGGGGGACTTTTTTTTTGGGGGACTTTTTTTTTGGGGATTGTCAACGTTTTTTTTGCTCTTTTTTGGCTCTTTTTTTTTTGTCAACATAAGATGTGTACGTGGCCTGCCCTTTTGGGAGGATTTGGTGGCCCTTAAAAGGGCCGAGGTTTTTTGTTGTCTTTGCTGCATGTGGTCTTCTACTTTCGTGGAGAAAGGAGACCTGAAGTCCAACTGGGCGAAGGGGAAGGCTGGTGCTGGTGATGGGCGGCCGGTTGACCAAAGCTGGGTCCAGGGGGGTAGCCGTATTTCTCGGGGCTGTCCTGTGCATCCATCATCAGTGTCATGGTGGAGTGGCTGGGCTGCATCGGGGTGTAGCTGGGAGTCTGCCTGGAGGATCCTCCTTCCCTGGGCTGGTGCTGCTGGTAGTGATGGCTGCTGGAAGCCTGGGGATGGTGCTGGTGGTGTGATGGCACATACGTCGAAGAAGGAGGAGGATGAGGAGGAGGTGGCATCTGCAGGCGCTGAGGAGGATGAGGAGGCTGGAAGGTGTGCTCCTGATGCTGTCTTGACTGGCGGCTGGCCTCTTCATCCCAGTAGAGGGCGGCCTCTGCAATGGTCCTGACCATCGCCCTCCTGATTTCAGGGCTGGCGTGCACTCCCACGTGGTACAGGTCCTGGCACTTCATCCTCCAGTACTCCTGGTCGGGTGTCAACTCCTGGTGGTCGGGGCACATCTTGCAGCCAGAGCCTTTCAGGATTTTCTTGGCGGAGGACATGGCTTGCATGCTGCCTGCGATGACGTGCATGGCGGAGTGCATGGCTTCATCTCCTGGGGCCTTCCTCTTGGTTCCCTTGGCAGCGGCTCCAGGCTTTGGTGCTCCAGGGAAGACTTGGGACTGCTGGCTGTCAGGTCTGTCCTGTGCTGGCTGTTCAGGTGGCAGGTCCGGCATGTCATAGGAAGCTGGCAGGGAATCCTCAGGGTTGTAGCTTTCATCATCGGAGTCTGAGGCTGGCCGGTTGGCAGACAGTTGCGAGATGGCGGACAGCTTCTTCCCTGGCTTGTGGACGATGGAGTCCTTCAGGAACCGACAGTTGTTCAGGATGTACTCGTCCCTCTCTGTGAGCTTCTCCTTCCTGGCGGCTCCTGAAGCTTCAGGCCTGACGAGTCTGGAGAAGTGAGTGCGCACTGTCTTCCTCCAGTTGAAGATGTCCTGGGAGGTGTACTTGGGGCCCAGCTCCTTTGCTTTTTCTGAGTCCAGCAGCAGCTTCTCGTTCCCCTTGTAGCCTCTGGTCCCCTTCATGTACAGCACAGGATGCTCCTTGTACCAGTTGATGAGGTCATCTTCTTGTTCAGCTGTGATGCCCATGTTGTTGCGGATGTTTGGCTTGGGGGCCTTCCCTTTGCCCTTCTTGCCCTTGGACTTGGCTTCAGCAGCTGCAGGGGTGTCATCAGCAGAGTCTTCTTCCTCCTCGAAGGTGTCCTCATGGATGGCCACTCTGTCTAGAGCAAGAACAGGCTGGCTCTCTGCTGTTTTCTTGGGAGTCTGCTTCTTCGGAGTCTGCTTCTTTGGAGTCTGCTTCTTTGGAGTCTGCTTCTTTGGAGTAGACTTGGCAGTAGGCTCTGGAAGACCCGTGGAAGACTTGGCAGCAGGCTTGTCAGCAGGCTTGGCAGCAGGCTTGGCAGCAGGCTTGGCAGCAGGCTTGGCAGGCTTGTCAGCAGGCTTGGCAGCAGGCTTGGCAGGCTTGTCAGCAGGCTTGTCTCCTTCATCAGTTTCAAAGAGTTCAACTGAAGAATCTTCGTCTGTGCTGTCTTCTGGCCGGCCCTCGAAGATGGTCTCGCTGACGACAGTGGCTTTGGTGGTTGAAGTGGTGGTCTTCGTCTGGCTGCCAGCTGTAGTGGAGGTGTAGAGCCCAGGTAGAGAGAGGTCTGCCATGGCTGTAGTGAAGAAGGCAGTCACTGCAGCATCTGAAGGTTCATGGAGAGGAGTTGCAGCTGGAGTTGTAGCTGGAGTTGTCACTGGAGTGCTCCCAGGAGTGTGGAGTGTTGACCTGGTGCTGAGCTTGGTTGGTGCCCTGGTGACGACGGTGCCCTTTCTCCTCTTTGGTCCCATGTTGTAGCAGCAATTTGAAGTACAATTGTAGCAACAAAAGTAGCAGCAAATGTAGCAGTTGATAATAGTGTCGTGGATTCTAGGTGTGTTCTGGTCGAAGGTCTGAGTGGGTATGGTGCTCTAAACTGGCCTCCTCTATATATATGCAGGGTGCGGACCGCCTCTTTCCCCCTCCTTCGCCCCCCTGCTTCGCTGCTGCTGCCCCAGCCGCTGCGCAAAAAGAGGGTGACACGCAGACAAAGGGTTGATGCTAAAAATAGAACAACGCATGCACTCAGGCGCCACTCTGTCTGCTGCATTGGGGGTCCAAAAGACGCGGCGCGCACCCTCTCACGTGCGTCGAACATGTGTCTTTCTGCGACGCGTGTCTGAAACATGTGACATGAAGCAAGAGCTTTCTGCTACACTGCTGTTTCTGCGTCGAAGCTCTTCTTTGTGCGTCGCAACTTTAAAAATCTGCGGCGCGCACTGATTTCTTTTTACGCTTCTTCTTGCTTCACCACTTCTTTCCTCGCAAAGATTCAACCGGTTGAATCTTTTTTTCCTGCATCGTCAAATTTCTAGGAATTGCGTAGAAAGACCTCTTAAAGCGACGCATGCTGTTCCTGTTGCGCCGTAAAGCCTAAATTGACGGCGAACATGCTCAAATCTTTGCCCTTTCCTGGAAATATAAGAAACGCCGTCACTTAAACCCTCTGTTACGTCTCCGTGAGAACTAGCCATTACTCAATCAGTGTAAAACCTAGAGACTTGCAATAAGGCAACACGTTTGTAATTTAGCCCAAGTGTTATAACGCATTGTGTCAGCCACATCTGTGCATTTGCGTCCATTTCACAGGTTGTTGAAAAAATCTGAAAATTGCAGTTATTTCACATTTTTGTCCTGAAACCCCGCTCAGGGAAATAGACTCAGGCCAGACTGTAAAGAATAACATATTTTCATAATCCATGGGAAAATTTGAAATCAAAACATTTTGATTGGATGGCCAGTAATCAGTCACTTTTGAGACATTCCCACGGGAGGAGTTATCTCTGAACAAAAGAACCTATTTGCTAATAGGGGAGACAATTGGGCAGTCACAGACTCCCAAAGACCAGCCTCTTCTGATTTCTAATTACCATATTCACCAACTAACTTGCATCTGATTGGTCTAGGGCAGGGCCAGTCTAAACAAGTGTGATAAGGTCTTTTTTTATAAGGTGTGAAACCCTTGTGAGTGCCCAGAACTGGGCTTAGAGGGCTGCACTTACCATATCTATCTATTTATCTATCTGTCTATCTATCTGAGACTGTGTTACTTGGGATTTGTGCTTTCTGGTGAGAAACCTTGAATCTGGTAAATTTTCAAGGCATTCTGAATCAGGAGCCATTTGTTGAACCTACACCCTATGAAAGAACAGACAGGCTCCAATATAGGAAGCTGACATTTCTATTTTTTGATACCAACCAAAAGTTTCAGTAAAATTTCTTGTCCGATGGCAATTCAAAATTGCATTTTTAAAACTTGTTAAGTGATAGAGTGATCAAATATTTTAGGGGCAATGTGAAGTCTGTCTAAACATGGCCAAATTTTGTCACAATTTAAATTGATTTGGAATGAAGTGGACAACCAGGCAACCGTCTATGCTTTGTGGGACTGAAATCTGCCATCAATACAAACTTAATCACAATTTTGTGTCACATGAAGTTAGGTTGAGGGTCTTAAGTTTTGATATAAATTTTTGAAGTAACTGAACTTCAACCCTTTGATCTGTTAAGCTTGCCATGTTGCCCCTCTGCCGATCAATAAGAAACACTTACAGGCCATTCTCAAATTTCGGGACAACGGGTATAGGAAAATTGTCCTGTAACGGAGGGGACAATGTGGTAACGGAGGGGAATTTTGATGTAAAAAACCAACTGTAGGAACAGCAACAATAGGAAAAATGATAAAAGATTGATGTAACTATTATTTTCAGAAGTACTTCATCTCGTATCAGTAGATTTTTTGGTCCAAATGTCGATTTCTTGCTCATGATCTGGTAACGGAGTGGACGGTAACGGAGGGGAACAATTTTTTGCTTTTCGCTCATTACTGCTTTTTATTTTGGAGATTAGACAAAATAATTGCAGAATATTAAAACCTGCCACCCTCAGCGACATATACATGAAATCGCTCTGTAAAATTATCATTGGTAAGCTTGGAAATGAAGGAAATAATTTATTGAATACATGTTTTATGAAGTCTGCAAGGCAGTGGTACTATGGCGCACATGCGTCTGATGATATTCAGTGAAAATAGCTCATAAAAAACAATAACGAACAGAGCCATGGCAAGTAACGGAGGGGACAAAAAAATTGACATAAATTAGTGACACGACTATGGTATCAATTTAATCAATGAAATTATACAAAAAAACTAAATATAAATTCAAGTCTTTATTCCCATGAATCGTGCAAAGAAACTTTGAAAATAATGGTATATTAGGAGGAAAATGAACACTTGATTTTGTCATGTCAGGTCCAGTGACAGGGAAAAACCATTGATTTTGCACGAATTTCTGGACATAATGCATTAAAAAAAGTCTAATGAATGACTTTTTGCTCCAAATGCAGTGGTTCTAAGTAGAAATATGAATAACAGATGCAGAGTGACGCTTCAGATATTTATCACATTCATATCAATGTCAGGGAGCTAGAGTGACGCAAATTGTCCCGAAATTTGAGAATGACCCTTACGCGGTTGGCTCTTGACTATTTTAAAATTCATGAACTGGAAGGTTTACTCTTGATCGCATAGTTTTAGGAGTATGGTTTCAAAGCAGTTGCACCTACGGTCAGTACTATACCAGAATTAGATAACATTATGTGGGGAAAATTTCCCGCCACCTCTCAGGCACAAGCATTCTGATCATTTGCAAGCCCTCCCGCCATATGCCCTGCATGATTCTTACCACCTTAACCAGCGAAAGGAAAGTGGGTAAGTCTGGGCAATTCCCTTGTATCAACAACCTCGCATGGCTGTACCCCATAGTGCAACATTACAGCAGGGCGATTGATTCAGGGGATTTGCCAACCTTGGTGTGTCTGTACTACCACTGTGGCGATGAGCACCAGTGGCTGCAGTCTAATGCAGAAGTGTTGGGAATAATTACATTGCCTGTACTCTGAGGCAGTGTTTCGAGATTTATATATTTGGCAAAAATATATATCCTTTTTACATTGTATCTGGAAAATCGAATGAATGACAAACCATGTACTCAGGACTGTCTTTATCAAGCAGTACAAATTGCCAAAACTAGCATCAGGTTGGCAAAAGTATTACATTTGTTGAACATATATTGTGGGGATTATGCAGTTCACCATAATTTAACATAAAAGGGTGAATTTGATCACTGCACAAATTCAGATTGATCACTGCACATTTCAGATTGATCACTGCACATTTTGGGATCATTGCACGCTTATTTTATACCCTGCAGGGGGCGCTGCTCGGCAGTATGGAATTGGTCCACCAGCCCCTGTAAAATCCCACCACCAACAGAGATTTGCCCCACTAGTAAACTGCCCCTTGATTCTAAATTTCATGTTAACTTGTTAAAATGTGGCAATTTGGGGTATTTCGCAATAGGCCTACCACCAGATGTAAAATGGCGGAACTGAAACTGTGTTACACCGAGAATTCAATTAAAATGATTTTTTTTGGAGTATCTTGGGCAGATTTCACGAAAAGTGCTCTCAGAGGGTACCTTAAACTTTCTAACCCTTTTGTTATCTCTCTGTTGCTTCCTGAAGCAAGTAAATCTATTACTAAGTACATATGTGAGCTAAAGAATAAATATCAATAAATTAATCCTGAAATATGTAGCTTTTTGCTCTTAAAAAGACATTATTTTGGACGACCAAACTTACTGGTCATCAGACGTGCTTACTTTGGCAAAATGTAATGATATGTGATTGTTAAAAAACATTTTGAAAATTATTTGGAACCATTTGTAATTGTGTTGGTCGTTATAAACTTTGAAAAAATTAAATACTGCTAATGTAACTCGATTCCGTCACATGAAAGTAATGTTACACTAGCAACTTTTACATTTGGATTTTTCTGTGTTCTTGCTACTTATGCCAATTTCTAACGTGAAATTCTAAAATTTTATTGAAAAACATGTCTTATTTGCCTATATACATCACCAAAAACATAAACAACTGGGTGAGGTAGCTTTTTTTTAATGCTAATGTAACTGCAATTTTGCATTTGTCCATTTCATAGTGTTACATTAGCAAAATTTGATTATCCAAATTACGTTAACAAACACATGATTAGATCTCAAATTTGTTCTGAACTGAAAGCGGTCTCCTAGGAGCAGGCTTTTCATTTATATTGCACTAGGATCAGCATAAAAAAAACGTCCTCCATCATTTATCGTTGTTACATTAGCACAAGGCCATATTCTTAGCTACTCTGATCTACCGATCCAACAGAAAACAGTGTTTACCCATGATTCTATTTAATGGATTGACACAATAAAAGATTTGGATTTCAGCTTTTTCGTGTCCTACCAGCTATCATCGGAAAAAGAACCCTGAGAAAACCTGAGAAGTTGCGAATCAATTATGTCTGGCCTTATCAGTCTTGTGCTAATGTAACTTGTGGTAAGTCATTTTGCAGCATTTTGTGAAGTCTGCCCTTGGCTTTGAAGTGGCACACTTCTTTTTATGTGACACAATAATAAAATGCCCTCTACGGGCAAGATCCCACCACTGAAGTCCGCTTAAAAAATGCCCTGATTGAAAATGAGTGCTTTTCAAGTGATTTTACCTGGCATGGTATAAATTTTGGATTTTAAAAATCAGGAAAATGTCACTCGCCCCTCAAAAATTACCCTCGCAGTACACCGATGCCTTGGAAATTTTAAAAGTTAACCTACCTTTCCTTTACTTGTAATTCTGTCTTTCTGGATCTGTCACGTATTCCAAGAAACATTAATAATACTATTAATCCTGATGTTATAAATGTTAAGAATCTCCTATTTAGTAGCATGGCAACTATAACAAGACAAGTGTGGCTGAAGTATCCAAGTTCAATAGCAAACGCTGAATAAACTACTTGATACTTATAGCAAACACCAAATAAACTACTAAACACTAATGAATGCAGCTTATCATTATTCACACATAAACAACCAAAAATAAAGATGCTTTAATTGAGGATCTGAATGACAGCTATCTTTGGACTGGTCACATGGCCATTTGGAGGGAGGCCAGAGTGAGAGCACACAAGTTATAAATGGCCTTACCATGATGATTGCACACATAGGCGTGTCGGGGGGGGGGCACAGCCCAAAACTTTGAGAAAAGGCCCAAATTCGGGAAAGGAGGCTAAAAAGCAAGGCAGATGATAAAATAAATATTCTTTGATATCAGTGGTTTTCAAGCGATTTCATTTGACACGGTAAAAAATATTTGGAGAATGAAATTCAGACGAATGTCGCTCACCCCCCCCCCAAATTCCACCCGCTGTACACCTATGATTGTACATTGCATGGGCGTAAAAATAACGTACCTGAGACACTGGGAGAGATGCACTCCTCAAGCATGTTTATTTAACTTTCTTTAAATCTGACTTTTCTAATTCAAAGTCATTTGACCAAAACGCCTCACACTTTAAAGTCCGAGCCCATGGGACGAAATGGAGGGGCGACGTATCCAGTATCCTATGCTGTCACGAGAAGAAAAAAAGAGACCAACACATTTTTTTTATTCTACATTTTTACGTCACTTCTAACCTGTATTTCACATGTAAGCTTCCAGAAAAAGCAGAACTCCTATCGGTATGTTGTAAAAATCAGAAAAATACAAACAGTATGCTTTATGGATTAAAAGAACATGACCTTGCAGCTGTATACTCTTAAAAAGAGAGTCACTCCAGCTGATATATTTATAAGTACAGATGCTCCTGATTTCATGCATTCTTGAAAGGTTTCGCTGGACTCTTGTTTTTAATCTCATCAGAGCGCAACTTATGGCATCTATAGGGAAGGGATCTCCATGTGATTCAGGGTCGAGGTAAATTTTCAACCGACCCTCTCCGGTGACTACGTCTCCAGCCATGTCAAACACAGAACCAGGATTTTGGTAGATCCTGTCCATGACAATTTGACAAAAATTGTCAACACTCATCCTCATTGCTTTGAATAACTCATGCTCCCTCCAGAAATCTAGAGGTGCATTTGACAATGTTTTCAGAAATTTCTTTAAGAAATGGTCGTACAATTTATAATCAGCTATACTCCATGATTTGTGAATTGTTGCTGCCGATAAATCAAGGACCACATTCTTCCCTTCATAAGCGCCAACTCGCAAGCTGACGTAAATGATGTCCTCGATCGACCAGCAAAGTTTCCTACGGAGAAAAATCAACGATGCATCGAAGTGTTCCGTTATGATAACTACTTCAAACTTTCCGTCAACAACACGTATGAGATTCTCGATTTTTGCGTGATCGTCCATCTCTTCATGCCTCATACCTAACATCTTGCAGTAAATTGATCTTAATTGCTTGGTTAAGCCAGAGTATTGAGTCTGTTCAGAGTAGAATTTGATATTCTTCAAGAAGTGTTCGGCTGGATTTGGGACATTTATTCCGAGCTGCTTGGCAAGAGACATCTCGTAAAAGTACGACTTGAATTGGGAAAACGGATGACGTAAACTTATCACATTCACAGCGTCATTTTGAATAAATTTTGATACAGATTTACCATCTCTTACATTGAAGTGTATATGTTCTGCTAGGATGTTGTAGGGCTTGTGAGCTTCTCCAGGAAGCGCTGAAATGTACTTATCGCTAATTTCATCAGGCGCTACTTCTGAATATACTGGAACTATTTTGAGTGAGTATCTAACTGCGTAGCGATACAAGATGGACGTCATTGTGGAGGAGCCAGTCTTGTAAACTTTCAAATAAAAAATGTTATTCTTCCGGCATCGGTAGGATCCTCTTTCGTGTATCACATTTGAATCTGTCAAATTTTCTTCATTTTTTAACGTCTTCTGGAATGTAACGACTGTCTTTTCTTTGGTTGGATTGAGTAGGAGAATTTCGCAAGTAACCCAACAAATCAGCAATAATCCTAAAAGCCGCAGCAGTTTTCTTCTCAGCACCTGAAACGGAAATCTGACAGTTATTTATAAAAATTACATTTTGAGTTAAGGCCAGTGATATATAGTCAAGGCCGGGACAAAATTTCAGCATATACAGTAGGTTCCAAATTATTACGCAAGTTGGTTTTTTAATGATATCTCAAAAACAACTAAACACATTTTAAAATCCTTCCCACATAACAATTTGTGTTCAATGTAGGCAATATCCTGTAAGTTTTGTCCAATTCTGGTGGTGCAGTGAGGAGTTACGCCACAGAGCACCATATACCCTGTTTTTCGATGTCCCAAGTTATTATGCAAATGTAAGAAAAAGTAACCTAAAAGTACCAAAATGATCTATTAATCCTCTAAACACTTACCTCTTAACATTTAATGAAAAATAGAACCTTCATTTCAAAAATTGTTGCTTTAATAATAAAGAAATTCATAATATTCCCCTGCATTGAAATAACATTGAAATTACTAACTTCTTGCATTAAAAAGCTTCTCCAAGACAAACAAAATTTTTTCACATTATGAAACTCTCTCTGTGGGTTCCTTAGGTTTAGAACTCTTCCCAAAATTAAAGAGAAGCCATTTCGACCAATAAACATGAACAATATCTTTAAATGAAAATGATGGAGATTGGGCTTGCATTGACGGCAATGCTAATTCAATGGAAAAAAGAAGCACTCATTTTTGACTTATTGTTATGTTTCATAGAGAAAGGGGAATTGGTTCATCTTTACACAGGATAACATCATAGTCCCAAAGGTATATTTTCATGTGAATTTGTCGTGATTTGACACTTTTCAAAAACAACAGAGGCTTTATATTCAAGAAAAATGGTAATTTCAATGTTATTCCAATGAAGAGGTTTATATTGATTTCATGGTCATGAAAGCAATTATTTTTGAAATGAAGGTTCTATTTTTCATTAAACATTAAGAGATAGGTGTTTAGAGGATTAATAGATCATTTTTGTACTTTTAGATCACTTTTTCTTATATTTGCATAATAATTTGGGACCTCGAAAAACAGGGTATATAGTGCTGTGTGGCGTAACTCCTCACTGCACCACCAGATTTGGACAAAACTTACAGGATATTGCCTTCATGGAACTCAAATTGTTATGTGGTAAGGATTTTAAAATGTGTTTAGTTCTTTTTGAGATATCATAAAAAAACCAACTTGCGTAATAATTTGGAACCTACTGTATGCATTAAATGTCAACTTAATCTGGATGTGTACGACCAAAAAAAAGCATCATGATATCATGCTAAATGCTACTTGCATTGACCTAAGCCAGCACTAGTACTAATGTGGATTCTACCAACATGTTTTACCCTTATTTTTTACCAATATGGCAATTTTTCAGTGAAAGTCACTTGCACCTGGTTCAGATCAGTTAGTTGAACCTCCCTCTTGTGTGCAGGATGCTCCCAGATGTCCCTATGGTGTTATCTTGGTTCCATATTCTTGGATTTGTAGGATTTGTGGTGGCCCACAGGCTTGAGCATTGTTATGTATGTATGTATGTATATTTATTAAGACCAGAGAAGCGAGGCTTATCAAGCTGGCCTGTAAACAAAACAAATTTTACAAGTATTGCAAAAGAACATCAGATAATTAGTAATGACAATAGAGTACAAATAGTTATAATATTGGTAAGGAACACTAGGTTAAAGCAACACTAGGTTAAAGCTATTTCATAAAAATTACACTTGAATAGAACAATTTATGTTGATTCCAATATATTTACAAAGCTACATGCGTATGTTTATATAATTACATTGAGATGCATATCTACAAATGTATGTATGAATACTTTGAACATAGTATATATGTATAAACACATAAAGCCACCATGCATATATTAATCCCCATATACTCACTCAAAAAAAATATCAACAATATTTACCGAAAAACAAGTCTTAGTAAGATGTAACCCCAATGTACATGTATACATATACAAGTCCACAATCACTTGCAGTCATAGATTATATAAAACCCATATACTCACTCAAAAAATATCAACAATATTTACCGTAAAGCAAGTCTTAGTAAGACGTAACCCCAATGTATATATATACAAGTCTACAATCACTTGCAGTCATAGATTATATAAAAACGTAGATACATATGACTCACAAAAAAGTCTCAGCCCATAATTTCATATCTAATATTATCACAAAGGAGAAGAAGCAGAGTAACAGACTAACAACAATTAAACATTTAAACAATACAGTGCCGCCTGTAAGTAAGTGAAACGCATGACATTGTGCCATTACATCAATGCTAAACATCCTCAGCCAAACTGCTTGTGGAGGCATGAATTCTCATCGGATGAAAGGGAAACAAAGTGGGTCATAAAGGCCGATGTGTGAGGCAAGTGGGATAAAAATAGCAGCCCATTTTCTTCGCTGTAGTCGGAGTTAGGTATGGGTCAAAGTCTTTGATAAGTAAGTGAACCACCCTTCCCTATGTTTTAACATTGGGCCTGCGTTTCACTTACTTATCAAAGACTTTGACCCATACCTAACTCTGACTACAGCAAAGAAAATTGGCTGCTATTTTTATCCCACATGCCTCACATATCGGCCTTTATGACCCAAAATGTTTTCCTCTCATCAGATGAGAATTTGTCCTTCCAGAAGCATTTTGGTTAAGGATGTTTAACATTGATGCAATGGCACAATATCATGCGTTTCACTTACTTACAGGCGGCACTGTACATAAACCAGGTATGGAAAGGGTACAGGGAGCAAATCAGATCACAATAGATATGATATTCTCCAGCAGACTCCCCGAGGGGCATAAAAGCAAACAATAACTGAATTTAAACGTTTACATTCACATAGACAACTATTATGAACATTCATTATGATATCTGTCGAGATGGAATTTTTTGACTGCTTTTTTAAACTGATGTTGTGACATCTCTCTCAGGTCCTGTCCCAATGAGTCTGCCAGAGAATTCCATATCTTGGCCCCCTTTCTTTGAACAATATTGCATCCAATCTCTGATTTAGATCACTGAACATACAATTTGAACTTGTTCCTTGTATTGGGATACCTATCATGGTCAATTGCTGAGAAATAATTAGAAAACACATTATTGTTGTCACTTATGACCTGATTTTGAACAAATGTAGCTATTTTGACTGAATAAAGATCCCTGACAGATAATATCTGATATTTATCATACAGTTGAACAGATGGAGTTCGAGGGTCAAGATTGAATAATGCTTTAATTGCCTGATGTTGCAAAACCTCAATTTTTTTAATATACTTATACGCTGATGCCCCATATATCTCTAATCCATACTGCAGCTTAGAATGAAAGTAAGCATAATATAATTTCATTTTTTCACTTTTTGGCACCAAATGTTTGATAATTCTGAATGCAGACACTATTTTAATGAGGTCTTTACTTAATTGATCTGTGTGTCTCTGAAATTTAAGTTTGTCATCTAGTATTACGCCAAGGTACTTGCAGCTATCAGTTCTTAATATCATATTCCCATTGATTTCTATTCTGTCAAGCATATTGGGGACTCTTTTATTGGATGGCATAAAGATACTGAAGTTGGTTTTACCTTCACTTAATATTAAATTATCTGATTTTAACCAATTTGTTACATCGCTTAGGCATTTCTCTGCTTTTTGTTTTACAATAGCAGGATCCTTGTGGGAAATAAATATGTTTGTGTCATCTGCAAATAAACGTAATTGGGCTTCAGTACAATGCTGCATGTCGTTGACAAAAATTAAAAAGAAAAGAGGTCCCAGCACTGAGCCCTGGGGCACACCACACTGGATGTTTTTGGTATCAGACTTGATTGTTTCGACTTTAGTGTACTGTGGGCGTTCGCTCAGATAAGATTTTATCAACTCTATTGCTGGCCCCCTAACACCATAAGACTGCAGTTTTGCAATTAAAATGCAATGGTTAACAAGATCGAATGCTTTAGTAAGGTCTAATTAAATTCCAATAGGGATATTTTTGTTTTCTATTTGTTCTCTTAATCGATCTGTGATTTCTATGAGTGCCATTGTTGTGGAGTAGGCATGTCTAAATCCAAACTGATATTGATAAAGGATTCTAAATTTTTCAAAATATTCGTACAGCCTTTTGTATAGAACTTTTTCTATTATTTTGTTAATAGTGCTGAGTAGGCTGATGGGTCTATAATTTGTAGGGTCCGACTTGTTGCCTTTTTTATATGGGGATAACTTTCCCAAGTTTTAGTTTCTCTGGATACTTTCCAGTTTTAATTGCAATGTTAGCAATGTGGGCTATTACATTACTAAACAACGTGGGACATGACTTCAGAATTTTGCCAGAGATTCCATCGTCACCTGGTGATTTGTTATTGTCTAATTTTTTAATTAATAATAGAATTTCAGACGATTCTGTTGGGTAAAGGTATAAACTAGTTATAAATGACTAAAAAGTTTCAAGTGACATATACTTACACAGAGCATGGAGCTATTAGGAAGGAGGAATAACTGTAATTTGAGAAGGGCAATAAGTCGTAATATACATTAATTGAATCAAAGAATTCCAGGCAAAATTGGCCCAAAATCCTTAATTACCCCCAGCAGAGCTGTGTACCTTTGATGTACAATGTGTGTAGCGCTTTAGACCAAAAACCACCAATATTTCTTTAAAACCTTTCTGGTGATTTTAAAGTTTAAATCTTAATATTGGTTTAGTATGATGTTACAAAATAATCTCATTTCACACGAGTGTTTGATAAAGTACTCCAAATACAATGTAATGCTTCTGGCTGCTTTTCGACTCCTGGTTGATGAGTTATATGCCTTTTTTCTTTTATCTTTTACTCAATGTACAACAAAAGCCGTTTATTTCCTAAAGATGACACAATAACCATCTTGTAGCCCTGAATTTTCTCTTTCCAATTATATTAAACTTATGGGCGGCCAGGAGCGGCCACTATGTTTATTGCCAGTTTAAAATTTTTTTTTTTTTTTCGAAGATAAGCCACAAAGAATGGAAAGTTTGGTATCTACTTTGTGCTCTTCAGTTTTATATCTCGATAATCCATAAAACCAACCTGCATTGAGTCATGCAATGCTTCCAACATGTCAAATTCAAAGAAATAGTCATACATTTTTAAGAAAGTTATAGAAAGGTTTCAGTGTAATTAGGGTACCAGAGCTACACACATTGTACCTTTGAAGTACCAAAGCGATCCTTCCTTCCTAATAGCTCCATGCACAGAGGTACCATCTCCTCTTTCAACAACTGTACACACTTATATTATTTATAATATTTTGAGAATTTTTCAAGTAAATTCCATCTCAATCAATATATCCTGGTACATGTATCATAGAGCTTATGGAAAGATTTTTGTGTGACGAGAAGTTGGCCAGATACTGTCCGAAGACGACCTCATGGCCACATGGTCTCATGTTTGTGAACAGTGTGTGTTTGGGATGCCGTCCATTATGAGGCATCTTGGAGCATTCTGCCCACAAGATTGATATTTAACCAACTGATTTGAACCAGGTGCAAGTGACGTTCACTGAAACATTTCCATATTGGTCAAAAAGAAGCCAAAAACAAGTTGGTGGAATCGATGTCAAGACAAGTAAAGGTTGAGGTCAATGCAAGTGGCATTCAGCATGATATTGTGACATTTTCGGTTGTATACACATAAAGATTTCACTTTTTTGCATATATGCTGAAATTCTGTGTCTATGTTGTTGAGTCATGATGCCCTTTTTGAATTAATATTATTTCACAAAAAATTATCAATTTTTCTAGGCCACCCAACAAAGGTTTCAAATAATTCTCATCCACTAAAATTATTAACAATATTATTTATAGGTCTACATAGTACATACATCTAATGTCTGAACAAATTTTTGCAACTCCACACATTCAATGACCAATTTTAGTACTGAAGTCCTGATACCTTGAAAATCCTAATTATACCACCATTTTGATCAACACTAGAGTAGCGCGGGGCATGCAGCCCCCTTTTACTTCGAGGTGCAATTTGACCTACTTTTTGTGGTCGATTATTTGAATGCTTATGCTGTCAGGAAGGGATCACTGACTCTACTTATAACTTGTGAAACAAATGTCTACCAATTTTAATAAAGGAGTTACGGCCCTTTTTGTAAAAAAATTCAAAATGGCCTTCTTACCCCACCCATCAGGCAAGAAGCCCCCCTATTATAATCCTATGGCAATTTTTTTTTGCGAGCACATTCAGTTTGAAAGTTATTTCTTGGGGTTCTTCTATCATTTTTAAGGCATTCTATTAACTTTTTGTCAATTTCAGAATTTTTCAGTTCATACATTTATTTTTTAATATTTTTGCCCCTGTTTCAAGTTCGGCCAATTTTTTTTTCCAGTACAAATTATTAAATTGTTCCTGAAGCAGCTTCGAGGCCTCAGTGAAGGGGGCCTCATGCCCCATACCATGTGGGGCCTGTCGCCCCAAACCCACATATTTTAATTCAACCTCTATATTTTCAGCTAAAATGCAAAAAACATGATCCAAATAATATTTATCTGATGGTCATAAAGTGAAGCAATGTGCACAGATATCCATTATACTTTTAAAAATTTCAAAAGTTATTTCTGTCAACCAATATCAAAGAATTAATCAAAGTTACTTTACCCTTAAAATTTGTGACTTCACCTAAAAAGCCTCCAGCTTCAATCCTATCAATAAGAAAAAGCACCAAAAATGTAAGTTTAGATATAACCCTGGGGGGCCTCTCACCTAACCCGGGCTTCTTGCCCCGACCTACTCTATATCTTTAAAACCGACCACAGAAGGTCTCTCTGTATAAATATGAACACTTACCATTTTGATGTCTGATCCAGTGCTCCATTGATGAAAATGTAAGTGTAACTTAATGATTCGCATAAACTGTTTAATGTTTCAACAAATTAGTTAAATTTTGTCAATAATTATGTACATTTAGAGCGCTGTGTTTTATAGATTTTGATAACTACTTTTTTGAAACGTAAAAAACATTATAAAGTAGCCTATATTGACAAATGTATCAGTGTTGCAAAGCACAGTAAATTAGTAAAGGAACAGGGAGAAGAGGAAATGCTCAAATAAGAGGGGAATCTCCTTGAGCAACAATGTGGACAAGCTCTTCGGGTGGATCCAGATGGCAGAGCAAAACACTGGGTAGACATTTGAGGATGATGAAAATGGCAAAAATCAGTAAAATGTATACAGCTAATTGCTAAGTCCTGAACCTGAGGAAAGCAGTATACAGACAGCAAGATAAGTGCCAGTTATATCCCGCGTTTGAGTGAATATGTGGTATATCCGAGGCGTAGCCAAGGATTATCACATATTCACGAAAACAAGGGATATAACTAACTTATACCTTAAAAAAAACAAAATAAAACAAAACAAAGAGATTTTAAAAAGAATATGAAACAAGAAGGATTTACGGAAAGAGGAAGAAAACTGCTACAAACAATTTGCCAAGTGGGATTAATCTAATCACATGAAAGTATCAGTTGAAGAAAAAAAATCAAAATGGAATCACAGTTGACAATTATATGATATGAAATTTATACATATTCTGATAATAGGGAATGGCTCAGGAACATGTCTTTTTTTTATATACATAATTAAGGGACCTCGAAAAAACAATTTTTCAATATATTTACATGAAACAAAATTATTTCTAATCCAGATATGTTAGCTCATCTGGTATTTTCATTAATCTTATGAAATATCTAGATAAATACCTAGATATATAAGCAGATAGATGGATAGATACTAGATAACCAGACAGATAGGTAGATATGTCTATGTCATACTAATTGTTGTTAACACATTACAATATAAAACTTATTTTTTAAAGGGCTATATATATCTAAGCCCAAAAAGTCATTCCTGGATATTTTTCCTAAAATGTCCCATTGTGACAAATAAAAGGACTACGATGATACCATTGTTGATTTTTGGCCAATTTGCCCCCGAATTTCATGGTTAGGCCCACAGCAATTTTTTTTTGGTAAGAAAATGGCAGAAAAACCAATGAACCACTAATTATTGCAACAATTGACTGTAGTTTCTCAGTAATAACATCTAGTAATGCCTTAACCCGAGAAACTACAAGCAGACATTTTCAAAATAAAGTGCACAAAATTTTGTGGAATTTCCTGAACAATGGACTTGGCCATAACACCTTAAATCACCAAAAACATGCAATTTAATGGCCCACTTATATTTAAAGGCTAATTAATCACTAATTAAGACATTTGGATGCTTGGATGTTGTGGCTTTGTACTCAGGTAGGCATACAATAACAAAAAAATCAATAAAAATACTATGTTAGAAAAAAATTTAATTGAGGGTTTATAACCCCTTTATTAAATTTTAGATTTCAGTTAATGATAAAACACTAGAATGTATTATAATATGATGTTTATAAAGTTTTGCATGTTGCCAAACTTATTTTCCAATGTCATTTGATGCCCCTGTAGACAATGACAATGACAATGACAATGACAATGACAATAACTTTATTAATCCTTATTCAGGAAACTCGTTTTGCAGACATGAAAATCAAATAGTATAACAGAAAAATGTAAAAACATGTAAAAACGTATATATAACAACAAAAACATATGAGGTATGACTAGAATACAAAAATTATGACTTGTTAAATAAACGAATAGCAGATGGCACAAACGATTTTTTAAAACGATCTGTTCTACAAAAAATTGAGTTAAGTCTAATGCCTGAGGGAAGAAAACGAAAAAAGGTATTTAAAGGATGATTAGAGTCATTCATAATAAATTTATGAAACATGTGTACAATTCACTTGTGTTGTCTATTTCATTACATCCCAGTCTTCTAGCTGATTTTATAATTCTATCAAGGTTGTTGACATTCAATTTTGTTAAATTTCCATACCAACAAATAATGCAAAAAGTAATAACAGACTGAATAATGCTTGTATAAAACAGATTGAGGATTTTTCGATCAACATTGACACTTCTTAGTTTTCTGAGAAAAAACAAACGTTGTCTAGCTTTCTTTGTAATTCTGAGAATATTTTCATCACCTTTCAAGTTGTCATCAATTACTGTACCAAGATACTTATACGAATTAACAACCTCAACTTCTTTGTTATCAATTAAGACAGGTGGACCAGTATGTTTGTCTTTACCAAAGTTCACAATTAATTCTTTTGTTTTAGTTACATTTAAATTCAGAAAATTTGAATTACACCAATTGTGAAACTGTAGTACTTCATCAAAATATTCATTACAATCATCATCTAATGATTTTTTGTTCAATAAACCCATAAGGACAGTGTCGTCAGCATATTTCAATAATTTACACTTGTTACTGCGACTTTGACAATCTTGAGTATATAAAGTGAAAAGAAGGGCAGATAGTACACACCCTTGAGGTGATCCTGTGTTGACAACAATGGAATCTGATGTTACATCTTTAAACCTTACACATTGTATGCGATTTGAAAGAAATTCTTTTATCCATACAATAAGATTGGAATTGATGGTCATATTTTCTAGTTTCTTCATTAAGACATGCACTTGAATGGTGTTAAAAGCCGAACTGAAATCTATAAACAAAACTCGAGCGAAATTGAAAAGACTATCTGTGTGTTGGTATAAATTATTCAATAAGGTCAAAGTTGCATCATCTACACTTCGGTTTTGTTTGTACGCAAATTGATTTTCATCTGATGGTGTTGAGTTAATCAGTTTCTTTAGGATTAAACGTTCAAAAGTTTTCATAACGACAGAAGTCAGGGCAACAGGTCGTAGGTCGTTCATCTCGTTCGGTATCTGTTTCTTTGGTACTGGAACCACAATTGAAGTTCGCCAAATTTTAGGAATGTAGAGAATGTTCAACGATATTTGATATAGTACGTGTAGAATTGGGGCAAGTTGGAAACTACATTGTTTCAGCAGTTTGCCGCTTATGCCGTCAGGTCCTGATGATTTTCTTGAATTGATCTTTCGTAATTGTTTTTCAACTTGCGATTCTTCGATGGTAATCATGGGGTCATTTTTACGAATAAGTTCATTGGCAAGCAGTTCACGTTCATGTTTAAAGTCTTGTTGGTCAAATCTTGCATAGAAGTTATTCAAGTCATTGGCATAATCTAGATTGTTGTCGGGATGAGGTAGCACTGATTTCTTATTGTAGCCAGTCATAGTTTTGAGTCCATTCCAAGCAGTTCTAGTGTCATTTGCATCGAACATTTTTTCGATTTTGCGTTTGTACGACAGTTTACACTCATAAATCTTTTGGTCAATTTGCTTTTGTATGGTTTTACGTTCAACATTATCTCTGTTTGCTACACATCTTTTCTTAACATTCAAGAGATCTTTCAATTCTTTAGAAACCCAAGGCTTGTTGTTAGGGAAACATTTAACTTCTTTTTCGGTGACAATCATATTTTCACAAAATTTAACATATTCGTTGATAGTGTCTGTTATTTTATCGAGATCGTCGTCGTCTTCTAAAAATATACTCCAATCTGTACACTCAAAGCATCCACGAAGGGTATCGACACTTTCATTGGACCATTCTTTAACCTTGATGACTTTAGTTTCTTTCGCTTTTAGACGTTGTTGATATTTTGGGATTAGCTGAATGATGTCATGGTCAGAATTTCCCAGAGGCTTAAGTTTGCGGTCAGTGTATGCATTTGGGATGTTACAGAAAAACAGGTCTAACATGTTGTCGTTCCTTGTACTGTTGGTTACATACTGATGGTAACCAGGTAATAAGTTCGAAGTATCGCATTGATTGAAGTCGCCAGTGATGATCGTTACGGAGTCGTTAGATTGATCTTCTAAAATATTCACAGTATCTTCGAGTTTCTGCATAGCAAGGCTGTAATTTGCTGAAGGAGGGATGTAAGTTACGATCATCAAAACTTTACATAGTTCACGAGGTAGGTAGAAAGGCCGGAGATTTACAGCTAACAGTTCAATGTTCGGATCACAAAATTTTTCTTTTACTGTAATGTTTTTGCAATATCGATTGTTTATGTACATACACGTACCACCACCATGAGATTTATTTGCGGCTGCTGTTCTGTCGCTTCTGATACATGTAAAACCGGAGATCGAAATGCTGTCATCGGTATCAAATTCAGACAGCCAAGATTCAGTGAAACACATCACTCCACATTCACGAAATTGATGTTGAAATCGAGATAGAGCTTCAAGTTCATCTGTTTTGTTTCTGATGGAGCGAACATTACCAGTGATGACATTTGGTAGGGGCACTCTAAAACGTCGTCGCCTTGTCCTTGCACGTATACCACCTCTCCTTCCACGTTTCCTGGGTCGAAATTTCAGTTCATTTGGGATGTCTTGTAAAAACTGGACTGATGTTGAGCCAGTTTTCAGGGATTGTCCAATGCTTTTTAGTACGTTGCTGTCATAACGTAAGATCGTTCCATCACACATGGGTATTGTCACAGCTTTGCATGCTATGAGTAAGCACATGAAACATGCTAAAATCCGGTATTTCGTGTTCCTGAACATGTTGGTAAGTAGTTTTCATCAAAATAAGAGTTCAAAAGTCCATCAATATTCACGAAAAAGGCAAAATAAACAGAGCATTTTACGTCTGCTTGTCGCCGCTGTGCAGCGCCACCGACGGGTCAATCTGTGAGAATTGGCCACCTAACCCACAACAAATTGATACAAAAGGTTTTTCAGTGGATTTTGGTACTAATTGCCTTGCTCAATAACATATTAAAAATCTAGGATTTTCTGACTATGCTAAGTGGGGCAAAATCAAGATGGCGTCCAAGATCGCCAGGTGGCAGCACCGTGAAAAAACGTTCTGTGAAGAAAATGTCTCAAATTTATTGAAAAATGTAGTAATTTCAAGTTTTACCGGACTCTTTGGAAACAAGAAACTGCATTTACATCGCAGGAGTACACGGCAAGAGTATACATGAACTTTTTGTGAAGTTGCAGTGTTTAATGACTGAGTTTCTGATCGTCAGGTTCAATACCTGTATTATCGCCCATAACAACTTGGCTGTTTACATTAGTTACAAGAACTTTCATCATGACTAGATATGCCAAAAAGAAAGGTACAAGACAGGAGTCCCCAGCAGATGCAGAAAATGAAGGGTTAAATACCAGTACTGACACTACAACTGTCTTACTTCAATTAGTTGTCAAAGTTACTGAAGTGCTGTCAAAAAATTCAAGTCTCCAAGATGAAATCAGAGATCTCCACAGCGAAGTTAAAGACCTCAAAGAAGCCAACAAATCCCTGTTAGAAAGAGTTGAAATTCTGGAAAATAACAGCAATGTATGGTCTAGTCAAAACAGACCAATGCATCTCACCGCTGCGCCCTCAGATATCACCGCAATGACCTCGGCTGTAGCTGACGAGCTGCAAGCCAGAGACGGAAAACAACTGAATATCGTTATCCAAGGTTTAAACGAACTAACCCCAGAAAATGCTTCAGAGGTAAACGAAGACCGACAAAATGTCACAGAGGAAGATGTGAAAAAGCAAGTGATCAAGATGTTAGAGGAAACGACTGGTGTGCAGAATCCAAAGATCGTCAAAGCATTCCGTATGGGTAGGATTTCTGACCGACCTCGCCCCATCAAAGTCATGTGTGAAGATCGAGAAACCAGATCGAATGTGTTGGAAAATGCCAAAAAGCTCAGGGAATTGCCAGAAAAACATGTCCATCGTAGGGTCTACATACGACCAGATCTCACCCAACTTCGGCGCGACCAGGATTACCTACGTAGACAGGAACTTCGTCGTCGAAATGAGGAACCAAATTTGTACATGCCTCCGATATCGACACCAAGAAACTCGTCCCCCGCAAGAAACCATCCTCAACGTCAGGGTCGACCGCCTGATCGTTACAGATAAAGAGACGCAACTCCCACTACAGTTCTAACAACTGGAACTTTACTTTACTTTAATGCTCGTAGCATTTGCCAAAAACTACCGGAACTTATCGAAATACTTGAACATTATAACTCTGATGTAATTGGTATTAGTGAAACATGGTTGAAGGATGATGTATACTTCTCATTGAATAATTTAGAATATTGTGTTTTCAGACAGGACAGACTATTAATCCAAGGTGGTGGTGTATTACTGGCAGTTCGATCTAGTCTTCAAAGCAATATTGTTTATAAAGAGTCAATTGGAAATTGCGAATGTATATTTGTTGATGTTTTATTTACCAACTCTGAATTCATGAGATATGGTTTAGTGTATAGACCACCTGACACTAATCTAGATGATTCTAGAGATCTTTTCCATGTTATCCATGAAAACTTAAAAAATGTTAAGCTGTATTGTTTGATAGGTGACTTTAACTTACCTGATATCTGTTGGCAGGACTTCACTGCTAGATCTCAAATCTCTAGAGAATTTTTAACATTGTGCTTTATGATTGGTGCCATACAATGTGTTGATTTTGCAACTAGGGGAAAGAACACTTTGGACTTAGTCTTGTTTTCTGATAAAGGTATATACATTAAAATCTATTCGACCTGAACCTCCATTCAGTACAAGCGATCATACCTCTATTCTATGTGAAACTGTAAAACATGTAAGTGTTTCAGACAATTCGGCCTGTAAACCATGTTTCAAACAAGCTGATTATGAATTAATTAATGCATATTTAGCCACTCTAAATTGGAATGAAATATATAGTAATTGTATATCAACTAATGATTACTGGGAGGCTTTTAGAGACACCTTGAATGATGTTATATTCAACTTTGTACCATTTACAAATGTTTCAAAACACAAGGGAGTTCCATGGTTTAATGGTAATCTGAACAAACTGCGTAACATTAAACAGCGTAAATGGAAAGCTTATGTAAAATCAAGTAATGTGGTAAGCCATGCTGAATACAAAACTTCAGCCAATAAATTTAGATCTGAATTTTTGAAAGAGAAATGTAATTATGAAAAGTCGTTGTTCTCAACCAACAATAATTCTAGTAAATTTTATGGATATGTAAAGAGCCAGTCTTCTGTTAAATCAAGTATCCCATGCATTAAGAAAACTGATGGTTCTATAGCTGTAACAGATCATGAGAAAGCTTCTGAATTTGTTGATTATTTCTCCAGTGTTTTTGTTGAAGATGATAACACTCTTCCTGACTTCCATTCCAACTGTAACGATTCGATCAGTAGATTCAATTGTACACCTGATGACATTATAAAAGTTGTTGGAAAACTAAGAAGTAATTCATCCCCAGGTCCTGATGGTATCACAGTGTATTTTTTAAAGAAAATTATTGCACATATTGTTGATCCCCTTTCCAGAATGTATAATCAATCCTTACGTGATGGTATTTTACCCAGTGATTGGAAAACGGCCCTTATTGTTCCATTGTACAAGAAGGGTGATGCACAATGTACATCACAATATAGACCTGTTAGTTTGACTTCTGTTGTGTGTAAAATCTTAGAACGTATTATCAGATCTCAATTGTTGGACTACTTGTTAAGAAATGATATCATACCAAAATCACAACATGGATTTATGCCTAAAAAATCAACAGTTACTAATCTTTTGGAATGTTTGAATGATTGGTCAAGTAACTTTGATAAGAAATTGTCTACTAATGTCATATATTTAGACTATTCTAAATGTTTTGACAAAGTATGTCATAATAAGCTCATGTACAAATTAGAAAGATATGGGATATCAGGTTGTGCTTTGCAATGGTTAAAGAACTTTTTAACTTGAAGACTTCAACAAGTAAAAATTAATGATGCAATCTCACATACAACTGATGTTAAATCAGGAGTCCCCCAAGGGACTGTGTTAGGTCCTGTTTTATTTTTGTGTTACTCGTCAGATTTGCCTAATGTTGTCAAACATAGTACTATTAGTATGTATGCTGATGATACAAAACTGTATAAGTCTATTCAGAATGTAAATGATTCCATATTATTACAGGAAGATTTAGATAATGTTGCTAAATGGGCCGACATTTGGCAGATGGATTTAAATCCAGACAAAACAAAAGTATTGACTATTGGTATTAACAAAGTGAACTTTAATTTTTTATTGAATAATGAAATTATTGAAACTGTCAACAATATTAATGATATTGGAGTTACTATCCAGTCAAATTTGAAATTTACACTCCATTGTATAAACATTACTAGGAAAGCGTATTTTGTTCTTCATAAACTTTTTTCAATTTTTAAGAATCACAATTACAAGTTTTATCTCAAAATGTATATATGTTATGTCAGACCACTTTTAGAATATTCTAGTCAGGCTTGGTCACCAATATTACAATGTAATAAAGACAAAGTAGAACGTGTGCAAAGGTATTTCACCCGACGTATATTGAACTATGAAAATGTTTCGTATGAAGAAAGATTACATTTTTTGAACTTAGATTCATTGGAAATTCGAAGAAAAAATTCTGATTTAATATTGTTTTACAAAGTTATTAATTGTCATACAAATCTCAATATAAATGATAAGGAAGAAGTTTATAAATTTGTACATAGAAGTAGAGGTCATAATAAACAGCTGTATGTGTTTTATAGCCGTACTGATAAAAGAAAATATTTTTGGAGCAATCGAATTGTAAATAAATGGAATAATTTAGATGAAAGAACTATTAATTCAGTGTCAATCAAGAATTTTATAACTAATTTGAAAATGTTTAATTCTGCCAGTTAGTGGGAGTTACGTTGTATTTTTACTTAAACTCCCATTGTTTTTGTATTGTTCATATGTTGTTATTTTGAATAAATAAATCAATCAATCAATCAATCAATCAAGATGGCCGCCGGAATCTTTAAAGTGTTATATCTCAGTTAATATTCAACTTAGAAAGATAATTTTTGAGTCCAAACCTAGGTTTTCATACCCAAGGAATCTGTTTCTGCCCTTAAAATTGTAGTAAGATGAGATTTTAAGTTCAAACTCTCATTTCAAGTTCTAGATCACGCCCAAGATTACGTCCTAGTGGTTTAAGATGCAATAACATCAACAAAAATGTATTTGCTGCAATATTTGAGGGAGGACATGAATAATGAGGCATATTTTCATATGTAGTGTTCCCTTTTGATGAGATCCGAATAGCTGAAGTTTAGCAGAGGAAGGTGAAATGTTCATGTCAGCACAAGCAATAACATCATAATTTGCTTAATTTGCTTGTGTAGAAATGAAATGACCTTCAATTTTTTGTTTCATCATAATGATTAAATACAATTGAAATTAGAGGAGAGCATTTTTGCTATGAAAGCGAAAAAGAAGTGACATCGTATCATGGTCATACTATCATGCATGAAAGGCCAAGATGATGAAGATGCACAAAACGGTCATTTTTGTGACAGCAGTGAGAATAATAAGGTGTAACAGTTCAAATAAGAGACAATTACTCATCCACAGAAGTGGCCAGGCTCTTCTTTATATCCTCGGTATGGCCAAAATCAATATGTCTTGCTCTAAAAACACAATTAATTGGCAAGTGTGCTGAGCAGAATGAAGCAAGTGCATTGGACGTGCAATCATACAGACTGCATGCCCGAGAGTTGTACTTCTCCACTACAAATATCACTTGCAGTGAAAATACATTTATATCAGCAGAATTTCTTATTGATTGTTTTTAATATTAGATGGGGTTTGCATCTTCTTACAGTGAAGTGTTTACATGGTTGGGGTTTGAAAAAAAACGTATCCAGGTTGTGTTGTAGTGACTACACTTGACACAGATATTTACATTATACATGGTTTCGACACAGCTTGTAGTTTGCAGTGCACAGTGTTTATCATAGCACAAAATTGATGGGAAAGGTACATTTCCTGGAATGGGCATGCTTGTGGCATCGGCACCAGGGCAAAGGAATGCCCGGTAAGTTCCATGACTGAAATTTACAGATCTAATGATCACAAATGAGTTGTCAATTTCTTACATTGTGTAGTCATCCCTGAATTCAAGAATATGTGTATTTCGGTTGATTTTTCTGTGGGATTTCTTTTAACTATAGTCTAGTCCAGGAAGGCAAGAGATGATGCACTTGATTAATAAATCAAATGACAATCCAGGCCTATTATAAATCAGACATTTATCTATGGTGAACATGTATGCTATATATTGTGAAGTATTTCAATTATTAGTATACAAACAGCTATATTTACCTCCATTGGAAGCTTTCAGGCTGTTGCACTAGCCCTTGTTCACCAAAAAGTGATCACTGTATATTGTTAACTTTAGAGTTTCTGCATTATCTTGCATACATTTGATGAATCACTGTTCTGGAAAGCTCAGTTATGTGCATAAGTAGTATGAAGAGAATTGAGATAATATAATCCAGAAGTCATGACAATAATTATAGTCACTTGGAATTCCGCTTTATGGCTTGGCTGCTTCCACACATTTGTCGTAAATGACTGAGTTATTTGCATAGGTATGAAGAGAACTGAGAACTCAGTCAACTATGTTGACTGGCAAATCAGTGCAGAAAGCATTCCATGGCCATCTTCTCAGGACAAACAACACTCTGGTGTCTGATTTGTCAATTGAAATTCCTTACTTTTTAGCTGTTACTCTGGTCTCTGGAGAATGAAAAGTTTGAAAAACCTGTAAACATTGATAACCAATGAAGATTCATAATATCAAGAATCTGCATTATATTTTTCTGCCAAATAAACAAAGGACTAACTAGAAGAAACAAGGAATTGGGCAGAAAGTCTGAGACCAGTCAATTGTTGCTGAATTACCTAAGTACGAGTATACTCCATGTTAATGGATGAAGACAGAAGTGGCTTCAGGTCAATGCATATCAAACTGTTACCAACTGCTTTCCTGTATTTGCAACAGAAGGGCATTGTTACTACTTGATATAAGCATACCTGTACCTTCAAGATATGGTCGCACGTAAAAGTAGGGGTCTTGTCATAAAAAAACACTGGACCCTGAGAACACTGTTAAGACCAGTTTCATAAAGCATATCAATGCAGGAATTTACCAATGTGTTCATCAGGAAAATGCAAAGACCTGACAGCCTCACTGCCTCAGTGATTAAAAGACACCACACTGGCCTCAAGAAGATCATTGCAAAATTAGCAGGATGCTCACCATACACTCTGGACCCTTTCTTGAGGAATATTGTCATTGGTTTTTGCAGTCTAGAATGATATGAATGTTCATGAATATAGCTTAGTCAGATGCAAGATTTTACAAAAAAAATTACAGGACACCTAGTATTTTGGTATTAAGCAGAAAAGACAAAGCCATCACATATAAGATGCTTCATGATGAAAAGCAGTTCCTCTGCACATTCATAATAGGTCTAAAAATCATTCATATCCACAGCTAGATGCTCTGAGAATGAACAACAGCATCAGCAAAAATGTGATAACTTATAATATAACTATGTAATATCTAACTAGCTGCTGACTGCTGTCCAGACTTGTCACAAACATCATCCATTAGCAACATCTTAGTAGACATTTCATGGCTCCATACATGCTACTATTAAACTGCCAGGTGCTAGTTGAAGCAAGTATCTGTTCCCCTATGAAGAAAAAACACAATTTGCCAATATAATTGCTGTATCATTCAGTGTTATTACTGCCGGAAAAACGGACTACAGTGCATACCCCTGTCCTGCTTGTGGACCATTCCAACTTCAAACCTGCAAAAGTCCATAGAACAGGACTGTTGCTAGTTATGAGGATTAGCCTATTGTTTATGAAAACAATTCTTTAATATTTGTAGCATACATTTTTACCAGTTGCTTTTTGTAATGTATCAATTTTTCTTTCTCTGTGCATTACTGACATTTATAGGCCTGATAACTAAAACTTTGACAGCATTTGTTACTCAAACACTACCATTGTTTACAGAAAAACATACAGAATCACAGATTGATCAGATATTTTATTTTTTCATATTGGACTTCTGGATATAAATAAAACTTTTACATAAATCTCATCTTATTGTAATTTAATTTTTTCCTTTGCCTGAAAAACTTTGGACATTTCACCTTCCTCTGCTCAACTTCATCTATTCGGATCTCATCAAAAGGGAATACTACATATGGAAATATGCCTCATTATCCATGTCCTCCCTCAAATATTGCAGCAAATACATTTTTGTTGATATCATTGGTTTCCTTCAGGCCACAAACATAGGTATAGACACCAACATCACTTTCATAAGTCAAAGAGTCACTAAGTTTTTACATCAACCATTAGGACGTTATCTTAGACGTGATCTAGAACTTGAAATGAGAGTTTGAGCTTAAAATCTCATCTTATTACAATTTCAAGGGCAGTAACAGATTCCTTGGGTATGAAAACCTAGGTTTGGACCCAAAAATTATCTTTCTAAGTTGAATATTAACTGAGATATAACACTTTAAAGATTCCGGCGGCCATCTTGGACGCCATCTTGATTTTGACCCACTTAGCGTAGTCAGAAAATCCTAGATTTTTAATATGTTATTGAGCAAGGCAATTAGTACCAAAATCCACTGAAAAACCTTTTGTATCAATTTGTTGTGGGTTATACTACAAATTGACCCGTCTACTGCTTTCCAGCTGAGCTTCAAATCTTGTCTACAATTATAGGGGTGAGACAATGGTCAGATTATGCAATTGTGCAGAGAACCCAAACTTGTAAACCTGAACTAGCATTCAACAAATTAACGAAAAACAAGGCAAAATATGTAATACCAGATGTTTCCTCACTAATGTTTTAAAAGCTATAACTGCCATAAGACCAGATACACGCAATTATAATAGATGTTGTTCAAATTTCAGAGCAATTATGATTGGTGTTTGCAATTTGTGGAGGGGTTAGGTTTCCAGCTTCATTGGCCAATACAATGACCCTTCACAAGTTTTAATTGCACACATTTTAATTGACTTAAATAATCAGACATTGTTTCTTAACCTGTGAATAAAAATAACGAGCAAATTGGCTGCTGAGGTAAAAGAGGGGCTTACAAATTTAGATAAATAGCTACACTTTAGAATGTCGCATGAGGACCTTTTGTGATGACTGATGGCTTTTTAAAATGTTTAAACATTTTAAAACACTTATTTTTCTCAGAATCTTCTGGTTGATCTACATTTCTTTTCAGTAGGTAATAGGTATTTTGTACGGGCCGGTTTCGGGTTTACCCAAACCCGGCCCGTGGGCTTTGCAAGTTGTAAACATTTCCGGGTATTGGCCAGGCCTGGGCCCAACAACTCCGGGCTTGGGCTCGAAGTGAACCGCTGCATTCTATGAGTCACAGTGTCAACGACAACCAGGGACCAGACTATTTATCGCTGGACCAGATGATCCTTTGTTAATTCACAAATAATATTATGTAGAGGTTCCTTTAACCACAAGGCAGCCCAACAACTTAATATTATCCCAATAATAATTATGCTTCAATGCACCATGTCCAAATGAAACTTACACAGAAAAATCTGAGAGTCCTAGTACAATGTGCTTCCAAGATGACCAGAAACGGGACAATAATTTTTAGTTTTTATTTTGGTACGACATCATTTTTCTCTCATAATATTTACAGATAAATGTCAGGTTTATATTATATACAGCAGTAGCATGTTTCAACATGTTCAATAAGTAATCAAAAGATTTACAAAAATATCAAAATTAGTCCATCCCATTCATATCACTTCCTCAAATACACTCTTATATACACATTATCTTACTTGATAACTATTTGACACTACACATTCTTATGTGATTATCTTTCATTACTAACAGGCATGCTGACCAACAAAACAGAAAACATTATTTTCAGCCATATTTACACGTTGCACAAAAGGCCGATGAAAGCTTACAGTAAAATAAGATTTAAGATCACAAATTGCATGTAATATCTTACAATGCCTTGATAGTCAGTAAGGCCTACTTGTAATTACATATTTCGTTATTGTCATTATATTATACATTTTATTTATATCATAAAGTTACGCTATAGGTTGCTCCAAAACACAGAATTATGTGTCAGAAATGTCTTTAAATTTCAGACAAATTTATTTAATTGTAGGCCTTTCTCATATATCTTTGATAATGCTTCCAGCAACTCCCTCGCAAATGCTCAGGACAAAACTTTTAAAGCCACGGTCACACATAATACAACAACAGGTCGAGAAGGAGTTAATGGCTATTGCAGAACTTAGCTCCTCTATTTTGTGATGCTCCGTAACGCTAGTAGGACTGTACTTTAGTCTCATACAATAACAGCTCAGACACGAGATGCAAAATATACAGCAAAACGCTGGTAAAGTCTTAAAATGTCTTTGAAATTGCAATAAATTGCAACCATTTGCAGTGACTCCAAATATATACATAAAATATTATATTACATTTATCTATACTATCTCTTTTTCTTGATAGTCCCTATGGCTGATATGACGGTAGTTTTAGCACCAGATGCAGAGGTTGTCACGGAGATTACTGGAGGGTTTACTGCGGTTGTCGTAATGACGGAAGGTTTCATAGCTTGCGGCTGAGTGTCCCATTTTGTTTTCCGTTTCTGGTCGACTGAAATTTAAGCAAGAACACCTTTATATTAAGGCAGTTCTGAAACCTGAAAACAGTTAAATGTATAATATAAATTTATGCACAAATCATATAAGAGGTTTCAAATGTTGCTTGTACTATTTCAAAGTTTAAATATTTTAAGATTTTAACTATTATTTAATAACGCACAGTTATTCTCATTCCAAATGTGACATTGTCAAATAACAATTTTCTTAATTTCTCTTATATGCCAATTAAATGCAGACCTTTTAACTTTATACAATGTCAAAAAATCAAAGTCAATTAACAGATCTAAAATAGCAAATTGATGTGCGGTATATATCATCAGATTTAATCTTGTAAAAACACAGATTTTTGGACAGAGAATACTCAGAATAGGAAGTGCTAACAATTTTAATTATTTGAATATCTTAGCACAGTGATTAGAGACGAATTGTAATAATTTGCTGATCTTAAAAACTTTTTAAAACTAATATGGATGAAAACTTACTTAAACCCTTGTCGATCTTCTTGACACCAGCGACAAATTCCACCTTGGTCCTTTCCTTTTTATCCTTTTCTCTCTTCTCCATCTCTATTCTCTGAGTTTTGGCTGAAATAAGTGATGAATATTCTCTCAGACTAATACGGTAAGTAAACTTACAAACTCAAGTGAATACAATATAAACGTCATTATGATTTCATTGTAGAAACTATTTTGTCACCTGTATTTGACTTTTTGAATATTTCAATTTCATAGTATTACACATTACTAAATATTTTTTGCTTAAGTTTCAATTTGATTTTTTCCAAGCTATCTGTATTTGTACTTTAAAACTCTGCATTACCAGCTTAGTCCCATTTTGTAATGATGATATGAATTGTCCTTTTTAAAAATAAACTTACCTAATTCATCATAAAAAGACTGTGGGCCCCATAAGTGTGGATCATAAAGTTCCTGAAAGAGAGATGCAACATTTCTGTAAAAACTTTACAACTAAAACATTTTCAAAATTATCAATTAAAAAATTTAATTTGCATGTTTAATAAGTAGATACAATAAGACTTACTGGTGGATAATTTGTTCCCTTTTCGTCAATCCCACAGAAACTTATTAGTTTCTCATAAATACTGAAATACAAAAAAAAAATTTATTAGCCACATTTACAAATTTTTTACATTTTGTTACACAAGTACCGTAAAACGGGGTAAAGTTGGCAATATGGGGTAAAGTTGGCATGCTATTTTGACCCACTTAATGGCCGAAATGCCAACTTTTCCTCACTGACATGTATGGCAACTGTGCCAAAGATACCTGTGTCAGTGAGGAAAGTTGGCATTTCTTCTATTAAGTGGATCAAAATAGCATGCCAACTTTACCCCGGATTGCCAACTTTACCCCATTCTATGGTAACACATTCATATAACATAATTAGCTCGCATACATTTTCAAGCACTTGAAATTGAATATCATGACACTAAATTTATGGTTCGGGTCTGGGGAAATGCATAAATATCGGACATACTCATACATACCTAGGATTCCTAAATTCTTTATTCTGTTCTATGGCTGTGTTGAGGTCTCGACCATTCCGTACGCTGTCTAACTGTTTGGCAATTTTATCCTAAAAAGGAACAAATAAATTGTAGTCAGTATCTTTGAAATAAACAAAATTACCCAACTATGTAAGCTTAATCCTGACCTTTGGGAGTTCATTTTGAAAAAAAGAACAGACCTTTGTGTACAGAAATACTAAAAAAAAAATTTAAAAATTACATGTACAATACATGGGTAGTGCTACTAGACTAGTAGTGCAGCCCTCTTGGTGTAGTAGGTACCAGGACAAAAGAAAGAACATTAGGTCTAATAATTATAATGTATTTTGGTCGAATAAATTCCTTATGCACTCACTTGAACATCTCGCGGACATCTGCCAGGGGGCTCTGGGGGTATTACTATGCCTTCGTCTGATTTTTCTGAATAATAAAAGAAAATATTTGCAATTAGGCAGTTTAACTACAGACACCTTAAGTCATCAAAGAGCCTGGAGACATCTCCGAAATTAAGACTTGAGGACGTTGAGGTAGAAAAGATTTGTATACTAAGTTTTGGAAGTGGGTAATTTCAGTCAGAGGCGAATCTAGAAATTGCTATGGTAGGTGGTGCACACTAGGGGTCTAGATCGTTACACAAAATCGATACGGTACGTATCATTGATACACTTGATTGACACACAATTCGTACCGTCGTTCCGCAAATTCGGGCCGATCTGCAATTTCGGGAAATCAGCTTCCCGAAAACCGACTTTTTGGCCTGGAAAGTTGATCTCGCAGTAGAGTGGACGTCAAGATGACGATCTTCTCGAGTTCAGTTCATGATTTTATGGATATTTTCTGTCAAATCTTGGCAATAAAATGTTTTTTTAGCTGGATATGGCATAATTGAACCGAACCGAAAGTGCAGTTTGGAAAACCGATTTGGGAAGCGGCCAGACTGTACCGGTACGGCCGGTATTTATTGATAATGTTTACTATCTTTCATATGTTAATTTGGGGATTGATGACCGTTGTCCCTAATCGTATCACAAAATGATGCACTGGTCAACTTGCAAGAGTAGTTCTAAGTCCTTTTCTGTAAGGTTGCTGGACTACAATAACGCGCACTATACCAAACTTGAAAATTCCCACACAAACTAGGACTGGCATAATCATGCAGTGTGAAAAACAATGAATAATAGCTATACGAAACTTTTTAATTAACATTGCCACTCAAGTATTAGTGCACAAAATACATATATTGTACCACTTAAAACTAAACTGCTAAATGGGGAAGTATTGAGCATGTCATGTTATTGACTCTTACCTGTAACTTGTGAAACATCGTAGTTGATCAGCTGCAAAAAAAACACCTTTAAATGACTGTGCAAGAGGCTTGTCAAACTACGCTGTTGCTGCGGTCAATGTTTTAAAACAAGACAGCTTATATACACACAAATAAACAGCAACAAGTGTTATGTTTTTATTACGTTTATCATGTTTATGCCATGTTTTATTTCTATGCAGTCAAAATCGACATTATATCAAATCAATTCTATTTGTACTCAGGTTTCTAAAACAAAAACATAAGCTGGAATATACTTTCATTAAAATATAATATGTAATGTAGAAATGTTAAACCAGCAATATGTGCATAAATTCATGTTTGAAAGCTCTTTTATCTAAAGTCAATGTGAGAGTTCAAGTACAGTTTGAAATTAAAAATCACATACTTAAAAGCAACTGTCTTTTTGGTTTTATTAGCTGCGTCAAGCAGCTCTTACCCCAAGCATTTTGCTCAAATCTTGTTAGCACTGCTGAGATTGTCCTCTCTCACCAATCTCATTCAAACTTAAAATACAATCTCAATGGAATTTTTGCTTGAGCCCAGTCGATTTTGGTGGCCCATCGTAACAAAAGAAAAATTAATTTAAAAAAACGAATTGGCCTGATTTTCACGGGTCAGGGGTCAAGTCTAAGTCACGCTTCACTGAGCAGCTGCTGGGTAATAATGGCTGGCTCTCACACAGAGGTTTGTTGATAGTGTTTTTAATTGTCAGGTTTTTAACAAGTGCAGGGTTGTCATTTAAATGTATGCATTCATTTTGATAGGAAATGACATTCTGAAGCATTTACAAAGGTTTGTATACAGCATTGGCAGACCTGTAGTTTGTCAGCTATGCTTGTGTTTCATAGATCTGATTTATCCATGTGGAATTTTCAGAATGTAAACACTGGGCCATAATTGGCTGGGAGACCCAGAACTAACAACATTTTCGAGCTGAATTTTACATTTGATTCACCAATTAAGACGCAGTTATTGTGTCTATTGCATCTGTCATAGTTGTAATGAACATAAAGTATCACTTAGGATGTTCAAATAATGACAGATTTCTGTCAGCTGGATAGATAGTCAGAGCCAGACACATATCACTGATAGAACAGATAAAATTGAAAGAATAGATAGAATAGAAAGAGTTAGGGGTGGATCCAGAACATTCCGAACCGGGGGGGGGGGTGATTCACAAAGGAAAAATGTACTAAATCTAAAATCTATTCGAAAATATTTATTTTTACATTAAAATCTACCCCTACAGTATCTATAATCTTGGCCCTGAAATCTCTGGGCCTAAAACTTCATAGCACTTGGACCTCGTCTTAGCCGAATCTGACGCAGCTTAAAGTGCTTGCACGTTATTTTTTAGTCCTACAATTGAGCATTGACACTGCGGACTTGAGAATATTATTTCAGTTTCACAAAATTTACTCTAACACTAAATTCATAACTTCACAACATTTCAGAGCATCTGTAGGATATAAATTGCAACTCACAGGGTCTTCCGCATCAGCCTCTTCCTCGACCAGCTCCATATCAACATCCTCCTCCCGACTCGCGTCCGCCTCTTCATCATCGTCCCCGAGATCATCTGCTCCATATGACACCAGTCTCATCATACCTACAAAAATAAAAGCATTGTTAAAAATTATGAAAACTGTTACGGCTTGTATGCCAAGAAATTCTAGTAAGATTTCTTAAAAATGAAAAGTCAATGATTCAAAGTAAGGCCATTGCATTGCAAAACAATGTAAATTTTTTTGATGTCCAATCGTTTCAGTGACAGTGGATCTTTTCAGTGACAGTTGATTATCAATTTTCATTGGTACCCGGCTCTATAATAAGCTAAGGCCTACCGTGAAATGTTTGTAAAACTTCAATTTTCACCACTGTCTCACACAGTACTAGTAGGCATACCTTGCTTGGCAGCGGGCGGTTGGGGTTTGCTTGGAGGTGTGTTGGACTGTTTAGGCTTCTTTACAGGCGTCAAATTACTGTCTTCATCTTCTGATCCCGAAATATTATCAATGCCACTTCCTCGGTCGTCTTCTCTTCTGTCATCGTCATCTTCCTCGATATCTCCGTAGCCACTCACGAGACCCAGGCCACTGTCTGTCCGATTCATGTTCTGGAATTGTGGAATAAAGCATTAGGTGCTGTTACCACAATACTAGGCATTTCATTGCGGAGTGAACTGCTGACGAGAAGCTACAATTAAAGTTTGACTTAAAAAGATAAATCCTCCCTGAAACTGCTGAATCGCAATAAGAAGTTCACTGAATACACAAAAAATATAAAGTGTTGGAAGTGAAACACATTCGCAGGGCTAAATAAAAATTAAATAGAATACCGTACCATACCACCGTGAATGATTAATTTTTCGGACTTCAAGAACTGAGAAGAGGAGGGGTCTGTTAACTCTGTTTGAAAAGGCCATTTACAGATTTAGCTTATCACAATATCTGAATTTGAAGTACATTCAATCTGTGTCTATTATCATCACTACGAATCAAGCCTAAATATCGCTCAACCATTCAAACTTCTGGAAAATAAATCTCTCTCGAACGAACGATCGGGGCTTTCAGTAACTTCTACCAGCAGAGGAGGTTACCACAGTGAAGGAAGATTGGCAATATAGTCGTACATTGTCATTATTCCTCAAATAAACTCGTAAAATTGGATAACTCACCGACATTCCTGCTACCTTTATTATCGTCTATCTTCGACTGCAGCGCTCCAAGCGAAACGTAACAAAAATACAAATTATCTACAGATGGAGCCACTTTACTAGAATGGCACGCCACCACGTGTAGACGTGTAGACAGGGTTTAGGCCGAAACCCTTGGGTTGTAGGCCTCTCCGTTGTCTCCTCTGGTATGTGTTGTAGGCCCTCGTTCATCCCAGTCCATTCAATACAATTACGACAGTACGTAGTCAGCTTACAACTCCATCCGCTGGCCAGCAACATGCAGCAATGCGCCGAGTAAAGAGGACTATGTACACTGTAGCAGATGCACAGAGACAGATGCAATTACATCTACATATATAAAAGTTTAATTTTACGGGTTCACCATTTAATATCCATGGGGGGGGTTCCAATTATTTCGTCCTCAACTTTGCTCAATTAATAAATCATTTTTCCCCAGTCTTCAAATAAATCATTTCTCATGGGAGAATTTCTTAAAAACCCCAACAAAAGTCTTCTTTGCTTTTTTTTTATTAACTCCAAGCCCCCCATCCTCATTATTGCATGCTCACCTCCTTACTGCCCCATTTCTTTGCGCACAATGCACACCACACTGCAAGCCCATTTTGCCACCTACCATGCATTTTCCATCCTCTTTTTCACATGCCTTTGAAATAGGATCCCTTCCAGATGCATTCTAATCCCCACTTTTCCGTCGATTCAAACCTCTATTCACGCACCTAATATCACTCAATCCATGAAATTCACCTTCTTGAAGCCTACTGCTTTCCTGTAGTCCCTCAGAGGTCGCTACTGTCTTAGTTCCAACTTCTGCCACTGCCCACTAGCGCCATTGTCTCTTGACTCCACTTCTGAACCTATCAAACTTGACTTTGCCAGTTCTCATGTGGCAGCAGTGGAACCAAGTGCTGTTGTTTTAACAAACTCAGATAGCAACTCATTCTGTCTTGCACTGACAACTGCTCCCTTTCATTCTTATGGTGTTATATTACATTTATATTTATTACAATTCTGACTTACACCAACACAAAACAACATTTTTTTTCCAAATGCTGCACTGTTGCATAGGCTATATAAGTACTTCTTTTGTCATCGACGTCTGCTGCATCATCAGGGTTTACATCCTGTATTTATGCGCTTGCCACCTTATTATAGTACATGAGGAGCACATAGCAATGACCCCATTTCCAAACCATGTTTGTCATGGAGCCTTTACATCCTGTATTTATCCACTTGCCAGACTTATAATAGGACACTCATGCTCAAGGACTACATCCCGGGGATGACATAGCAATGACCCAATTTCCAAAGGATGTTTGTGATGGCAGCCAGTCGTTGCCCAATGTATAATCGCCCGCCTACAACCATACACTAGCCTGTATAACAATTAACACTGTTTCATATCTGCTGACAACAAACCTGATACCATACTCACATATTTTTAAGTATTTCTTCACCATAGTTACACTCTACATTTACGTTTTCCTTCTTCCTTCACCACAAGTATATCTATATAAATGGGTATTTTCTAGTATTACATAAGATATTAAGTACACACACATAAAAAACACAGTCGAACGGCTTATAGATTCAAGAGGCACGTGGAATAAGATTAAAAAGAGTATAAATAAATTCATTTGAATAAATTGAAATAGAACGAGAAGTATATTTCCCTCACCACAACAACGGACAACAAAGTGAGTAAAATGAGAAGAAAAAGAAATACATGAGAATATGAAACCCCCAAGATGGACCACCGGACAGGTTGAACTGCCCCGAGAAGGTCTCAGGTGACCGTCCTCAAAGACAGAAACAACAAGCCGTTGGAGATTAATCATTTAATGATTGAAGATGGAGTAATGAGATGAGTGTTTTATGTACACTATGTACAATTTGCAACAGTGAAGAATTATCGGCGAGATCGGTTTTTATCAATTGACTGGCTTATTGACTTGACTATCATCGATTTAAAGTCACTGCTCGGATGACAACCATCTACCAGCAGGTTGTAACGGTACAAGCGGTGTTTCTTTGGGTCATGGGTCAAGTCGCCAGGGGAGAACCCGCCAGGTGACAACTCACCAGGCCCAAAACTCGCCAGATGAAAACTCGCCAGTGCACAAACTCACCAGTATATTTTATTTAGGCTTATATAATGCAGAAATAGTAGCCTACTGCTTATTTCAGGAAATAGAAGCATTTAATCCGTTTATCAATGTAGCATTAAAATAGTTATAGGTGTCACTGCATGAGGCCTAATATATATATATGAACTATTTTGATGCATCTTTCTGTTTACTTGTGTGCAATCGCTAATTGGTAAGTTTATATTTCATAGATTTATGTACATGATTGTTTTAACTTTCTTGAATCTGAAATTGCAGTAACTTTTGCTTTAAAATGTATTAGGGTCTGGTTTGCTGATCCCTTTGCCAATATGAAATTAATTAAATAATATATTTTGTTGTTTATATTTTACCTGATCTAAAATTGTTGCTTTTTACGGCTTCATTATATAAAACTGTGGCAAAAGAGCTCAAGATTTGCGTAATTTAAAAGCATAGGCCTAGGTGTTAAGAACAAACTCAAATTGAAATTTCAGAGTTTAATTCCCTGTTAGTGTTTCGGAGGTAAATGCAATAATTTTTCACAAATTAAACATTTACATTTATGCATAGCATGCACTTACAGGAATTCGCGTTGAAGTTGACTTTTTGAGTCTGGAATCAAGCAATTTGGTCTTTACATGACGTATGGTAGAAACCTATTCATGTGTGGCTAATATCCACTAATTTTTGTGAACAAATTAATTTATCATTCAAACAATGGCCATTCAATCAATCTATCTATTATCTATCTATCTATCTATCTATCTATCTATCTATCTATCTATCTATCTATCTATGTAGGCCTATCTATCAATCTATCTATCTTTCATCTATCTATCTATCTATCTATCTATCTCTCTGTCTATCTATCTATCTATCTATCTATCTATCTATCTATCTATCTATCTATCTATCTATCTATCTATCTATCTATAGAGATGCATCTTACGTCATGTAGGCCTAATAAATATTTGAATTTCCAATTACCAGGCCTAAAATTATGAGATTTATCTTGATAGTTTCAGTCCAATATCGAAAATAAACATTTTCTGAAAATTAAATCCCATCAATGAAACTCAACAAGTCAACTTCAATGCGAATTCCTGTAATAACTTGTTCATATTAATCACTTTCATTCAGGAATTTCAGGCCTGAGTGGTTTTAAAAAGCGAATGACTTTAACAAGCTCTTTCATCAATTGCAGCAAATTTTTTGAACCAAAATATGTTAAACTAAATACAAATTTACTCTGTTATGAATAATATTATTTATTTATTTTAATTCCCATAATTGCTAAACATACACGTTTACTTAACAATTAACCCTAACACGTTTTCTTTAATTGCATAATGAATTGCTCAATTAAAACAACGGTGTCACCCAATCCAACTTCACACCTATCAGAACAATAGACTAGTTGGTATATATATACACTGGGCTAGGTTTTTTTAATCAAAAAGAAAGAAAACAAAAATTACGTGACTCTTGAAATACAGCAGTTAAGCACTAAGACATTTAAAAAATTCACTTCACTAAGTGCTCACTGGTGGATAGTTGGACAGATAGATGGATAGCTTAATTGAAATGTTGGTAGATTGTCATCTAAGTTCTTGATCACACACCTATATATCTAATTGGCACAAGTTCTTAATTTTTTTTTTTTTTTTTTTTTATTACGACAACCAAAATGTCACATCTGACACATTTGTCATAACAGAAAATAACAAAATAGTAATACAAACATACAATAAATGGTTCAAGTTTAAAAAGACATAATCAATTTCAATCTTACAAAATATATATACAATTTAAGGTTCCAGCCAATTAAATAAATGTTAATTTAACACGAAAGTGAATATTAATGAAAGTTGATCCACTAGTAACAACACAGTGTTCTAGTTTATTAAAATCATTATTGATAAACAAAAACAAAAAAGACCAAACACTGAGCTATAATAGGTAGGCTGGCGGGTTGGGGTACTGGCGGGAAGTCAACTGGCGAGTAGTGGACCTGGCGGGTTCTCCCCTGGCGACTTGACCATTCCCCTTTCTTTGGACCCCTGAAATGTTTGAGTTGTTTTGCTAAATTAGGGGTGGACATGTTGAGATTTTTGTTTAGGTTAAAGATATGGTTGTTAATAATTTCAGTATCTGATTCTAAATTCATCTGCATAACTTCGTAGTCTCGAGTCATGCAAAGGTTGGCCGTTTTGTTTTGAATTAATCGAGTTTCATTCCAGGTCTTTAAACTTAATGGGTAAATTGTACAAAAGATGGGTGTGGCATTTTGGGATAGTACATAACGTTGGATGTATTCTAATTCTTCCATTACATTGTCCATGATTAAATCGGCATGTTCGACGTCAAATAAGTCTCTTCATAATTAGAGTATTTTATTCTGCTGGTGATGTTACAAATGCCAGCGGTTATGTAAATATGGAGTTTTTCTCCATAATCATCTTCCCCATGATGCATGATTACGCAATCACGACACAGTTCTTCCATGGCAGCAATTGTGGCGCCAGATTTACCCCAGTTGTCGCTGATTTTTGACGCTAAAGACCCCAATTTAAGGCCTTTTGCTCTGCTGTCGCCGATGAGCGAATTCATGGTGCGTACTGGATTGAACAAAAACAAAACTTGTGCCTTGTGCCAGAACTGGTGGGGATTGAGGTAAACAAGTTAAATAAGAGAGATAGCACCTGATTGAAACACTCAATCTGCAAATTAAAACAAATGAAACAAATGAAATAACCGACAGATAAGTAGTATATCTTAAAGATGAAAACTAAATAGCTAAGTGTAAAATAATAAGAACAAACAAAACAGGAACAAAAAAAGTAAATAAATGAATAAATAAATAAATAAAGTAGTTGGACAATTCACCCTGCTACTCAAGATATCTGTCTGGGTGATTAGCCCATTCCGATATCAGTGCAGTTTTAAATGCATTGATACTCGACTTGGTGACTGTGTCCTCCTTGAGGCTGTTCCAGTCATTTATTACACGATGAGAAAATGTTTGGAGTCTGATGTTATTATTGGCTCTCGGTTTCTTTAGTTTGAGTGAGTGACCTCTAGTGGAATGGCCCTGGTATAACTAGAAAAAAGACTCAAAATTCACATTATCTATGCCTTTAATGATCCGGAATACTTGAAGGATGTCGTTCCTCCTTCTTCTGAATTTTAGCGAATCTAATTTGAGAGTCCTTAGCCGGTCACTATAAGAAAATTGCATAAGACCAGTCACCATCTTTGTGGCTCTCCTTTGTACTTTTTCAATTTCATTTATATCCATCATTAGTGTAGGATTCCAAATACAGCAGGCATATTCTAGTAAAGGCCTTACGAGAGCTTTGTATAATGGTAGGAAGAGTTTGGGTGGTAGTGACTTGAAATTTCTACGAATAACCCCTACTCTGCTGTTAGCTTTGGCTACAATGTTTCTGATATGGGGTGAGAATTTTAGCTTATCGTCAAAAGTCACTCCTAAGTCTTTTTCGGTACACTCCACTTTTATGTTCACGTTATTCATATTGTATGAGAACTCAGGGTTCTTAGGGCCGTAATGCATTACAACACATTTGGCTGTATTAAAAGGAAGTAGCCAGGTATTTGACCAATTAATCAACTTGCCCAGGTCCTCTTGTAGTGACTGGTGGTCACTAGCTTGGGCGATTGCCCGAAAAATCTTAGTGTCATCAGCAAAAATTTTAAGCATTGATTCAATTTGGTGGGGGAGATCGTTAATAAAAATAATAAAAAGTAACGGCCCCAACACACTTCCTTGAGGGATTCCTGACGTGACTGGTAGGAAGGACGATTTACTAGAGTTAATACTAACTGTGACAGAGTGAACAACGAGTGGTATTTCGGTTCGAGGTTTTATTCCTGTGCCGTAGCACCAATAAACCCTGTAACAAATGAAACAACATATTCTGTAGATGACTGAATATAATCACAACTCATACTAAATTCATCTAACAACAATTAATAAATTTAGATGAATAAATAATAATGTATACCAATGACACCTACCCTGAGTTAGGGGTTATTTAGGAAAGGCCTAGCACTCAGTAGTCTACAGCTAAACTGCTTTCAGCTACCAGTATCTGCAAATGGTTGATGCAGACTTTTAGAAATATAATACAACATAATGAATGATATTAAATTGATTAAAACAGAACAGGTGCTCACCTTATAATAATGATGATGATTGCTTCAATATCCAATTATGACAACAATCCAATATCAGGTAATGATTGTCTTAATCTCTCAATGGTCAGAGAAAGAATGAATTCAACTTCCTATGCAGGAAAAGGTGTTGACACCATAAACAATGTACAACAAACAACAGACAACATCAAAGGGGTTTTCTAACAACCTTTATTACAGTTACCTGTTAACACAAGCTAGCAATACCATATACAGTGAAACCTGTTAATCAAAGAAACATAGAATTAATACAGTAAGACCCTGTTACATAACTACTTGGTTTCTATTGGCAAGGAAGTTTGTTACCCAGTTCAGAATTTGCCCCTTTATTCCAAATGATTCCAATTTAATTTTTAGGCGATTGTGCGGCACTTTATCAAAGGCCTTCGCAAAATCTAGATAGATTACATCGAAATCAAGACCTTCGTCGAGGTACCTTGTCCAGATTTCCATAATTTCGAGCAATTGCGTTACACAGGATCTTCCTTGTCTGAAACCGTGCTGATCTTTCGACAATAGTCTATTATCTTCGATAAATTTCATGATGGTATCCCTGATTATCCTTTCTAGTATCTTACAGCATATGGACGTTAGACTGACGGGTCTGTAGTTACTAGGGACATTTTTACTTCCCTTCTTATGAATGGGTTTAACCACAGCCTGCTTCCAATCTATTGGTAAGGAACCTTCAGATAAGCTGAGATTGAAAATCATGGATAGTGGATGCTTAATGCTGTCTTTTAATTCGTAAAGTACTTTGGGGTGGATTTCGTCGGGCCCGGCCGCTTTAGAAATGTTGAGCTTCCTTAGGTATTTCTCAACTGTTTCTGGTGATACATCGACTGAGTCGATCCCAAGGTGAGATTGTAAAGATAGGGACGGAGGGCGGGAGTTGCCTTCGTCGGTAAAAACACTCGCGAAGTATTTGTTGAACAATTCGGCCTTACTTCTGTCCTCACCATATGAATTCCCCTGATCATCAAACATTGTGGGAAATTCTCTATTTTGAGCCTTCTTGGAATTTACATAACGCCAAAATTGCTTGGGGTTAGATTTAATCTCCCTAGCGATTTTTAGTTCAAAGCTAGATTTCTGATCATTAACTTTCCTGTTGGTTGCATTTCTTACTTTAGTAAAGGCCTGCCAGTTTTCGGGGGTTTTATGTTTAGAGTAGCGTTTCCAGGCTCTATTTTTTTCTTTGATTGCTAACCTGGTTTCCTTATTCATCCATAACTTCTTGTACTTAGAATTAGACTTGGCTAGTGGGATATGTTGGTTAATAAGCTCGCTTATTTTACCTAGGAATTGGTTCCAGGCCTGTTCGCAGTTTAGGCCCTCAGTGCAACTGACCCAATCTATATTGTTTAAAGACATGTTCATAATGTCGTAGTTACCTTTAAAAAGGTTACGCCTACCTTGTGGAGAACTTGTTACATAAGGGACCAAAAAATCGAAACTTATCACATTGTGGTCTCCACGTTCACCGAGTGGTGCGTCGATTTGCAAGTTGCAAACTAGTTCCGCTGAATCAGTTATTACCCAGTCCAAAACATTAGCCTGTTCTCCAAGCCTATGTCGTGTTGGCTCAGTGACTAGTTGCTCTAAGAAAAGATCATTAATACAATCAAATAGTTGGTATGCCAAGTGAGAGGGCCGACAGTTAACATACTTGTTCACCCAGTCAATTTCTTTAACATTGAAATCACCAATTAATAATAAGTGATCTTTCGGAGTTTCATTAGATAATCTGAGCAGGTCCATGAGAAGCTGGTTATTGGCCTCCGGGCTGTTGGGACTTCTGTATATACAGTAGATTACCAAAACCTTGTTGTTGGCTAATTTTAATCTCATGCCAATGGCCTCTTTAAAATTATTTGTCTCGTTTTGGTACTAGTGCACCACAACCATCTTGCAAGCCTTTGCAAGCCAGTAAATGAGTAGCACTGGTCCTACAGTCTGTGTAAACCAATGCATGCTGGAGGAGGTGTTCCAACTTAGTAAATGAGCTCCAATGCATTGAATGCAAATCTGCAGTGCTTCAAGAGAAAAAGATTAAAAGTTACAAAGTGGCCAGAAAATATGAAGGTATTCAGATTTTGTTCTGGAAACGCCATTTTCTAATTTATATATTATATATAATACTAGATTTACCCATGATTTGGGCAGGACTATAATGGGGAATAATTAACCCCCCCTCCTCTACCTGCATGGGCATCTAGGCCCGTGTTGCATGCTGACCATTTGAAATAGCATTTGAGTAATAATTGTAAGATAAGTAAAGAGTGGTGGTAGAGGAAGTGAAGTTACAAATGCATCTTTTTGGCGGGAAGGCAGACGGTGGCGCCAGTCCTAAACGTGAGCAATAGCGGAACTACGATGGAGATGCATGCGCCCCTGGGGAAAAACAGTAGAGGCAGAAAACGTAAATAAGAGAGCTGTTTCACTGTTATTTGCTGTTATCAGAAGGAGAGGATAGAGCAATCAGGATAGGTGGACAGTTTAGGTGAGTGGCATTGCTCGGGGAGGAGTTTTTAGCTGTTGCAGGAGTGAGCATGTCACCCATGATTTTTGCATCTTATACCCGGCAGGGATAGGCCCTATATAATTTATCCTTTTATCAATATGATCTGGAAACATCGAACGCCTTTACAAAGACTCGGCAATGCAAATCCGTAGTTTTTTGCAGGGGGGATCCAGAAAATTCTGGTGGGGGGGTCTATTGGGCTATCGCGTCGCGAAACCATAGCTCGCGACATAGCGTGACCGCCCATGGATAAAAATTAACACATTAAAATAATGTCTGGGGGGGGGGGGATGCATCCCCATCCTGCTCCTCCTGCGTGTGTCCCTGGTTTTTCGAATGGATTAAACATTAAATCCATGAGAATGTCAACCTTTTGCGCATTTTTCAAAACTCTAGTAGCGCCATAACAATGTATGTGAAAAGTGTTCTGGAGGCCAATTCTATTGAATATGCAATGGTGCAAATTGGCGGCTTGTTTGCGGAAATAGTTCTTTTCCACTATCATATACCCTATTACGTAATCCAATTACTTTGCAGGGTATCGAAGTAATCTATCCGATTATCTGAAGATACTGTCATACTCAGATTACAGCTAGTTACTTAAATTTTTTGTGGAAGCTACTTTATTTAGTTACTATTTCATCTTTGTATCATTGTCCCATGTCATTGATTGGGCATTCTTTGCAGGCAGGCGTGGGTGTCGTTTCGGTATTTGCCGCCCCGGCATTGCATATTTTCTTCAAAATTTCCGTGGGGAAGGGGGAAGGGGGATCCACCATTTGGAGGGGGGGAGAGCGTTTGGGGGGGGTGGAGAGCGGCCCCTCTAGGCCCTCCTGGATCCGCCATTGGCACAAACTACCCAGGTGGAGTCATCGTATCTCACTGCCTTAATTGCTTTTGCTACAATATTGTTCACAAAAATTGGTAATCCACTGTACCCAATTCAGTGGCGTCTCTAAGTGTCTAAGTGTCCAATGATTCCAGCCTCACCGTCATCCCAAAATGCAAATTTTTCATTCACTTGTGTTTGGTGTCCCAATGAATTGCAAAAAAGGCCAATAGGCCTAGATATGATTTCTCGCCGAAATGTTTGCAATCACAATTTCATTGGTTCATTTCAAGAGTATTTGGAACATGCGTCATACATTGATACAGACATCGATCTGGGTAATTGAAAAATTAATGTCAGTAGACATATTTGATAAAGAAGGCAAGAAAAATTGTGAATTTTCAGTCAATTTCATGAAGTATGTTCCCTTGAATGGTGAAAAATGAGACTACCACCAAGTCAAGAATTTGGATCTTTCTTCAAAAATTTCAGTAAGATTAAAAAATTTGCAGACAATCACATGCCCCAATTCCCTCCTTTTTCAACCATGTTGATAAAGCATCCAATACATCTATTTCACACGGTGCTTGTTGTCAGAATACTTAAATCCAATTGGCTGATTGCTGATAGATTTCCCACCCTTTACTCTGATTGGTCCAGCCAAGGTGACTCCAAGCTTGAGTATTTTTTGTGAATTTTTGATGTAACTTTGATGCTTTATCTTTCAGTTTCAATTTTGAAATTTGTGTTTTTGGATTTAAAATGAATGTATTTCCTATGTTCAGAAAACAAATTAAGAATCATCGAATTACAAAAAATTTATTTGGCCATTCAGTGAAATAGGTATATTTTTTGTATCCCCAAAAGGGTTGAATATAGGTGTTCACAAATGTTAAAATGAAATAGAAGAGATGTCTGCAAATGTAGAAATGAAATGGAAGACATGTCTGCAAATGTTAAAATGAAATAGAAGAGATGTCTGCAAATGTTAAAATGAAATAGAAGAGATGTCTGCAAATGTTAAAATGAAATAGAAGAGATGTCTGCAAATGTTAAAATGAAAAAGAAGAGATGTCTGCTTAAAATGAAAAATTAGAGATATCTGCAAATGTTAAGATGAAATAGAAGAGATGCCTGCAAATGTTAAAATGGAATAAAAGAGATATCTGCAATTGTTAAAATGAAATAAAAGAGCTGTCTGCTATAGGGTGTCTACAGAAAAAGAGGACAGTCAACACAATTGGATTCGTTAACATATTATTTTCACTTCAGCAAAGCCTTCAGTGATTTTGTCAGACACACCCACAGAGCTGGCCAATGAACAGGCTTCCAGGCATGTTATGCAAATGAGTCTGATTTCGCCGTTTCGCACATTTCCGTAAGGATTAGAGGAGATATACTTATCAGGGTAGATAGATCTCTCTGAGACCTTTCAAATGATAGGTAGTAAGTATCTGAGAAGTTAATAGATACTTCGCAAATCGCCGGTTAAGTTTTGAACTGGAGAGAAATACTGCCCGCTTATCGGCTGTGACGCTCTGACGCAAAATGTATGATAATGTACGGACGTGAAAGGATTCGTCTATGGTAGATTCTCTGGGTGATTATTTTGTGCCAAGCATCATTATTCAACAAAACATGATTTGTATATGAACAGCATATTCAGAACAGTCAAATTACCCATTATTCGCACCCCTTGATGTGGTAACTTTCTGCAGATGAGACATAAATGATGCAAAAGCGTGTTTGATGCTCTCCACGAACATTTTGCCCATTGCAGACATGGCAGAGTCCTTTAACTTTAATGCGAGGGTTGCGATAACTTGCTAGATTCTGTCTCCCAATTTGCCCATACTGAATAATCCACTGGGTCCAGCTCAGGAGACAAGGGGTGGCACTCTACCTGTTTTTATATTAGACTTATCACCAAATTCTGAACTTATATGAGTGTGAAAAAGAAGAAAAGTGACTGTCCTCTTTTTCTGTAGACACCCTGTAATGCTAAAATGAAATAGAAGACATGTCTGCAAATGTTAAAATGAAATAGAAGAGATGTCTGCAAATGTTTAAATGAAAAAGAAGGGGTCTGCAAATGTTAAAATGAACCAGAAGAGATTTCTGCTTAAAATGAGATATCTGCAAATGTTAAGATGAAATCGAAGAGATGCCTGCAAATGTTAAAATGAAAAATAAGAGATGTCTGCAAATGTTAAAATGAAATAGCAGAGATGTCTGCTTAAAATGAAAGATAAGAGATATCTGCAAATGTTAAGATGAAATAGAAGAGATGTCTGCAAATGTAGAAATGAAATAGGAGAGATGTCTGCAAATGTTAAAATGAAAAAGGAGAGATGTCTGCAAATGTTAAAATGAAACAAGAGATTTCTGCTTAAAATGAAAAATTAGAGATATCTGCAAATGTTAAGATGAAATAGGATAGATGCCTGCAAATGTTAAAATGAAATAGAAGAGATATCTGCAACTGTTGAAATGAAATAAAAGAGCTGTCTGCTAATGCTAAAATGAAATAGAAGACATGTCTGCAAATGTAGAAAAGGGAAGTTTAGCACTGTTTAGCAGAAGTCTTGCAATCTCCATTTGGCAGCAATAGCAGACATCTGTATGTTTGCAACTCTACAAAAATAGCCATTTTTTAATGTTTTTGGGGAGGGTCAGCAAAATTTCCCAAATTTCATGATCCAGATTTGATATATATATCTTTCAATGAAATTGGCAAATTGCTGAGAAACATCAAATTTTTAGCCTCCTAGGACAACGATACGAGGGGCGTTCAGAAAGTTCGAGGCTTTTTTTCATATGGATACTTACTTTCAATCTAGAATTCTGAATTTTTCACAGGATAAAATTCAGCATATTTGGAATGGATTTCCAAAATTTTGGACAATTTGGACATTTGTAAGTCATTCTGTGGTTACCATGGAAACTGAAAGTTTAGCTTCTTGGGGCAGGTAACACTGAAACCAAGAATCCCGAGAAATTGTGACTGTGAGAGACTTCTCTTTGTCACTTGTATTTGTGAGATTGACAATATTTGACACAAGAAATATGGCTTTAGCTTCTAGATAATTATGCTTTCAAGCACACCAAATGTGTGTTTTCTTACACTGAACCCATGTAGGAGAGCACTTCCGCGTGCCAGATTTGGCGAGGGAAATTCAGGAGGCAAAGGTGTGTTTCCCTGACTGCATAAGGACTTGTGTAAGCATGGATTCACTGGTATGAACAAAAGACCAAAATGGACAGCATTATCCATCCTAGCTATTCCTGTGACATGCTGCTTTACATAAGTCCTGGTTTTCCCTTACTTTAGTCCATGAGGGCTATAGTTTCAGGCACTGGAAGAGAAAAGGCTTTGGATGACCGAAATTCTTTCATAGAGCTTTGTTTGGAGGACTTCAAGGAACATTTACTTCAATGGGTCAGGTGTATTAATCAATGCTTTTGGTGAGCTTGGGAGTATTTTTTAAGGCTAATATTATATTTCTTGTGTCAAATATTGTCAATCTCACTAATGCAAGTGATAGTGAGAGGTCTCTCACAGCCACAATTCATTGGCTTTAGTGGTTTCAGTATTACCTGCCCCAAGAAGCTGAACTTTCAGTTTCCATGGCAACCACAGAATGACTTAAACGTGTCCAAATTGTCCAAAATTTTGGCAATCCATTCCTAATATGCTGAATTTTATCCTGTGAAAAATTCATAGTTCTAGATTGAAAATAAGTGTCCATATAAAAAAAAGCCTCGAACTTTCTGAACACCCCTCGTACACGAATGCACTCACTGAAATAGCCTTTAATTGGTATTGAAATAAATCTAGTTTTTACATAATTATTGGTAAATGGTAATTATCATTAGTGTAATTGATTTCCCAGTATATAGTAATGTAATATTCAAAGAAATGCATCTGGCGAAAGCTTTAATTAGGCGGCGCGGTTATAGAAAATGACGAGAATCATTGATTTTGACGTCTTAATGACTGAAGAGCTTTTATGTCCATATGGAATGGTTTCTGGGCTGTTATATGGATCAAATTAAAAAGACTAACAAGTTTTGAAGTAGGGCTAGTCCTTTTGCAAAATTTTAATGAATGACTATTTGACGCAAATTATCATTCAAAAATTAGAATTTATTAAGATTAATTGGCTTTCTGAACTTGAAGTCACCAAAACTAACGATAAACAGATAGATTGATAAGAGAGGTAGTTTTTAACTGCTCTTTAGAAGCAAGGTGTTAATTTCTTGAGTTGATAATTCATTTCTATTTAAAGTAAATGATAATAACTGCTGGCAAAGTGATCAGTGTTATCATAAATCAAAAAGATTTATTGCCTTTCAAGATGTTTTTGCAACATATTCTGTTGCACATAGCACTGTTAGAATGTATATCTTGTATTATTTAGTGCTATGCAATCACTGATTTATAGTTATACTTTATCAAGTATCTCTTATGGACTCTTTCAACAGCAATTTGAGTTTTTTTGCACAATTCTTCTCCTTCAAGCGATAAATCAAAGAGCATACACAGTACCATGACGAATGATAAATTGACCTAAAAGGAAATGCTTCCCGATATCAAACCACCTAATCATTTGATCTTCTTACTGTATACCGCGTTAACGTAATTACAAGGAACTTTGATACTTCGATAGTCATTTGAAAAACATTCAAATGATTAAGGCGCGCGAGCCATAATATGTAATGGCGTTAGGTCAAATAATATAATCTGCTGTTTGTAATTACGAGATACCCCAAAAATAATTACCGGTATTGCCACATGATGTGTCGCTTCCACTCGCTCAAGAATTAACACAATCAAATTTAGAATAAATTTACAAATTAATTCGCTCACTTGTGATTTGAGAGACATGAATTAAAAAAAATATATTCTTCTGCAAAAGCACGTTTGAGACTTTTAAAACCCTCCTATGGTCCACAGGGGCCTCAATGGCCCCCTTCTAACTTGGATACTCTGTCTTTGAAATAAAAATTTACTGACAAGTTTTATAGGCACATTAAAAAAGAAATCCTTCCTTAGTTGGAAAGCAATCAGATGTAATTTAAATTTTGAATATCCATTGTGTACAGCCAGCGTATATTGCAGCTGGACAAAAAAGTGGCACGAACAACGATCCGCAGGGGCCTCGGAGGCCCCCTCCCCTGCCCATTTATTTTTGTTTTTGAAATTTTGAATCTCTGATAATGGCTCAAAATATTGCTTAGACTAATAAAACGAAGATTCATTATAAATTTGTGCACATATTCAGTTTAATAAGGCATAAAACACAATTATTACCATCTAGAAATATCCTTGCATTTAGACGATACCATGCATGCAAAATCAGAGCTTAAACAGGTCATTTTACAATGACATTCAAAATTACTTTAGAATTCCCTGTCCTTTGGGCATTTTACTTTTGAATTCCCGGACCTTTGGTGTTTTACTTGTGAATTCCCTGTCCCTTGGCTATCTTACTTTAGAATTCCTTGTCCTTTGGAAATTTTACTTTAGAATTCCCTGTCCTTCGGGCACTTTACTTTTGAATTACCTGTCCCTTGGCTATTTTACTTTAGAATTCCCTGTCCTTTGGACATTTTACTTTAGAATTCCCTGTCCTTTGGACATTTTACTTTAGAATTCCCTCATTACAGATGTGTACACCACTGATCTGAGATTCTCTCGAACTGTAGTAAATGTAATCATTTTTCCTTCTCCAACCGTAATTTGGGGGTGATTAGAAATTCTCCGTTTGGTGGTATGGGTTAACAGATGGACCTTGCTTGTAACTTACAATATTTATATTGTGCACTCGTTATACTTATTGAGGAAAATACCACAGCTATTTACCTAATGACATCAAGTGCATGCTATGTAGGAAGTAAATTAACAGGACATATTTATATAGATATAGAATTAAAAAATCATTATTTTTAGGTACAAATTGTTAACATCAAGTGAGAGTTTGAAACATACTCATGTATTTATGGCAAAAAATTCCCCTTTTTTGATGGATGGAAATATTTTTTGTTCTATTCCTGTATAAACGAGATGTAATAAAAGTTTTAAAAGGAAGTTCCTCTATTATTTCTGTGTAGCATCCACTCCAACATCTGAAATGGAAACAAAAATGATTGATAATATTGCTGAAAATCCCCTTTTGCATGTGTGCTTCTTTTTGTGTAGGGGGAACTGGGGCACACTGGAACATGGGGGTTTTACTTTCTGACAAGGGTTTTTGTTTCCAAGGTGACAATATCAAGTATTTGAGGTGTGTGAGCAGATGTTGGGCATGATGCAGAGATAAGATGAATTGAAGTTGATTTTTCTGTTGCTCTCCTTAATTCTGAGAGCTTCTAGTTGAACCATCTGTCGATCTGAAAAGCGGTAAAAGATCAGGTTTTGTCGAAGGTTCTATAAATTTGCCACATTATCAAAAACAATTAGCAGTTAGGGACTGTTCAGAATTCATGACTTGGGAGTGAAGGGGGTTATAACTTTTCAGTTATCACACATGTTTCAATAGCGGGTTCTGATTTTTTACATGTCTAAGACGGGTATGAAATTCAAACATAAGAAAAATTCATAAAACATGCGCGTTTAAGATACAAAAGTGCGCGAATCCTTATGCGCAATTATCCGAAGGTGTGTACAACAATATTTGTGTTCATTGTTTGGTATACATGTCTGGGGGGGGGGGGTTCTAAAAATCAGCATCGGTCCTATGGGGGGGGGATGCTAAAAATCTGCATGAAACCTGAGGAGGGTGTATTATAACAAAACAACCCAAGTAAGGGTCACTGAGTAACAATATCACGAGCTGTTGTGTGTATTAATATCACTCGAGCCCGCAGGGCGAGAGTGATATTAATTCACACAACAGCGAGTGATATTGTACGAAGTGACCCTGACGAGTGGTTGTTTTGTTTTTATCACCTGGTTTTACCTCAAATTTTCAATTATAAAGAGGGACTATTTTCTGGCATTACAAAAATGTTACGTCACCATGGAGCAACAATGGAGGTGACGTCACAATCCTATTGTTTTGGCCATTGCTTGGTTTGTGACATCATCGGCATCTGAAATGTCGGTGATGTCATAACCATTGTTAAAAAATATCGCCCTTGAAGGGTGGTATTTTTTACAATATCATAGGCCCTGATATTTTGACTGTAAACAGTGATATTCACAGCCAACCAGGTGATAAACATTTTAACATTGAATAACGTCCCAATGTGCCCCAGTTCACCCTATATAAAGCGATTATATTACAATGAATAGTTTCACATTTGAAACAGATGTTATTTCCCACAGTATTTTGGTGTGCTTTCATTTTGGAGAACCTGCAAAACCTAAGATAGTTGGTGCAATACTGTCATGACAGTATACACCAACTATCTTAAGTTTTAATGATCGAATAAAAAACTTACGGGATTTTTTAGGTTTTAGGTTTCTAGGCATAGCATATCAGTAGCAGCCATGGCCATAACATAAGGTATAAATAATTGATGACAGTTTGATAACAACAATAGTATAAAAACAATAGTAATTGGATAAAACAGCAAGAGTCCATCCGAGTGAAATTTTTGTTCTTTTCCCACAGTACAGACAAAATTACAAACGCCACTCTGGAAGGTGTACTGAAACATAATGTTAATGAATGGACCAGTTTTACGCCTCCATAAAAGAGGCTGTAGTTTCATCATAAGCAAAGCGAACAAAACAAAAGTTGTTTGATTTCATCAGGACACATGCTCAGGTCAATGCAAACGCTCCGGTCATTGTTTTATGATGCTTCAAATAGGCTCCAAAGGCAGGCGTGGATGATGCCGGAAACACATATATCACTCAGACAGTCAGTGGGTCTACTCTAGTGCTGAAGTCTGGACCACATGGTAATTGCGCAGCAGGGCACTCGATCTCCAGCAATGTTTGATGGCGTTTGTGGCCGTGAAAGGACCGGCCGCGGTCAGCACAGGCAGGCAACATAGTCCATGAGCTGGGTTGCCCAAAATTCAAAGTCGTAGCATCGGTAACCGAACCAAGGTTGCAGGGTACCAAATTAAAGCTAAGAATGTCTGGTTTCAGAATCTAAATGTTGCTAAGTCCAAAAGTGGTTTGCTAACTCACCAGTACAGTATATGTGAGGCAATGTACAAAAACGTCAAAAATAATCGAAATTGGTGTTAAAAATTGAAAGTGGTGGTGTGCAAAAGCTACTTTGCCTATAATAACTTATTATATACCATATGAAAGCTGACATTTTTATCTGTCAACAGGTATGCATTACATCTTTGTATCTTGAATGGTTGAGGAGAAATGCCATTGCAAACAGCATCATTCTGTTAAGCGGAAAATGGGTGAACGGAACATGCTTCTTTTTAATTGAAATGCCATTGCCTTCCTAACTGTAACACATAGGACATATTTTTCAGATAATGTGAATAGCAGACATCTTACTCTTTCATTTAAATGTACAACCAAGCTTCTAGCTTAAATATTAGTGAAAATATGGAAAGTAGAAAATGCATGTTTCAGCTCGCGAAATTCACAAATTTAGCATTATTTGACGTAGTCTATCAGCATGGTCACACAACCCTTTGAATGAGAATCCAGTTTTAATCACATTTAAATGGGTGTCAAGTTCAGAGTCTATTGACCTGAGGCTCAAGACAGGGGATTATAGCCAGCAATCAGTGCAAAACAATACAACAAGATTAAAATTTTGTCACCTGTTTCTTGAAAGAGCCTCATGAACACTGTCAAAGTAGAAGATATCAGAGCTGAGCCATGGACTTATTGCCAAAAATATCTCAATTGAGACATTTTCAGGTCTATTTATCAACATGGAATTATCTATTTACTGAACCTTCATTGCAAGGGATATACCTGGAGAGGGCAAAATAAACGTATTGCCCTGTAGACGACAATATGCAAGGTAAGAGATCAAAATTCTCCTAAAACCATGTCAACACAGAAAACTTTTGCCAACTTACCTGGCAACTTTGAAGCCATTTAATTCAGTATCAAAGAAGTCTGAATGTGTACTTTAGCATAGATATAACCAACAATGATTACATAGAGAGTTCTGCATGGTGTTATGTTGCTGACAACAATTAGATTCATAGTAATTTGACTTTTTTTCAAACATGTGCTTTTCACAAGACATTGTTATGATCAAACAGGAAGTGGAACAACAGTGCCACCTTACCTACACATGTATCAGGTGGTTTGTGAAAAATTTGCCATTACACACCCTTTCTTCCACGTATATCCACTAAAACATCTTGACAAGTGTTTTTGGGGATGCTCAGTCCTTTTTCAATGCCTTCAAGTCATTTAAAGGTCAGGATTAGATGAAATCACGCTCAATTTAACTTCTAGAACTTAATATATGCGCCACTTTCTTCATTTAAATGTGCTGGAAAATTGGTTTGCATGCTTCTGTCAAGGACATCTTACTTCAAATGAATCTCTGGGTTGTCTGAATAGTTCATTCGATATTCACAACATCATTAAGGATCCAAAAAATGTTTTGAATAGAGACTGCATGCAGTTGATGATGTCAAAAATTTTGAATCAGGCAGAGGCAAAGTTGTATTATACATATATATCCTGTGACTAGCAAAAATCCTGCGCTCTGATTGGCTGATTAGTCACAGTATATATTTTCATATCCATTAATTAAATATGCGGCCTGGTGGATATGAAATATATCCACCTCATTGAATATTCATGAGGTGGGATATGAAATATATCCATCAGATGACATCATCACATTGTTATGTTACCATGACGTCACCACCCAACAGCGCAGATGTACCCATTGTGACGTCACCAGATTGAGCAGCTCTGGACTTTTTATGAGAAGTGTTATGTTTCACTGCATAGCTCCACTCATGTGAGGAGCAACATCTATTTGTTGACACCAAAATTTAACAAATTTAATTTTGTTTAATCTGAAATAGGTCCCAACATAATGAGATAATAATTTCTGTGAAAAGTCTGCAACTGAAATTCATGTTGTCTATAAAAATGTTTCACCATGCAGCATTGCTTAGCTCATTTCCAGACATAGAAAATGATTAGGAGTATTGTCAAAGGATATAAATATTATACAGTGACCTTGCTTTATAGGATACGGAATATATTCACCCTCGGACTCCCATATCCCACTCGGGCTACGCCCTCGTGGGATATGGGTGTCCTCGGGTGAATATATTCCATATCCCAGAGCAAGGTCACAGTATAACATATAATATCCCCAATTCATGTCACTGAATAGCACATATATAAACTGGGTTCATTAATACTTTTTGTAGCCTTTACAGACACCTAAAAGGTCTATTTGTCAGTGATGGAAATGGAAAAGTTTCGTCGGGGGAGCTCTCGGCTCCTGCGGCAGCGGCTCGTCATTCCAAATTTTCGAAAGGAAAATAATTCTTCCTCCAGAGCATAATTTTGGCTATAAATACTACTAGGGCTGACAAAAGTAACATGATAATTGTAATTTCACCACTGATCATTGGGGGAGCTGTAGCAGGGTACAGCTCCCCCTGTTTTTTGGTCAAGGGAGCTCAGCTCCCCCGAGCTCCCCCCCATTTCCATCACTGCTATTTGTGGCCTCTGAGACGTCTGTAGGGGCTCATTTTATTGAATATCTGAATCGTCTACAAGTGTTCGGTTTAGGATCTACTGAGACATCTGTAAGGGCTAACTTTTTTGGGATATCCGGATTGTCTGCTGGGAACAGATATATCAGTGCTATAGACTTCCATCTTGATCCCAAGTAACAATTTTCTGGGGTCCAGAGATGCCTGCATATTATAATTTTCAGTGATTTGTCTGAGATTGGTGGGTTTTAATTATTTAGAGATGTCTATAAAGGTTCTAATATGGCTCACAGTCCTCATCATATTTACGTGGAATCTAAAGTTCTTTTCTGTGATGTTGAACTGTGATTTCAGAGATGATTCTATTCCAGCATTGCAATATATGTAAACTAACTACAAGCTGTGACCACATTTTAATACAGGGCAGATAACCTGCCTTGCTTCTAGCCAATGTGAATCCGCCTGAACTGAGCGTCACAGTTTCAACTCAATGTCAGAATGAAAATTGGGTCTGGCAAAAACCATGCAAGTTCAACATCATAGCCTCTCAGCAAATGGGCTGCCAGAACAAATATACATCACATAATCCCAGTGTTAAGAAACAAACTGTCAAAGCCTTTTGTTTACAGCAAGTTGCATCAAAGTTGGAAGTTGTAAAAAATTTTGTAGACTAATCTAACAACTCAGTGGGGATTATAACAGTTGTCTACTGCGAATGCTCACAAAGCCGCCATTACCATTACACTGGTGATTGCCTGTGATAGATCCAACATTCATATATTGAAGGAAGCACCACATTTGTGATCCAAATGAACTGTGATGCATAGTTTACTGTCAGCCCATTGGCTATCAGGCTGTGATGATAAGGTTGCAGGTGCTTACACTGACATTGTGTTGAAACTACGATGCTCCGTTCAGGTGGATCCCATTGGCTATAAGCTGGGGAATCTGACCCAGTTTAAAATGATATCACAGCTTGTAGTTAATTTACATATATTGCAGTGCTAGAATAGAGTCATCTCTGACATCATAGTTCAACAGCATAGAAAAGAATTTGAGATTCCATGTAAATATGATGAGGACTGTAACATTGACTCTCCATTATACCAAGAATTTTGACTGTTCAAGACATCTGTAATAGCCTTGAAAGGAACCTCTAATGACATTTGACCACATCTGTAAAATACAGATGTTAATGATTTCCAAATATTATCCATCAACAGATGTTTCAAGCGGTCATAAAAGTAACAACTGGAGACACTCTAATCTGTATTGGGGTCCTGTTTATGAAGCTCAAGGAGAATATCCATGAAGTGATTCTGTGCCATTCACGTTTCACTTGCCATATAAACTGTGCATGTACAGTAAATTGCAATATGTTTCATCCATCTGTCTTATGAAAGACAAGTTTGAACCTCACCAATTAACATGACACAGCTGTTAAACAGGATGTTAAAATTAATTTCAATTACTTATTTCTAATCAATATTCATTATATTAATTCAAATCTTGAATGAGAGTTATCCTGCCTTTTCTGTGATGAGTATGAAATTAACATAAAAATTACTACTAGATGCTACACGTAAGAACCTTGACCAAAAAGGTTCTGGATACAGTAATTGAGGTTTTGAAAGTACTGTACTGGAATTTAACCCTGGTTGGAATTATAATGGAACCTATTCTACAGTTGGATAAAAGGTGGTGGTAAGTGAGTATACCCCTATGCACCCTGACTAATTTGCCAATAATAATTCAGCATCCGAGTGAAGTAATCCAGGCAAGTCAGGACGTGGTATCTCTCGGACTTATACTTGGAGTGATGTGCGCTCGCTGGTTAGTGGAGAAGTACATGTATAAAGAAAAGTGTTGCAAAAATAATGAGTACCCCAATACGATACATGCACTTCATTGCATTGGGGTGATCTGAGTAATTAAGTTTTACATAATATAAATGGCATGCAAATTAAATCAATTTAATAATATTAATTTAGTATCTTGTCAAATCTTGATTTGCCATTTATAAAGAGCAACAAATTTGTGAAGCCACAGTAAAAGTTATGGTTCAGCACAACCCAAAATGTTTTCCTAAATCCTTTCCTCTCGTGAAGATGCTCATCCTTCCATGCCCTTCAGTTCTTAACCTCACTCCTTCTATTCCTTGATTTCCCAGCTCATTTTAAAAACGAATCCCAGCAAATCCTAACATCAGCTTATAGACAAAAAAACACTGTTTTGGTAATTCTATTGCTATTGAGGACATATAATTCAAATTAAAATTCTTTGGCACTAGATATTGATGAGATTGATGAAGTGTGCATCAGTGGGGAAGAGACTTTCTAACCCACAAATGGTACCTTCTGTTGCCATAACTATAGAAACATAAGTGTACAGTTACCTCAAAGGTTATGATGTCAGGGAGAATTTTTAATACATTCAGTCTGTTGTGGATCCTTACTGACATTTAGAATACTAGAATGAGCTATTTAGGCAACCTAGGGATTCCCTTGAAGTGAGATGTGCTTGAACGAAACATGCAGACCAATTTCCATAACATTTAAACGAAGAAGCGCACATTAATTAAGTTCGAGAAGGTAAATTGAGCATAATTTCACATAATCCTGACCTTAGAATGACTTGAAGGCATTGAAAAAGGACTGAGCATCCCCAAAAACACTTGTCAAGATGTTTTATTGGATATATGTGGAAGAAAGGGTGTGTAATGGCAAATTTTTCACAAACCACCTGATAGACTACGTCAAATATTGCTAAATTTGTGAATTTCGCGAGCTGAAACATGCATTTTCTATCTTCCATATCTTCACTAATATTTAAGCTAGAAGCTTGGTTGTACATTTAAATGAAAGAGTAAGATGTCTGCTATTCACATTATCTGAAAAATATGACCTATGTGTTACAGTTAGGAAGGCAATGGCATTTCAATTAAAAAGAAGCATGTTCCGTTCACCCATTTTCCGCTTAACAGAATGATGCTGTTTGCAATCACATTTCTCCTCAACTGTCCAAGATACAAAGATGTAATGCATACCTTTTGACAGATAAAAATGTCAGCTTTCATATGGCATATAATAAGTTATTATAGGCAAAGTAGCTTTCACACACCACCACTTTCAACTTTTAATGCCAATTTCGATTATTTTTGACGTTTTTATACATTGCCTCACATATACTGTAATGGTGAGTTAGCAAACCACTTTTGGACTTAGCAACATTTAGATTCTGAAACTAGACATCCTTAGCTTTAATTTGGTACCCTGCAACCTTGGTTCGGTTACCGATGCTGCCAACTTCTAAAATAAGGCCCTTTTTGGATTTCAGCTCATGGACTAACAGTAGCACTGAATCAGACTCCAATAGACTGACAGGTAAGCAGAACCAATGGCGTGAAGCAGACCACGAAAATAACTGAAAAACTCTTCCACTTCAGCAAAGCTGTTGCAGTGATGGCGGACGTGGAAGAACTGAACACGATCGCCCCCTACCGCACAAACTTATTTCCCGGGTGGGAAATCCTCATATGATACTTCAATTAGGCGTCTCTGAGACAAAACCCAGGTAAAAACACCATTTTTGCCGTATGACTGGGTTTCAAGTATATTCATTTATCCTCAGTCCAGTGTGAATCCTTGATTCTGATTGGCTGAGAGCCGCGGGGTATGACACCGTACACCCTGTCTGTCGTCACCAGACAGGGTGTATGAGATAAACAATGATGTCACAATTGCAACCATAGGATTGTTATGACGTCATCCTTGCAGCAACAATAGTCATGATGTCACAATGCCATTGTTTGAGCCATTGTGACATCATCCAGGTGACAGCACTGGTGATGACGTCACAATGCTGTTGCTTTGTTACTGAAAGACATTTCACTCTCAGTTTGCAAGATAATCTTAGGGTATCAATAAAACTAAAAGTCTGAGGATAAAACCGTTACACCTTGCTAGTTTTTTGAGGGTACGGGAATATACACCACTCAGGCCTCCATACACCACGAAGCCGAAGGCTTCGTGGTGTATGGAGTCCTTTGTGGTGTATATTCCTTTATCCTCAGTCCAGTGTGAATCCTTGATTCTGATTGGCTGAGAGCCGCGGTGTATGACACCGTACACCCTGTCTGTCGTCACCAGACAGGGTGTATGAGATAAACAATGATGTCACAATTGCAACCATAGGATTGTTATGATGTCATCCTTGTAGCAACAATAGCCATGACATCACAATGCCATTGTTTGAGCCATTGTGACATCATCCTGGTGACAGCACTGGTGATGACGTCACAATGCTGTTGCTTTGTTACTGAAAGACATTTCAGACTCAGTTTGCAAGAAAATCTATGCGCATCAATAAAACAAGAAGTCTGAGGATAAAACCGTTACACCCTGCTCGTTTTTCGAGGGTACGGGAATATACACCACTCAGGCCTCCATACACCACTCAGCCTTCGGCTTCGTGGTGTATGGAGTCCTTCGTGGTGTATATTCCCGTACCCTCGAAACAAGCAGGGTGTAACTGATAGTACCCTCGAAACGAGCAGGGTGTAACTGATAATACTCCATTAGAAGGATGAAAATGTGTCAGACACATATTTTCTCTGTTATTTTTAGTTGACCTTTTATTTATTAACAATTTTGGCTCGTTGAATCAACATTACTACCCCCTAAGTTGAAATGTAAAAAAATAATTGAAAATTTTTTTTTTCCTGTTTCATGACTGATTGCCTTTAAATCAAATGAAACATGATTGAATAACTTGTCTAAAATAACATTGAATAACTTAGCCACCTTTCCTCTAATGCAGAATGCCATTTAGGGCCTTTGCGGATGTAAGCAGCATCAGGCCGTAAGTTTAGACCATCTGAAATTTTTGTTTATCACACATATTCAAGCAATTAAGTGATAAAAATAGATCAAGTTTTTGCTATTGTAGAACTTCCTTGATACATAGGCAAGAAAATCAATGCAGACATTTTCCAGCTGATCTCTTATTTTCCATTATATTGACAAAAACTTGACACGGACTAAATTTTCGTCTGATACTGTTACAGTACTCTTAGAGTTCCTGGGCTCTATATTTTTACTTAACTGTATTTTTAGGATTCCAGACTAATGTGCCAATAATTGTAAAATGTCAGAGCATTGTCACCATTTAAATAACATTGGCATTTGCAAGAAACATTTTGATTATGAATTTTTTTATCACTTACTTTGAATTGGGACATATAATTATGAAGTTTTACCGCGACATAATTATATATAAATATCAATTATAATTCTTCTTATCTGTGCCAAATAAGTCTTGTGAAATTTGTCTAATTTAAACCGGTGAAAGAAACACTTATGGAGGAACCAGAACATAATTATGACACTAAATAACAGCAACATAATTTAGAAATATGATATTTACCAGACTTTAACTGTAACTGCTTTTGGAAAAATCTTGTTTTGGGGATTGTGTTACACAAAATTTACTTTGCTGTCAAAATTAAAACTAAGATGTAATTTTCACAATATCGAGTTTCTCTTAATTTTGGGAAGGCAATATATATAGTCTTTATGCTGTTGAAAAACACCTTCCTTGTATGATAAATTGTTTCTGTTTGTCTTGAAAAGTTAAAAAATAAGAAATAGTTTCCACCCCACCTTCTGCATAATGAAAGAATCTCATTTCTGCATCTAATTTGGAAGGAAAAGAAGTTGAAATGAGTTACGTCTCAATTTGAAAGCACCGATTTATAACTTGTCGTAAATCAGAAGTACCAAAAAAGTTAAGGGCGTTTCTTTTACACATTGAATTTTAGATGGTATAATAAGATGTACACTCCTTGATCATAAATATCATTAATATGGTATATCTTTGGCATTTCCCTAAGAAATCGAAAACTTTGACAACCTTGGCTTTGGCACGTAAATCTTAGCGCAAAAGGTTCTTGATGATATATAAAGAACCAACACCTGAAAAAAGATTCCTCATTTTTTAAAGGGTTCAACTATAAATTGAAAAGGTGCAATACTAGTCTTGATGGGAAAGCCCTATGATACATGTAGGACCCTATGCTCCCAACTTGAGAGAAAGGGTTCCATTGTGGGAGTTTAGTGCAGCTGGATTATCTAAGTGTTGCTTTGTTTGCTGTTGGAACCTTTTTAAAGTTGAATAATGAACCTTCAGGATTGCTTATCTATACCAGATTTCAGAACCCTTAATGGTTCCATAATGGAATCCATATAGGCCTAAATATAAAACCTTTTTGTTGAGAGTGCATGCATGATGGTCTGACCAGTGGCGTAGGTAGAGGTTGAAAGGCAGAAAGGGGGGATACAATTTTGGGGGGGGGTATTCACTCACTCATTGTGTATTTAATATTGGTGGGCCTCGTGCCCAAATGTGCCCCAATAGGTTTGCCACAGATTTAAAATGACTCTGATCAACGACTAACTGCGCAAAACACTGAACTGACGAAAAATAATTTTACACTGAATACATTAGGGAGAACCGGGGCACATTGTGACGCGGGGCATGTGGGACGGTGGCGTTTTTTTGGTTCTTGGCAAGGTATATGATATGGTAGTGCCATCATATCTTGTACTTACATATCCTGATGTTTCTATATTTTTTTTGACAAATTAAAGCCACATGGAGAAGTATTGGGAGGAAAAGTTTGTTTTCCTCTACTAAAGTACCTATGGAGGAGTTCAATTCAAACCATGCTGTGGACAAACCATGACCAATGAGGCCTTCTCAGTGCTTGTATGAATTTGATACATCGTAACAAACAGTTATAATTGCTATCCTGATAAACACACTCACTGGTGCCTGAGAAATGAGCATGTTGGCGTAAAAGTTGTATCGGGGCTCATTGGGACAGTGAATTTGGGGCACATTGGGACGCACTTAATATGGCTGAATGTAAGTGTCCAAGTCAACTGAATGACCTGGGACGGCACACAACAGGTATTCAGGCCACAGTGAATAGAGGCATAGTGGATTACCATGCTCTGTGAACAAATTATCACAAAGCATTGTGTGTTACTTACATAGATGTCTGCACCAAGGACAGTTTATGTTAAATGTTAAAAACTGTTTAAAGTTATTAACTATTGACACTATGAGGTGTTAATGCACTGTGTATAGTCTTACACACTTCTTATATGTAATATCTATTGCACATGGAGTGTTAAAATGATTTTTTAATTGATGTCCCAATGTGCCCCGTCGGGGCACATTGGGACAGTCATAATTACGGCTCACATTTTGCTGTCTGGCTGCAAAAGGGTAGGTGCAGTCTAATTTATTATGCCTTGCATTTAAGCTCAATAGTATTGGTGATATTCATGCAAACTTCTGAGTTCTTCAGTGCTTTCAGCATTATGCAAAATTAGTAGACGTTAAAAGCGTCCCAATGTGCCCCGGTTCCCCCTACATGTAGGATGCTCCCAACTTGAGAGAAAGGATTCCATTGTGGTAGTTCAGTGCTGCTGGATTATCTAATTGTTTTTTTTTATTTGCTGTTGGAACTTTTTAAAAGTTAAATAATGAACCTCTTAGGGTTCCTTATCTAAACCAGCTTATAGAACCCTTTAAGGCTCAATAATTTAATCCATATATAAAACCTTTTTATTGAGAGTGAATGATGGTGTGACCAGTGGCGTAGGTAGGGGTTGACAAGCAGAAGGTGGGTGGGGGATACAATTTTCTGGGGGGGGGGGGGATCCAGTCACTCATTGGGTATTTAATATTGTTGGGCCTCATGCCCCAATGCGCCCCAATGTGGCCCAATGCGGTTTCCACAGAGTCAAATGACTCCGATCAACGGTTAACTGCGCAAAACACTGAACTGAGGAAAAATAAATTTTACACTGAATACATTACCATTGATTTTAAGACCCCACCTATATGCATGCTTAAAAAAACAGACTTAGCATTCAGTTTATTAGCGACACCTTGAATTGAGAGCAGTCTTTTACTGTTGATGTCTTTTTGCTGCTTTTGCGCAATGAGGAAATTAATGCTTTGAAAAGGGAAAATGTTCTCAAGCGAAAGAAATGCTACCTAGTGCTTGCAAAGGGTGTGTTAAAATCACCTACAATGCAAACTGTTTCTTCATTCACCTAAGCAGGAAATAGCGGAGCCACTTATCATGCTTATACATGCAGACATGATATTAATCGCATTTTAGTGCAAAAGACTGCGGAATGAAATAGCGAATACGCAGATCATGCCATCCTTTACAGTGGAAGTGTATTTCAATATGAGATACCGAACACTGGCTACATTTTCAAGGGGTGTTAACGAAGATCCAATCACTTTTATTTCATTACAGCCAAACACTTTGATATAGAATTAGAGTGGACTGTGGCACCGTGAAAATGGCACTTTGTGACTCATGATAGCCGATGAAGTGTCATCTTCTGCTTTCAACATGGGAACATAGAGGCTGTTTGATTAGTCATGATCAAGAGAAGGCCATTTGACTTTTCATAACTGATTTTGGATTGAAAATCAGATGCATAATCCTTTCATTTGGCTGTCACCAACAAGAGGGATAAGTCTCCTTGAATCAAATTAACATTGAAAGTATTGGGTACGATCATGACAAATCATGTGTATGATAACTCATGGAGTACCATTTTCACAGTGCAACAGTCCATGCACTTTTTTTGCATAACGAGTCTACAGACTGTAAATATAGCACACTGAGCGCAGTTCTGTGAGTAATTTAAAACTGGGAATTGACAAACGGGAGGAATCCAGGAGGATGGTTTGAATTTGAATTTATTCAGATAATCAGATGTTTCATGCTGTGGATTGCCAGGGTGGCCGCGCTCAACCAAAAAAAAAGTCATAACTCATAAGTGAGGAGATGACAATCTCATTGTTCACGTTGAAACTTGCGAGAAATATTTAATATACCATTGGGGCACATGCCCCCATATTGGGCTGTGCCCCCTCCTCAGGTGCTCCTCCATGTGAAAATTTCCTTTGTTCAGAAAAGCAATGAGTACAACAGTTGCCCCCTTAAGAAAATTGTGTGCCCTCCCCCTGGTCAAGAACCCCTAGTTACACCGCTGTTTTTTCAACTTTTCGCTCAAATTTAATCCAGGACAGCTAGAGCTGAGAGACCAGCAAAAGTCGATCTAATAATAGCATTTGACACTATAACTAAACTTCAATATTTTACCACACCATCCCACATTCATATCATCATTTAAAGAGGAAGCACATTCATAATATGTAAGTGATATATGACTTTTTTGCCTTGGAAATCCCATATTTCATAAGCTGACGTTGGAGTCTGAAATAGAGGTATCTTAAGATTAAAAAGTGCACCCAGCAGGACGCCTCTTTAAAGTAGATGTATAGTTGTATACATACCAATAAATATTCCATGAAACATAAAAGAATATGCATGTTAATCAAAACCTGATTAAAAGGCAAATTTCTTTCAGTCAGACATAGGCCCTGCATATTTTGTTACTTCATGCATGCATTTTGCAAACTTATAATCATGATGTTATAATTAAGGCCTATTGAAGTTAGCTCAACCCTTTAAAATGAAGGAATATTCATGAATTGAATTATGGAAATCAATTTTTTCTAATCATAATACATATACATATACATATACAGTTATATGTAATTTATAATGCCAAATGTATACTCTCATGGACAGAAAATATGATTTGCGAGACAATATGCATGGTCTTGCAACCATTCGTATGGAATTCACATTTAAATTCTGTCTACAAGTGGACTGCTCTTGCATTGCCACAGATCAGAACATGTGCTGTCTTGTGTTGCCACCTAGTGTTTAGTGTGCTATTCCGCATCATTTCGATCAGAGGAACACACACAATTTTGTCTTGAAGACACTGGGGCTGTTTCTGAGTGTGTTGATGGCCTTGTCTACTTCCTTAGAGAATGTGATTGCCGAGTCTGACACTGGTATACATCAATGTTGAATAGAAATTTTGTGAATGTTCAATGAAATTGGAACTATTTCTTCGGACAGCAATGATGTAGCATACAAAATCAACTTTTGTGCCAGGTGGCAGCAGCATGCAGTTCTCATTTTCACCAGACTGCATTTAAATTAGTGCACCTACTGACCTGAGGATCGAGACAGGTGATTACAACAAATAGTCAATGCCAAAAAAATACTAAACAAGATAATCCAGCCTGCTATTTTGTAACAGGGCCCCTTTAAAAGACACTGTCAGAACATAAGAATATGTGGCAGAGCCTGTGACTTATTGCCCAAGAATACATTATTGGACCATTTGAGCGTCCATTTATCCACATGGAATTGTTCATGGACTAACTATATTGCATGGAATATCCCTAAAATGGAATGACTAACAGGACAACTCTGAGGACAACAATTTACAAGACAAGGTAAGACAAATTCTCCTATGCCATGTCAACACAGATTTTTTTGGCAACTCACATTGTAACGGTGGAGGCAGTTAGTTAAATATCAAAGCTATTTCAAGGTTGATACTTAGCATAGGTTTGGTCCACAGTGACTACATACACAGTTCTTGGTGGTTTTCTATAGCTGACAGCAGTTTGATTTTTGATAATTTGATTTTTTCTGAGACATAGATCTATGCTCTTTCCAAGCCAATGTTTTCATGAAACAGGAAATATTCCCAAGTGGCTCGAAAATGGGCACCCATGGAAATGGTTGCTGGCATTCCAAGATTTGACACAGTTCGTTTTTGGCAAAATGACTCTCAAGTATCCAGGAGGAAACTTGTAGAACTATTTTACCAATAGCATTCAAAGAAGCTCGTAATATTAATAATTCAGATTTTTTTGTTACAAATTATAGGAAATGTTCCATCAGAAACTGTAATAAGTGCATTGATTTTTATGTGCCATATGTCTAGCCTTCTACTTATATTGTTTTGGTTCATATTTAAAACTTAAATGCTCCTTCAGGAGCAGTGTGCAATATGAAATCACTGTTTATTCACACTGGGTCGTAAAAGTTAGAAAAATAATGTTTGATGGCTATGGGTATATGTTTATGTCCTCATTGAGAGAACTATAATTCAAAATTCAGGAGATATTCTGCATGCTTAAAACTAATAAAAAGAAGAAAACAAAAACATTAAACAGATAAAAGCTTCTGAGTTCCACTACAAGGCCACTCTGCCATGCATTCAATAAAAGTGTTTGTTTAAATGCTTATGCATTTTAAATGAAAATATTCAGAATTCAGGCTTATTCAGCCACAATCAACTAAAACTCCGCTGACTGTTGCATTCTTTTGTAAAGTGTACATCCTGAAAAGATAGTATTATTTTTAGAAATTGACCTTGTTTCAGGAACTGAGAACACTTTTCTGGGATGTGGATTATAATGGCCCTTCGAGTGTTTTTGCCATCCCAAGAAATTTGGTCATACTTTTTGGCAAGAGGATGTCAATCATGGCATTCTTGGCTAATTGTAGCAATAAGATGGTATCACATAATTCCATTAAAGGCCTTTCTGCCATCAAGATGATTTTTTTCTGGTCTTTTTCTATTTTGATGACAGTGAGAAATGAGTCAACTATAATATAATGAATTAAAATAATAATATTGTATGCATTAGAGTGTCAATTTTAACTTTTTGTGCAAATTCAAAAAGACCTGGTTAAAAAAAATTTTGTTTTTTAATTTGGGATCTAAATATGTTCTACAAAATTGAGTTGCGATTTTTTCTTTTTTAACGATTTTCGTAAATCATTGGTAAATGTGCATTTGAGTCTACACAAAACTTTAAGGTTGACACACCCTAATGTGCATCAATAAATAAAAACAAGTATGGCACCAGCAAAATAACATACACTGCTCTCATTATTTATGGAAACAAAGTGGCAATCATTGTAATTTCCAGTTGCAGCTGTCACCGAGATGTGTATGAACAGCCAAAATAATGAGTATGTAAGGATGTTTTTTACAGAAATTTAATGACAAAACCCAGGGTCAACACTTCATATGTGGAAACAGACCAAAGGTTAGGTTTAAAAGTAGGGTTACAAATAGAGTTAGGTTTATGGATGGGTTTAGGTTTTGATTTTAAACCCTGTATTTTTTAATTAAACTTCTGTAACAAATCTCCTCGCATGTCAATGGTCTCTTACGTGTGGTGAATTATACTCCACTGAGAAAGCCATAACTGGTAACAAAAATGAAAAAATAACGTGCAAACATTTAAGAGAGTATGGAGCCCCAAATATAATGTTTGCATTCCCTTTCTCGTTCCCTCACGATGATTGTGTTATGATGATCATGCTGTCCCAAGATGATCGCGTTCTCTTGTGATGATCACTTGACAGAACACCCTTAAAATAACATGATGGAGGATATGTGCTCTGTTCAAGGCTTCAAGGCCGAATCAAATCATTATGAAATGATATTGAGGGGACGTGATGTTTGTGAGTGAATGCAATGATCTGTGTGAGGGAATGCAGAAATGATTGCAAGGGAACACAATGATCTCTGTGAGGGAGTGCTGAAGATATTTGCAAAAGAACACAACATCATGAACAAAAAATTGTGAGGGAACACGATTATTATCATGATGAGGGAAAATAATAAATTTTAATTTTATTGTGATGGATCATGATAGTTGTCATGAGAGAACTCGGTAATATTTAGGAGGGAATGCGATAATCTTCACCAGGGACCATGAGAACTATTGCGGGAGAATGCTAAGAGAAAGCTCCATGAATGAGATGACTTCAAATGTCAAAATGAAATAATGGCTTCGACTAAAGCGAAAAATCGAGCATGTTAATGGTTAATATTTTTTAAATACATGAAATTAAAATGCTGAGAAGTATGAGCTGGACACATTTACAATATTTTTGCTTGTTCAGTAATTACTGTCATTATTTTAAAAGAAAATTGTAAGACATATAAGAAAATTCACATACATCATAATTTTGCATACATAATGCAAAAATTATTACATAAATTTCGTAAGCACACTTCCCCAAGCAATTATGGCTTGAGTAAATTTGGCAGTGTATAAATGCATATGGAATTATAGAAAGGAAGAAATATTACTATTATTAACACATGACTGAGCAATTGTGGGCTCCACAAAATTATGTATTGCTTCTCATTTTGTTGCATAAAATGATTTATTTATGATTCAGGAAGTTCTTAGAATGTTCAAAGAAATTATGAAGAAGATAAATGTTTTTGAAAATGATCCTTTTTAAAGTGTAAGGGATTCTCATGGAAATGGGCCTGTGTTTACTCTGAGGGTGTGGGTAATATGCTCTATGAAATACAAAAGGGTAGAATTGGAGGGGGGGGGGGAGGCACGAGGGGGGGGGGAGTTGTAGTAATAAGATCGACCCCAAATATGAGAATATTAGACTTGTAGATTTTTTTTCTGACGATATGCTTTAACAGCTACAGACAACAGTGCATGGGAGGTAATTTAAGCATCTCAATCTCCCAGACATGTAAAATGTTGGAATGATATCTTTATATCTTTATTAAAATGAAAGTCTCTATTGTGTACACTGTTCGAATATCAAGGCAACAATATTTTTTTTATTGCAGAGAATTGTATTGATTTTGTATATGGGAGGCCGTTTAGAATCTACGGAGCCCCCCAGGAGGACATTGAATAAAATTAAAACTATGACATTTCGTCGCCAAATAATTAAAGCATTCTCTTGCATTTATCATCACATTCCCTCGTGATCTTACGAAGATTATTGCACTTCTTTGCAATCTTTCGTGTTCCCTTGCAATCTTTCAGAATCCCTCATGAAGTTTATGACATTTCTTCAAAATTGTCGTGCTCCTTGACAATCATCCGCATTCTCTTGCGATCTTTTGTGTTCCCTCACAAAGATATTTGCATTCCCTCATGATATTCCAGGCTGGACTGACCCAAAAGGAATTTACAACCACTTAAATGGAACGCGATCATTGTAAGGGAATGCAATAATTATTTCTATTCTATGTCCTCTCTGGGGCTCCGTAAGAATCAAAATAGATTTTTTAATTAGTTTCCAAAATTAATAAGGGCAACAATATAAATTGAGAATAGTTTCCAAAATTAATAAGCTCAACAATATAAATTGAGAATAGTTTCCAAATTAATAAGGGCAACAATATAAATTGAGAATAGTTTCCAAAATTAATAAGGGCAACAATATAAATTGAGAATAGTTTCCAAATTAATATGGGCAACAATATAAATTGAGAATAGTTTCCAAATTAATAAGGGCTACAATATAAATTGAGAATCGGATAACCGTGACAGGTCATCAGCTATAATTATAATGACTCACAAATTGCAAATTCTGCAGTGAGATGGTCTTCTCGTTCGCTCTTAATAATGAAATGCTATGATTAGAAAGTTTGAAACAACAACTTAAGTCATGATGAGGTTAAATTTTATAATATGAACAAATGACTAAGTTTGAGGGTAATCTGTCTTATTTGCAAAATTATAATTCAGTGTCTTAATTTAAACGACCAAGCAATGTGACTAAGCAGTACCCCTTGCCGTTGAACAGTGATATCTGACTTTTCAAACGCCAACGATACTTTCTCTCAGTTACATATTTTGACACCGATCTAGTTTAAATAACTTTCATATCCATTAGCGGCTATTATTAGATATTTTTGTTTGGTCGCGGCGCCTTTTAATAACCTGGGAGTTCATTGACGTAATGGAACACGAGGAAAGTGATTAATTATTGTCAACATCAGGTGAAATATGGTTCAAATATCTGAAACAATAGATCACCAGTTCTGACACCTGTCAGGCTTGATATGCAGATGTAAAATAAAAACATCATGATTACAGCAAGATAAGGAAGCGATTTACTGTACAATGGGCGATGTATACTGTACTATTATGAATTTACAATATTTACCAAGTCTGAAAATTGTTCCAAAAATTATTGTACAATGTAATTTAACCAGTGGCACATCAAGTGGGCCAACGCCCCCCCCCCCCCCCAAACTGCTAAGATAGAAATAACATTTTGAAAAAAATAAAGAGCAACCCGGGCCCGTGGGTGTTGAAATGACGCTCCTGTGGGCTCGTGAATGCAGGAAACGACACCTGGGCCCCCCTAGACTCCCCTGTCCGGATCCGCCATGCACTGTTAACCTTAGTGAACACGGAACATAATTTTTTTAACATGCTAAAAAAATAAAGCTCGCACAAAGAATCGGGTTCACCAGTTTTTGGGCTCGTCTTCTATATCAGGTTAAGAAAAAGCTCTTGCCCAGAAATAGTTTTTGCTGTTTGATGGGGGTTATGTTACAGAAGTTTAAATGTGGATGTAACACAGTAGATTTATTTTTCAACTAAAGGAAATGTTGCGTTTAAGTAATTTTTTCCGACATTGTAGACGAAACTCCCTACCGTCATAAATTTTGGACCGTACCTAATTGTAAAAAAACACTAAAATCTATAGTTATGAAATATTTCACTATTACAATGCATTTATCCTATGACTCTTGGAGACATTACCCTATTTTTTTTTTGTTTAATTGATTAGTCTTCATCAGCTTTAATTTTTCTGAATGATATCCTTTTTAACCTGTAATTTGTGGACGTGTTGTTCCTCAGCTAAATTAATTCGAACTGTGGCAATTTATGTTGTAATTGTGGGTTAACCGATATTTAATCAGTACGAGGTAATGTGTCACGCTATCTTATCTTATTCATTGGAGTGCGGATGTGTTTCACAGTATCGAAATAGGAATTCACCTGTTGTAGTTTTTTGCCTTTGTAATGACATCCTTATCTCCTTCAATTGACTCAATCTGGTATTGTATGACGCTTTGATAGATAAATGCTTAAAAACTCCACCTACATATTAATTGATAATACTATTTTATGTCCTGGACACCGGGGGGGGGCACTTATTGTGTTGGAGTGTTGATGTGCTCTGTGGGGTTGACCCTCATCTTTATATTTTTTTAGGCTTCAGATGAGTCTTGCCGACTCCCAAAATTATGACTAGAGTAGCGTGGGGCATGCAGCCCCCCTTAACTTCGAGGTGCGATTTAACCTACTTTTTGTGGTTGATTATTTGAATGCTTATGCTGTCAGGCAGGGATCACTTGACTCTACCTATAACTAGTGAAACAAATGTCTACCAATTTCAATAAAGAAGTTACGCCCATTTTTGTAAAAAATTTAAAATGGCCTTCTTACCCCACCCATCAGGCAAGAAGCCCCCCTATAATAATCCTATGGAAATTTTTTTTGCGAGCGCATTCAGATTGAAAGTTATTTCTTGGGGTTCTTCTATCATTTTTAAGGCATTCTATTCACTTTTTCTGAATTTCAGAATTTTTCTGTTCATACATTTATTTTTTAATATTTTTTGCCCTGTTTCAATTTCGGCCAATTTTTTTCTATTTCAATTAGCTATTCTATCAAGATTTAAGGTAAAGTACACATAATTATATGGTTCCTGAAGCAGCTTCGTGGCCTCAGTGAAGCTGGCCTCATGCCCCACACCATGTGGGGCTTCTCGCCCAAAACTCACATATTTTAATTTGACTTCTATATTTTGAGCTAAAATGCGAAGAACATGATCCAAATCATATTTATGTGATGGTCATAAAGTGAAGAAATGCAAATATCCATTATACTTTTTAAAATTATTATTTCTGACAACCACTTTCAAAGAATTAATCAAAGTTACAAAATCATTCACCTTTTTTTGTTTCTTTAATTACTACTATGGGGGGGGGGCCTCTCACCTAACCCGGGCTTCTTGCCCCGACCTACTCTATCCTTTTCACCATAGTGAATTTTTTTAGTAAAATTGGACAATTAGAGTTTAAAAAGTCCATATAAAAAATCAGGATTCAAACTTTTGAGAAAACAACAAAGTAACTTTTTAAATTTTAAAAAGAAGTTCTCATTAAAATTGGAGTCTTTTTGGGTGCCATTTTGAATAAATTTCAGCTGATTTTTACATTCTCGAATCCGGTTGGGGCTCACTTTTGCATTTGCAGCCTCGGAAGAGCTACCCCCTCAAAAAATTGGAGCAGAGTACCCCTCCCTCCCCCAGGGACCTGGACACCACTTGACTGTCTGACTTTGAAAACAATTAACTCTCTATAAAAGTACTCTTGTTTGTCAAAATGTACTTTCCCATAGACCACTGCACTCACCTTGACAAAGACTTCAGAAGCCATTTTGTGTTATTATAATCTTGAGGTATTGATATTGTTCCTTTATCTCCTAGGCATTGATGATAAATCAATACCATATATTTCTTCTGGTATTTTGACACATTTTATTTTTCCCATTGTGAGCAGGTAAAAAATAGCTCTGCTATCAATCATTGACTGACAATTAATGATCTTCACATCACTGTTGACACATCGCGAACAAAATTGGATATTTTCGTGTCTGATGACGTATAAATGTGGGCTAATATACGTCATTTATATTCTAGGACAACTCAAAAAAGTATTTGTGCTGCAACAGTGACAGGAACACAGGAACAGAAATTTGAAAAAAAACAACAACAAAAACACATGAGTTTTGTTCATTTCAAACCATTCTGAAGAACTGTACATAAATTCTTGACCAAAATGTTTTATATGGAAACTTCGAGGGTTCTATAAGCTGGTATAGATAAGGAACGCTAAAAGTTTGTTTCATTATTCATCTTTTAAAAAATTCCAACAGCAAACAAAAGCAACACTTAGATAATCCAGCTGCGCTGAACTCCCACAATGGAGCTCCTTTCTCTCAAGCTGAGAGCATATAGGGTATTATCATGGGGCCTCCTTTTCAATTCAGTTGAACCCTTACAAAAATTGAGAACCTTTTTTGGCTGTGGGTACCAAATAGAAACCATCAAGAACCTTTTTTCATTAAGAGTGTTGTTTAATCACCTTAATTAAAACAGACATTATGTCTCCCTGGAAATCCGGTGCCTCCCCCTGGCCCAGCTCGTCTGTATGACAATTTTTTTTTAAATCATTAAATAATAAAGCAGATATTGGAAGTCCATAGAAGGCACAAATTTGGGCATAGATTTGTCCGATACTCCTCCCATTTGTTGAGGTCTGCTGACACAGCATCTTTGCAGCTCTGAGATAATTTTAACATGGTTGCTGGGAAAGAGTGAAATGTTTACACTTTCCATCCAGAAAAAGTTAGCAGGTTCAGTCAGAATGTGGTAAGTTCCTTTGAATATACTAGAGAGAAGTGAGACAGAGACTGTATAGACTCTAAAAGGCTTGGGTCTGTGTTAAATGAGACAGTGGGACTCGATAGCGAATTGATGAAATGTGTTCATGCATCATACCTGTACAGTCCTCGTCATATTTATGTGGAATCTCAAGTTCTTTTCTATGCTATGTATTTAAGTGTGATGTCATCATATATCTTAATGATTTATCAACAGTTTGCCGTTCCTTCAAACCAGTCATCTATGCCGATGATACTGCCCTTTTCACTGTTTTAGAAAGTCATCAACCAGATATAAGTAATCTAAACAATGAATTAATACACATATGCAACTGGTTCAATCTTAATAAGCTCTCTCTCAGTAAAGAAAAAACTAAAGCTATGGTCTTTCATTCTTCCAACCGCAGAATACCTGATATTGAACTTAAGATAAACGACCAAGTTATTGAAATTGTCAAAGAATTTAAGTACCTAGGGACTATTCTGGATAGTAATCTTACATGGAAACCTCACACAAATATGATATCACAAAAGGTCGCCAAGACTAATGGAATTATGAGTAGACTAAAACATCTTCTATCGAAAGATGTCCTACAAATCCTGTATTGTTCTCTAGTTTTGCCATACTTAACGTATGGTATTCTGGTATGGGGAATCAACAGTCAAAAACTACACAAGCTCCAAAAAAGATCAGTTCGTCTAGTTGTTGGAGCTAAATATAATGCACACACTGAACCCATTATGAAATTTCTGAATCTCTTGAAAGTAAATGACATACAGAAGAGGGAAGATATCAGATTTATTTACAAACTACACAATGGATTGTTGCCCAATTATTTCAATGCAGACATGCTTACAACCAATTCCCAATTTCACGAATATGAAACACGACATAGAAATGATCTAAGAGCCCCTTTCAGTAAGCATTCTTTTACGAGTAATGGTATCAGATATAGAATCCCCAATATTTACAATAATTTACCTGGATTGATAAAGGAAAAAGAGTTTACACACAGCTTTCAAGGTTTTAGTAATTATGTCAAAAAGTATATTATTGATGGTTATAATGAAACATGTCTGATTACGAATTGTTATATCTGCCAAAGGGCAGAGGCACCATAAATCAAGCAAATACGTGAAAGGTACAATACTAATCACATTTTTTCCGAATATAAAAATGCCTATGCTGTTGCATAGCATGTGAATCTCATCTATGGTGATGAAATGACTGATTGATCTATGATGATGAATTGACTGATTGAGCACATCACTGACATCTAGGAAACTGTTCCGTCTAAACAGCATGTGAATCTCATATGATGGATGGTGCTATGCTTTTGTTGGAAATTTATAAAAGTGGTTGATACAGTATCTGTTTGTTTGTCATATCCCGACATGCTCTAAGTCAGTCAACAGAATGTGTATAATGTATATTGGATTATTTCTGCATTCAGCCTTGGGTTTCATCTTAGATCATCAATAAGTATCCTTAAAATGCTCCAACGAGCATGTGAATATCATCTAAGTTTGACATTATCCGCTCAAGAATGAAATTTGGTTCACAGTGTGTGCATAACTGCTTACTTTAAGCTCATCGAATTCTATATGTATATTAAATCAATGTTGTCTGTTAAGAAATTACCCTTAGCCAACACTATCATTTAGGAAAATGTTTCATTGCGATAGCATGTGAATCTCAAACAAATGATGATAGTCGTTGGTTTCTGGGTCATACTCATAATAATCATCTAGTCCTGGTGGATATTCGTAAATGGAATGCTTCTGGTCATAGAATAATCTCTCCCTCTCCCTGGTTGTGATTCAGCTATCTCAATATGTTAAGTTTGATATTTTTAATATGTCGGGTTTACATAAAACTAAACTGCTGCATCCAGCATGTGATTCTCATCCAATAAAGTTATATATACATATATTATATATGTTTTAAATCTTTTAATAGAATATACATGTGAGATAACTTGGTTGATCTTGGGTCTTATGGCTCTTTTTTTACAAGTGGGGATGCCTTTGCTTTTCTGATTCATGAGTTCATATGAAAATGTTTGTTCAAGAGCATGTGAATTTCATCTTTTTCGGATCTACAAACGTTACCTTAATGTTTCCTTCATAAGAACAAGAAACTGGAAAAACCTTCATTGAGTTATGCCGTTACTATTTCTTTGGTTGAACTGCCTCTCCTTGCCTGAGCCTCTCCTTAACAATTCTAGGTGGGCATCTCGTCAGCGGCAAGTAGTTGCCTTAGGGGTGTCCTCCTACTCATGTAATGCTTTTGTTTTTATATATCTATGTTTACTGTATAGCCATCAAACATCGTTTTGTTTATATTCCTTGCATTTCATGACAAATAAAACTTCTTGAGTCTTGAGTCTTGAGACTCTATTCTCTAGCATTGCAATATATATGTAAAATAACTTGGACATTACTAAAGCCAATAACAAGCTCTGATGTCATTTTAAACTGGGTCAGATTCCCCTGCTTCTAGCCAATGTGGATCTTCCAAAGCAGAGCATCACAGTTTCAACACAGTGATGCTAGAATAGAGTCATCTCTGACATCACACTTCAACAGAATAGAAAAGAACCTGAGATTCCACGTAAGTATGACAATGACTGCAAAATGGATAGGGCCTACCATTGAAGAGGAGGCCTTATGCATGATGACGCTGATGAGTGTCAAAATTCATATGCATTTGTTCTAATTGAGCAGTTATTGCGAAAAAAAACGTTACAAACCATACTTTCCTCTTTTTTTGCTTGCGCAGACTGTATGTTGATTATCGAACACAAATCATACTGTCTCAAAGTAGGTATACATTTGTGCTTCGTAATCAGCCGTATTGATGTAACATGAAAGAGACAAAGTTCTATGAATTTAAATCAGGATAATCTGGACAGCTAATAAATTTCAATGAATTATTTCAATCTTAGACAATTACGAAGAATATATTGTCTTGTTATCTGTTAATAGAACTTTAATGGGCTACAGTTGTTCATAAGAGGTGCTTCAATAGAAAGGTCAGGTCAAACAGTAATTAGTTTGAATGTAAACAAGATCATTGTTATCAAGTAGTTGTAAATCAACTACACAACATAAAGGAAGAAAGGTTGTAATATTTTACAAGTCTTTCAAATGAAGATACTCACTAAATATTAGTAAATAATACCTGTGGTGAGGTCCAGTGTTCCAGTAAGTATGATACACTTACATTGGCAAGATTGTGGGTACAAGTTGAGCCAGGACATGGAAGAAATTAAAAAAATCCTACTTGAATCACTGCTTCACTCCACCCAGGTGTAAATGGGGAAGTTGGCTACAAACAGAGAATGTATAAGAGTGATGGTGCCGTGTGAGGCTGCCAGCTGTATGTCCCCCATTCCCCCCAGGGGAGCGAGACTGATCAAGAATGATCATTGAGTCTGTCATCGAAGGTACTGTGCAATGTTGACAGAGTACATGCAGTTGCAATTGTGTGCGTGGAAGCAGACTATAGATTCCCAGGTTTATTATGTAAACTTGGGAATTTATACACTCCTGCTCATAAATATGGAATACTTTTTTTTTTGGAAAAAAGGTATCAAATAAAAGTAAATTTCAGAGTTTGAATGAAATCAAGGGCAATTTTAAAGGCCCAATCATCTTCTCTAATCACTCTTTGAAAGCCTCAACTACATTTTTTGCAAGATTTTTTAATTTTTGGTTGAATGCACCTCACCCCAAAAAAACCCCTGAATTTCCATATTTCGTGCTGCAGTAACTTTTCCTGGGGTTAACGCTGCAGCATGCATTTTAAACGACAGCATGTTCTTCCCTTTAGCGGTCATTGGAAGTAGTTACCATCAAATCAGACCATCGTGTACTCCAGCAGAAGTTGCTAAGGTTATAAATTTCAATGAAGAATGTTGAAGTATTCCATATTTATGAGCAACGGTGTATTATAATAAACTGGACAATAGTTAGTTATGTAGTACCCACAAGCTCATAGACATCTCCTGCAGTTTATGAACAGTTGTTAAAGTCATTAGTAATTGAATTTGAAGCTGGTGGTCAGGCATCAATATGAGGACGTGAACAAATGAAGAAAGCCCCCCACGGAAATTCTTCAAGGAAACCTTCCAACTCTCTGTGGAGTCAACCCAATTCTCAAGGGGTGAGGGAGTTGGCTATTTTCATTGTATTATTCAGTGATGGAACTGGAAAATTTTCGTTGGGTGAACTCTTGGCTGATGCGGCATTGTCGTGCCATTCCAAATTTTTAAACGGGAATTCCTGCCACTAGAGTAGCATTTTGGCTAATATTACCTAGAGGCCTGAAAAGTGAACAGGAAATTGTACTTTCACCTTTGATCATTGGGGGAGCTGTAGCAAGGAGGAACTCCCCCAGTTTTCTGATCAAGGGAGCTCAGCTCCCCCAAGCTCCCCAAAGCTCCCCCCATTTCCATCCCTGGTATTATTACAGAGATAAAAGTTGTCTGCCATATACTTTTTTAAATAAATGTTAACCCTTTATTCAATGTCCACTATTATGTCCTAAAAAATACATTCTGTGAAATATTTGTTTTTATTAAATGTCTGGGCTTTCCCTGACTGTCACCAAAGGAGGGGGTCCTTTTAATGTCAACATAGGATGGGCAAAGACAGGGTATTTTGAAATCTACTTCCTAGCTAGAAAAGGACAGCTTCGGGAAAGTGAAATGCAAATTTGCCCTAAACGGTATGTAAACTGTTTTATGCTATACTTTAAGTGAATACATGCATAGGCATTTATACATAGATCAGGCTGGTCAGGGGAGAGTTACCGGAATTTGACTTTCGATCTGAGGAGGGTCAGTGTGTCAAAATTGCATGTGATGCAAAATGAAAAGTTTCTTGAAAAAATGTTGAATTAGGCCAGACTTAGACAGGTCTCTAAGGGAATTGGTACCATTGACACCTGCATATACGTAGACCTTATTGGGAAATCTTGTCAACAATGATAAAATGTTACCATAATGTCCTTGAAATGATACTTAACACTTGTGTATCGCAGTCTGGTGAAAATTAGAACTGCATGCTGCTGCCACCTGGCACAAAAGTTGATTTTGTATGCTTCAGCATTGCTGTCCCAAGAAATAGTTCCAATTTCATTGCACATTCACAAAATTTCTATTCAACATTAATGTATACCAGAGTCAAACTCGGCAATCACATCCTCTAAGGAAGTAGACAAGGCCATCAGCACTCTCAGAAACAGCCCCGGTTTTTTCCAGACAAAATTGTGTGAGTTCCCCACAATCAAATGATGTGGACCGCTCGCAGGAGCTCGCGGAATAGCACACTAGTCACTAGGTGGCAACACATGTCAGCATATGTTCTATCAAGGCTGGAATGGAAACTGGCAATGAAACAGCGGTCAACTTGTATGGATAATGGTTGTGCAAAACACACTTGTGAGTTGCAAATATCCTGCCTGTGTTCTATCATCCGCTTTTCACTCTGTCTTCCAACACATATTATAGAGTTTCATCAGTTTCTGTGTAGGTTCAGGAGAACTTTGCAAAATGTAGACATTTGATTCCTTTCTGCACAATTGAATAAGGTGGATCATTACGAGTTATATTACCTTTATTGTTAAATTACTTCTTGTCTGATCAGTTGTAAAAAACCTTAAAACTTCAAATTTATATATGCACCACTCAAGGATCTTGCATAGTATAGAGGCAATTGGACGACTGCCTAAAAATTCTGTGAGGCACACCAGCCCCAATGACCTAATGGAATAGATAGCATGCAGGCCTTCCATCTAACAGACCATGGTTAGCGGTCCCAGGCTGGGGCAGAAAATAAAATATAAAAGTGTTGATTTTAAAATGCTATATTTACACTAGCAATTGTGAAGCGCATGAATTACATACGTCAATGCTACCCACGAAACTCAATATTATGCCTTTATGACCCAATATGTTTTCCTCTCATCGGATGAGAATTCATGCTTCTACAAGCAGTTTGGTTGAGGAAGTTTAGCATTGCGGCAATGGACAAACATCACCTGTTTCACTAACTTACAGGCGGCACTGTACTTGTGATGAAAGCAGCTGCAGTCATAGCTACACTGTAAATTTTCAATTTTGAGTTAGCTTAATTGATTGAGTGAGATGGTTGCACAATTCCTTTGAGCCAAGATAGCTTGTTGTTTGCAAGTTATAACAACATAAAGATTACCATAACTCAAAACAGCAAGCTATAATGGCTCTAACAAATTGTGCAACCGTCTCACTCAATCATTTGAGCTAACTCAGAATTTCAGAATTTACGGTGCACATTTGTGAAACTAAGCAAGCACTGGAATCCAGAGTGAGTCAATACGGCAGACCCAGTGCTGGAGATTTATATGACTCAGCCATATATACATCCACAGTTAAGATCAGTGGACATTCCATTGGAATAAGTAATTTTGAAATTACAGACAAGGTGGAGGATTGGTTAAGGAGAAGAGTCAAAGAAGCCATCTTTGAAAGTCTTTAAGACAAAATCAACCACCATTGAACAAGAGAGGGGGCCTCAGATTCAATTTGGCACACACCTAGACAGGATCCCGCAGCCACTCACAGTTTATCACAGTTCTCGTAGGGTACATTCGTTTCGCTGCTCCAAAGTGCTCTTGGAGTAGAGTAGTTCACTCCAGATCATTCGTTTTGCATTTCTGGGAGTAGATCAGAGCAGTTTGGAGTAGATCGGAAGTACTCCAAGAAATTGGGATATCCCATGACGTATGATTGTTTACATAAATAAATGGCACTTCAGAAGCTTTGATTTGGTAGCTGATTGCTTTCTTTTGATATGGATTGCTGCAATACAATTGACTCAATTACGGCTATCAATTGAAAATGCTACCTGACGTCTTTAATTGTCATTAGCCAGGGAATCCTCACAGGAAGGGAACCCCAAAATAATGACGTTCCTAAGTACTCCTTTTCATTCGATTTGGACCCAGTTTGGAGTAGTTTACTCCCGGAGTAGAACAGTCACTTCCTGGAGTAGATAAGTCACTTCCGGAGCAGTTAGAGTAGAGCGAATCGAATGTACCCAAAGTGTCATAAACACTCACCAAACATCCTCCAACACCAACCGTTCATCTGATGAGATCCATTGGTAATGGATGAAACGTCATGCAACCAATGTAGGTCCAGTAACAATTTTTAATTTTACACAATTTGTTACATAGAAACTTAGACATTTTTCCTTTTCCGTGGCTACTCTTTTGATCTTTGCGGACAATGACCTTTCGGATGCCTTTCCAGTACTCCTGTACAAGCACTTTATGTCACATTTACCTTTTAGTTATCGATCAGTTGATAGGTCTGCAGAATAAACAGAAGCGTAGTAAATTATGGGATATTGCTAACATTTGCCAGGATGTCTTCTTTTTTTTTTTCGATGGAAAATATCATCATCACGTATTTGACAGCCATTGCTATTATCGCTTATATATCTTCAAATATCTTGCTGTACTAGTTAGTATAGATTAAAAATGATTGTAAGATATTTTGTCAGGTAATTGCTCAAAGAAAGAAAAAGTGAGAAGTTACAAGTGTTGAAAGGTCGTTTTAATCTATGTCTGCTTACGTAGAACGTATTTGAAAAGAAATTTACTTCATGTACTGTACTCGCTAGTGACAGTGATTCGCTGTAATTGGTCTTTATTTTTTGACGCATAACGATTGTTGTAGGAACGAACAATTTGTTGCAAGTGTCTCCTATCATCCACTTAACATGATATAATTGTTCAATTAACAGATATATATAAGCACTTGAACAAATCAGTTCTAAATTTAGACCCCTGTCTTCCACAGGTACTACTTTTAATGTTTTTATGACGTCACCAAAAGAGGATGGGAATAATAACCAAAGGACTTTGTCACCAGAAAATTATGATAATGCATTTACAATACTTTCTTTTAACTTTATAAGTGAATATCAGGAATGATGATTGGAACTATTTGAACTGAAGTGAAGGGCAAAAATTCAGTTGTTACTATTTTAATCACGAGTCAAAAATTCAAGGTATAAATTAATTACAATTATTGTAATTTATTGGGCCTAATGCATTGTCGCAATTAAAAGATATTACAGTACTTAGATTTTATTAATCAATCAGACTACCTAATTGGATAACTAAGTTAGCTGACTGAATCAGACTGATTATTTGCCAAACTGCCACAGGTAGGCCCCATTTAAGCATGTAACTCCAAAACGGAGCCTCCATTTGGGACTTCAGGGAGTTATGGGAGTTACGGGAGTTAGCAGGAGTTAGCGGGAGTTAGTGGGAGTTTGTGGGAGTTACGGGAGTTAGTGGGAGAAAGCGGGAGTTAGGGGGAGTTTGTGGGAGTTACTGGAGTTAGTGGGAGTTGAAGGAGTTATGGGAGTTAGTGGGAGTTAGCGGGAGTTAGTGGGAGTTACGGGAGTTATGGGAGTTAGTGGGAGTTAGTGGGAGTTAGTGGGAGTTAGTGGGAGTTATGGGAGTTAGCAGGAGTTAGCGGGAGTTAGTGGGACATAGCGGGAGTTGCAGGACGTCAAGGAGTTCCGGGAGTTACATGCTTAAATGGGGCCACGAAATGTACATGCATGAAAATGGTTGATATTTCCATTAATCCACATTGAGACATTCAAGATAGCAGCCAGTAAGTAACTAATACTCAGACTTACCAGGGGTAGGGTAATATTATTTCCAAAGACAGGCAAATTTTCAACATTCACAGGCCAGTGCACAGTTCTTGACAACGTTTTGTGGCACAACTTCAAACAAGCCTTGATGTTTCAATAATATCCAAGGGTTAAGAAATGTTAACCACTATAGCAGTGTCAGCGCCTGCAATTAGTCTTTCCCAGGCAGCGATCACCATTACTTGTCAGATTGTCTTGATCACACACGGGGTTCGACGATTGACAAGACTTAGTGCCACGACTTCTCTCACTGGTGAAATTGGTTTCCAGTCCATTTCTTTGTACAATGGCATTTCAGAACAAATAAGTTATTCTCCAGAATTATTGTCGACACTTTCTGTTCCCTTGAAAGAATGTGTCCTAAATTTGGTTGCATTCAGCAATCCCATTCCCCATTCCTGCATTTCAACTATAAGCTGGCTTGTATACAGCAAGTTTCAGGAAGCATTGATCATACAAATGTTGGTCTCTTGAGAAGAAGGCATGTACTGTCTCGTACCATTCAACAAGGAGTTTTGGCAAAGCAAAAGGTTACTGCACAGCACAATTGCCAAGCATCTTTAGGTGGATGGCCTAAATGTTGTGTATAGTTCCAAAACTGCAAGTTGATAAGGGCTTGTAGCACGGGAACCTGTACACTCACTTTCGGTTTGCTTCTAGAGCTTATATGTTTTTGAATATTTATTCTTAATTGTTGCAACTTGCATAAGGTGATAGCTTGTTTTTCAACGGACAATTTGATATATACTTTGTAAAGGGTCCCATTGTTTTGTGGATCCCACAAGGCAATTTTAGAGTAAAAAAACAGGGAAATTTAGCATTTTATAGGGACACGCCGCTGAAAGGGGGTCACAGAAGTGAGAGGAAAATAATTCTAAGCAGTACCAGCTACTTGGAAACACTCACAATACAACAGAAATACATGTCAGTCCATGAGGAAAAGCAATAATGAAGCAGCTGCATATATTTGGTGCCAAAATTTCTTACTGTTTATTCTTTCATTGATTACATCAAGGAAAATTTTTTTAAATCACCTGTGATATGTATGTTACCAGATCAAAATAGGTTGAAGGTCAGGAAGTTTGCATGTTGTTTTAAGATAGCCATGTTGTGTACAGCAGAATTATATCACAAGTACACCTATCCACTTGGGAGATCACTCCATCACCATAGCCTTTCTTGACTGCCGCCAAATGTGAGAGAGTACGGTAATTAAATTTATGGCTGTGAACAACACCCATAAAGCTGCTTCTTGAAAGTTTTCTCAATACAACTTATCATATATTTTATGATTAAAATTTGTGTGCAACATGGTCAACCTACAGCATCAGGACTTCCAACGGTGGACAATAATGCGGTGTGAGAGTGTACGGTACATTCTTGTATGTCACAAAATTCGCGACAGCAGAGACATACCAATGGTTCAAGGCAGTTGTTTATGGTATGTTAGTAGTTGTACTACTTGGGCATATTTTGAGCCTATGTACTGAACTGGTTCTTTGAAAGTATTTAATAAAACGTCCAATAATGATACACAAAAAAATACGTCACGTTTTTCGTACGTCCCGCTCTCTTTCTTTTTCTAATTGACAGAAACAGTTTTGAATCATGTCAAGAGGTAGTGTATACTGTAGTCTGGAACATACAATAGGGTATTACTTTGAAAAGTTCAAGCGTTAGCTAAAGTTTTCAAAAAGCTCTTTCAATGTTTCTGTCAAAATACGTCACGTTTTTCGTACGTCCCATTTTCAGGCATCGCATATTTGGCCAAATATGGAAACCTGCTTTGGAGAATTACTAATTTTGGGGAAGTAGACATAGCCACAAGGCCAAGCACTGGTAATAAAAGCATTTTTGTATTGCAGGCCTGAAGTAAAGCCCATGTCATGAGTGGGTCGATTGCAGAAAATGCCCCATGTTATTGTGCTTCACAATGGGAGTAGATACGTATCTCATCACATAGGAGGTATTAAGCTCTGAAATTTCTCTGGTTCGTGCCTGGGATGATCCCCTTTGAAATGGTGTTTAACGTTGAATATTACAGGACACTTTATTTTCCACCATGTGGTGGCCAGAATCTGTACGCGTTCCCATGCTACAAGCCTAAAATATCAAATTTATCCCACTCTGCAAAGGAACATTCAGTTTAGCCCAGCTACAGTACTCTAAGGTGTTGATTTGACACTTAAATTTTATGTGGGAAGTAAGTGCCATACATTGGTCTGAATTTGCAAGCAATTCAGGAATAGAATAATCAAGTAAAATCAGTTAAATTGCTTAACCTCAAATTTAGAGGAGCTCATGGTCTTGAATTTTCTCACCAATTGATGTATTCTGACAATAAAAAAAAGGTTAATTCTTTCTCTTCAGGGGCATGTGCTATACTACTGTATAGTGTCTGAATTTGTATTACTAAGCAACTACAATCCTATAATTCCCAACCAGGAAACTTAATGAAGTTGTAATTCCATGTAAAAGGAGTAAAATCTCTAAGGGGTCTCACAAAAAAATTCTGAACATTTCACATTTATAGTTTTTTATTTGTACTTTTTTTGCCTTTACAGAATCAAGAGTCATTGTATTCTATGTATAGCACGCGGTTGTCTTATAACATCATTTAAGACTAAATGCAGAACTACATGCCTGTTTGATAGCCATGAAGAAGGTCAGAGAGCCCTTTTTTTGCTTTTTTTGATATGACACCTCCATTCCATGTATGTATGTATCTATCTATCTATCTATCTATCTATCTTACAAACACAGCTGTAATGCCACTGGTAGCTGTATTGAATTTCCCAAAATGCAAAAGAGCAGTAGTTGTATGCATGCATGTTTGGCCGGTACAGTGTTTGTACAGGCAACATAGGCTTTTTTAGGACTTCACGGCAGTCTTACTAGCAGCAATCTTAAATGTGATCAAAATGCAAAAATGTGGCAGGCTTCAAGAATGCTTATTAGGATGCTTATTTGGATGCAACAACCAGAAAACTCCAATTTTGGTGCCTCACATGCTCGCATAGTGTTGTGAGCAACAAGTGAATTTTTCTGAGTACTTTGTGGTAGTCATATCAGTGGCAATCTCGTGGATATCTTTATATAAACAAGAGCAAGAGGTTCATTTGTGAGTACTGGGACTCAGCAATCCAATATTTTGACGTATCATGCTACCATTTTGTGTTTGCTGTGAGAAACACGGTCATTTTCTGACAACTTTGTGGCAGCCATATCAGTGGCCATCTTGGATTTCTCAATATAGAGAGGAGCAAGAGGTTTCATATGGACATATTTGGACTCAGCAACCAAGAAAACCCCTATTTTGATGCACTACATGCCTTTGTGTTATTTATTGCTGAGCAATGTTGGCATTTTTCATTTACGGCAGCCATGTTGGTTTAATTTTGCTACCATCCTGATTATCACCCAAGAAAACACAGCAAGAGGTTTCATTTGTGCATAGTTGGACTCAGCAGCCCAGAAAACCCCTATTTTGATGTATCATACAAGTCTGTAGTGTCATTGTGAGCAATTTAACCCATTTTTCTCATCACGGCAGCCATGTTGGCAGCCATCTTGGATTTCTCCTAACCTGCCATGCCGTCAGATGTCTACCCTGATTTTTCTTGAAGGTCAAACTATGTAGTAACAGAATATGAAGTCAAATGCTCTCCCTCTCTCGGTCACACAAATGACCCCCAGGCCATGGACTACATAACATTTTTGCATTTTCCTTGCATCTGCATGCTTAGTTTGAAGTTTGAAGCTTCTCTGAAACTACTAATCAAATATGGGGTGCCAGTAACATTTTACCATTGTCTAGCATCTGAAATATAGTTTAGCAAAGACATTGGGCGCTGGAGGGAGTAGCGGAGATGATCTTTATTATTCCGAATCCAAACTATTGATGAAAAGAGTATTTTTGTTTGTGTTTGTAAATTTCTGGTGTCAGGATATGTTCTATCTCATTAAAAACTATTAGTCATAGTGACCTGAAATATAGCTTAATGTGTGCAGAATAGCCACTTTCCCATACGTTGGTAATACATTCTTCAGCTTTAAGTGGTACGGATTTCAAGTTATAGGCATGATGCTAATGACACACATATTTGGTGTTTTAATTGTTCAAAATGCAGTTTCTCAAAAATAGTTGGCACTAGAGACCTGTAACTTGGCCAAAATGTGCAAAGCAACTTGCCTAATCATTGGCAATTGATTATTTAGCTCTAAGTGGTCAGGATTTTTTAGTTATATGTGTGATTTCAATGAAAGTCAAAAAACATTACAGCGGTGTTCATCACCTCAGTACAGATCAGCAGATCATTTGGACCCTTGGACATGAAAGTGCAGTGACAGCTGATTGTTTGACCTACCCAATGCAAACTTAAGAAGGCATTTCTGGAGCGAAAAATTCTCAAATTTTTTCCAGATGAAATTTCAAGGTTTTCAAATTTTGACCCAAATATAAATTGTTATGCTGTCATTTAAGAGAAAAAATGCCATTGTATTCATGTAGGCATATATATAAAAATATTTTGATTTTATATTACTTATTATGGATGTTCAAATCGGACTCAAAAAGGAAACATGAATAAGCTGTGATCGATCATACAACAAAACAGTTATATACAAACTCAACTTTTGTCAATTTGAGGTTCTCACATAGTAACTGAACAAATGGTGTTATGTGTAGCAGATTTAAACAAACAGAACCGACGCATTTTGGATGATAGTTTAAAAGTGGACAACAATCCAAAGACAAGCAATTAAACATATTACTTGAGAATAATAGCACACTCTGAGATGGTGTCCAATTAAGTTGTCACAGTGAGGTTTATTCACGATTGACCATATGGCCAGACACCTTTTTGAGTTGTGTCACAGTTATTGCAATTTTATTGTATTTGACCACTGTTTGAAAACTCTCTTTTATTTTTGACCACTAGCAGTTTGGTGAACAGTCATGCCTGGTTGCTTTAAAGGTATGACCAAGAGACAGCATGAATAACAGCCCAGATTTGTGTGATTGCCAAACCTCAAGGATTAGAACTTGCTTTTATGTAATGTTCAGGGAGCACATTTCATACCAAGGGTGGGGGGGGGCCTTGGGAGTTTTTTTTTTTTTTAAATAAATAATTTCTGTTCAGTTTTAGTGTCCTGTCTGGATAACAAATGATCGATCTATAAAAGTTCCATTCCAGTTTTAGTGTCCTGTCTGGACAACCAATGATCGATCTATAAATGTTCCATCGTTACCTAGAGTGGTACATAACATCTTACTACTGTGTACAGCACCCTGCTGGTCCAATAAAATCAAGTAGTACCGGATGTCAAGGCCTATCAGTCTATCACCCATCCTACCCCAACCCCTCTCAACAGCCCTCCTGGCAGGATTCACCCTCATGCAGTACTTCTGTACTTGAGTACAATTTCGTGAGTACTTGGAATGTACTGGGTACTGGAAGTACTGAACCCAAAAGTACTGTACTGGTACCCATTACTTTGTAAAAAGTACTTGAAACTTTAAGTACTTTTTAAGTACATTTAAGTACTTTCAGTGATAAAAAGCCAACATGACAGCTTACAAGACATGTTGAGTGAAGTGTCAATATTTTCCAAGACAATTTGTGAATAAATAACATTTCATAAAATCATAAATTTTATATAGTCTGTTATAAATGTTACTTTATAAAAATAATACTTTTCAATAATTGAATTTATATAATAAATAATTAAAAAATAATTATTTATTTTGGCTCTTAGAAGAGATATATATGGAATACAGTTTCATTGGATAATGGAGAAATATGGCAATTGGATTGTGCAGACCTATAGCAATTAGTCAATTTCAATTTATGCTATTGAAGAACTCATACTTAAACCAGTCAAAGAAAATTAGAAATGTGATTGCAATTAGACAGGACATGACAGAGTCACTATCTGAGTAGTCCAACTTGCTGAACTAGCATCTCAGTTCTGCAGTAAATATGTGAACAACATTTATATAATTTTCATTTAATATAGGTAAAGTTACTTTGATTATCAAGAAATAATTTATCCATAATGTATTAATTCTCTTTCACTCACTGAATTTGCTTGGTTAACCTTTCAAAAGTTATGAAAATGAATATGGTTATGATAATTGTTTGAGAAATAACTTTTATTTCATGATGCATCATGTTGAAAGTATGCTGCATACATGAATAAATTCAGTAATTATTCAATCAATTTCAATGCCATCTTTTGGAGGGGTTTTCCATGTTCATTGAGGCATGTATGTGTGAATGCATTGGCCTATTGTCTCTAGCAAAGAAATTGGGTCACTGCATGTACCTGACCTTGTACACAGGTGTGAGAATTACCCTCTTTGCAATTGGACAGGGAACTTCACAATAGAATGTCAATTATCATCCATTGCTTGCTTAAACATAGGCCTAATCTGTGTCAGTTAAATATCAATTTTTCAAAACTAATTTGATCAATAGTAATAAATATTTTATTCATTAATACCCACTAATTTTCTGGGTGTCTAATAAAGACCCAGTGATTAAAATCTGAATATCTCATTCTGACTAGTTCCTTAATTTGACAAGCATTCAAAATATCACAATCTTTTGCAATATTATTAATGAAGTTCCTACTATCTATCTATCTTATCTATCTATCTATCTATCTATCTATCTATCTATCTATCTATCTATCTATCTATCTATCTATCTATCTATCTATCCATCTATATATATATATATCTTTTTATCTATCTATCTATATATCTTTCTATCTATCTATCTATCTATCTATCTATCTATCTATCTATCTATCTATCTATCTATCTATCTATCTATCTATCTATCCAATCTACCTATCTATCTATCTGTCCTTAGCCTCATTACCGTGTCCTCCTCCTGTCCCAATTAGCCTACCAAGTGCATAAATACAGGACGTAAAGCCCCAATCATCCATCCATCCATCCATCCATCCGTCTATCCATCTATCAATTTATCCATCTATCTATCTATCTATCTGTCCAATGAAACTGTATTCCATGAATATCCCCATTTGCTTGAAAAAGAAACACAAGTTTTTGTCGGTTTATTTCATCTATAATTTATCTTGCAAGATTTTTCATACAGGATGAGTATAATTGCTTGTACACAATATTGACAAAGCGTATGATCAGATGATGGTGTTATTTTTCACTATATTTCGAAAAAGATTGCAATTTTGTTTTCGACAATTGTGATTCAATGTGTGAGGCATCAAAAAGTACTGGGTACTGGACTTAAGTACTTTCAAAAGTACTGGGTACTGGAATTAAGTACAGTGATTAAAAAAGTACTGGGTACTGTACTGGGTACTGGGAACATTTGAAAAGTACTGTACTGGACTTAAGTACTTCGAAAAGTACTGATTAACAGCCCTGGTGGTGGTGTAGGCCTATCCTACCATGAGGTCTCTTAATTGTTTCTAACATACAAGGCATAATATGAGAAAAAATTTAATTTTGATCATTGCTCATTTTGCCTCACATGAACTATGAGTAATTTTTGGCAAGTCCCAGGATAATCAGTTCATATGATTTTTTCTTGTCACAAGCTCTGGTTTGGATTTTTTAAAAATAAAAAATGAATAAACTTTTACTGACAGACAGACAGACAGACAAATTCTTTATTGACCTGTGTAAAAAATATACACCCAGCCCTATATGGGCTTACAAGTCATCAAAATAATTCAAAAGTAACTTTAACAACAAATTTTCTGGAAACTACAATATTAAAACATTTACAATCACATATTTACAATATTAAAACATTTACAATCACATATTTACATTATTTAAACAACAAACTTCTTCTTCTATGGAAAGCTTTAAACAAATATTCTGCAGTAAATTTAACTAAATCCCTGGACATCAACAACTTAAATTTTTCTTGCAATGATAAAAAGTAAAAATCTACACAATAATCTAAAACACGAGTTAAAAGTAAATTACGTAAATCGTTATAAGTATTACAATGGAACAAAAAATGATTTTCATCTTCTAGAACATGATGGGAACAAAATTCACAAACTCTATATTCTAATGGTATATCATTGTAACGTCCTGTCTCTATTGCTAATGGTAAAACACCGAACCTAAATTGTGAAAGAACAGACAAATGACCTCTATCATAAATTTTATATACATAATCCTCAGTACCAAATGTAGTTTTAAATTCTCTGTAAGTTCTTAATTTTGGCATGTTAGTTACTTGATTTTTCCAGTTGGTTTTATAAATTTCCATCAGTTGACGTTGTGCATTTTCTAGGTTAATAGGTAAATTTTCTACAAAATTTTGAGTAAGATTCAATTTAGTGAATATTTGTAAAACCTCATTACTCCAATTTCTCTTGTTAATTTGTTTATCAACTTCAAACACTTGCTTTGTCAGTCTGTTTTCATCCATGTAAACAAGTCTATTCCAAAGACGTAGTATTTCAATATGACGTCTAGTTTTTGAATCAATCCATCCCATATCGCCTTTAAAAGCATGTTTCGGGGTAAAACTATTCACACCTAGAAAAAATCGTATTGCCCTATTTTGTATTGCTTCAGGTTTAGAAAAGTCTTTGTAGCCCCAAACTCCCGAACAATAATCTGTGCAGTCTTAAAATAAATATTTCTGGTGGGGCTTTTATTAACGGGGTGTTGCTTGATTTAGAAATGAAAATTTTGGGATATGGGATGCTTGAAAAATAAATAATTAATGTCGCTGTTACCACAAAATAAAATATAATTTTCCATTGAGGAAAAATTCCAAGGCCCTCCCCCCTGAAAATCTGGATGTTCAGCTCAATTCCAATCAATGCCCACCATCCCATTGTAAGAAATTTGTAGTTTGTCATTGTTCTGTGACTGAAACAAAACTGAGCCAGAAGTGGTCAAATACAAAAGAAGAATTGAAGCTGTGAAGTGAACTGGCAGTTGATAACACCTGAAGCTGTGAATCTGTGTCTTGACCATATGGTCAATCATGAATAAACCTCAGTGGTACAATAAGAAAACTGTGAGAAATAGAGTATAATCTTACAATCAGTCAATACAGCTATAATAAGTGGCAAAACCAGGCTTAACTGGTGAATCAGTATTTTCTTAAATCATAGAATACTCATTGCATTTGTCTGTGCATTAAGTATAAATATGTATCACAATACCTTACTCAAAACAAAATATGATGGGCATATTAATGAAGTTACAATTTTCATATCATAAGCATTTCGTCTCAAATGTAAGTTAGGGACCGTTCAGAATTTATGACTGGGGGGGGGTGGGAGTTTTGGCCGAGGGGGTACTAACTTTTCACATGTGTTTCAAGGGGGGGGTTTTAATTTTTGACAACACTTCCAAGGGGGGTAAGAAATTTTAACAAAGAAAAAATGTTAAAAAACACGCATAAACTAAGTTTATTTGGACTTTTTTACGCGCAAAAGTCCGCGAAATGACGCAAATCTGTACGCGTGGCCATATATACCAGAATATATATGTGTGTATTGCTTTGTATGACGAGGGGGGGGGGTACTAAAAATACGCATGAAACCTAAGGGTGGGGTACTAAAAATCCGCATGAAACTCAAGGGGGGTATCAATTTTTGACGGGAAGTTCCAGCAAAACTCCCACCCCCCCCCAGTCATAAATTCTGAACGGTCCCTTACAGAGAAGCTGTATTAAATCACACACATTGTTTTCAAAACATTCATAATCAGTCAAAATTAAGCTTAGCAAAAAGTCACTGAGCACAGGTTCTCAATGTTGGTGTAACAAAGAGATTAAAGAGCTAACACATTGTACTTAATTACATCCAGCAAAAAGCGCAAACAAAACAAAACATATCAGTTTAAAACTGGACTAGGCCCCAGTGGCGTCCCTATGGGGGGGCACGGGGGGGGCACAGGCCCCCCCCCCCCCATAATGGACCTGTGCCCCCCCCAGGCGCCCCCCTATATGAACTTTCCAACTCTGGCTAAGTATAAAATTAGTATAGTGGGTGCCCCCCGCTCGAGACACCCCAGTTACGCCACTGCTAGGCCCATATTATGAAAATGGTCTTTGATTGTTATCAAATTGTTTTGAGATATTTTGTGACAAGCAAGCTGAGTCAAACAAAGATGACATTTTGACATGAGATGAAAACATAAATGGTGTCAGCGTCAAATTTTAGAAAGAGATGAAATCAAACATTTAAGGCGGTGTAGACAGTTACTTAATTTGCTTACGAATTTCTTCAAGTAATTCTCCAAGATTGTTTTCACCTTCGAAAGTTGTATTCAGAGCCTTTTTATTGGTCAAGGGAACTCCAGAGCCCCAAAAATGATCAGCAGAGGCTTCGATTAGCTTTGTACTTCCTGTTGCAATAAGGGCTTCTTGGCATTCCGAGTTCATGAACTTCAGCTGAAGTCCCTTTTTCATGATATCCTTGCATGGCAATGCATGCGTTATCCCACTTGGCCTTGTCGAAATTCTCAATTTTCCTGCCTATTGCTTTGCAAACAGTAGGGTGTGTAGCATTCAATATCTTTGCAGCAGAGACATCATAATAGAACTAGAACTTCCCATTAGACACATATATTTCAGAGCAAATGGGAAATGAGGGCTAATGTAGTGGCGGGGTGACATGTATTTGTATCATGTAAAAATGTGAGAAAAAATAGCAACAGCCTCCCCCCCCCCCTGGACGGAATGGCGATGTCATACGTGTGTAAGGTTTTATGCTCGACAGCAGTCTGCAAAATTTTGAATCTGTGGTGCATTTATTGATGGGTCCATTTTTGGCGCCCAGGGATAACGATGCACTAGCACTACCACTACTGTGCTGCAGCCACGTGACTAGAGATGTGTGGATAGCATACAGGTGTGGATAGGTTGTTAGAGGTAACAGACAGTTGTGTAAAGATAAACATTTTTAGAGAATTTGAAAACATGAAGATTGATGTATAGCATGGCAAAATCCATGGAGAATTGGCGATGTGCATAAAGAAATGAGGCGTGGACAAAACCTTCAAATTTAATATAGGATATAATTTAAACATTTAATTTAAAAGTTAGCGCTTGCATAGAAAGATTCGGAGTTCCAGGGAGATAGATAAATAGTTAGATGGATAGGTAGATAGGCCATGGCCCAATGCCCCCCCCCCCTAAATACGCCACTGGCCTATACACACATCAATGCAATGGTTACTCTTATTCTTCTAATGGACTAAACTAAGCTCCAACTCTGTATGATCAACAATGTGAATTAAAAGCTGCTACCAATTTGTGAGAATTATAAATAGCTGACATTTACTTTCATTTCCCTAATTGCAAGTTAAAACATAGGCTGCGCGGCAGCAAACCCTCGGCATCGGACAATCGATGAAAGGCAAATTTATGACAAAATAGCATCTACAGTATTTGTAATAACCAATTCCAATTCCCTGTTTAGCCCACAAACCTGCATATATTATATTGTTATAGTGGCAAATTAAAAGCAATACACATTTTAAGATTCAAGACAAATTATAAAATATTGGAGTTAATTCTTAAAAGTTAACAACATGCAGTGTCATTTGCAAAATTGAAAACAAACTCAGCTATTCAGACTGTAGAATGCAAAAGCTTTGCCATCAAATTTAAATAAGACAGAAAACATTAATGATTTTAGGTATCTGCTCTGCCTAAAATGTCCATGTGCTTTATGCCTAGAGGTGCAAGTGTACTGAATCATGTCATGTTTGAAAAAAAGAAGAAGTTATTTTCAAATATATAATATTTTACTTTTATCAGGGCATTCAAACCAAAAAACGTATCCATGATATTTTACACAAGCAAGTACAACCAAATTATGTGGAGATAGGTAATAGGTATATAATATGATTATGCCAAAGAGCATAGGGAGACCGTAGGACATTCAGATTTCCTTGTGGTGTTTTAGATATTTATTAGTGGTGCTTTATAGATAGATGGATAGACATACAGATAGATAGATAGAAAGGCCTATCTCGCAAACTTCAAATATTGAAGTCTTTTTTTTTTTTTTCATCTGAACCAATTTTTTTTTCTCCACTTGTTAAGGAGTTGACCATTTAATATCCGGGGGGTTGGATTTTTTAAAATAAATAATTTCTGGCTCAGTTTTGAAATAAATAGTTTCTTTCTGGGCAGTCTTGAATGAATACTCGTGCAATTAAAATTAATAATTACTGCTGCCGTTGCCGTGAAATAAATAACATCCTGCCGAGGAAAACTCCAACACCGTGATTATTAAATGGTAGCCCCCTAAATGCTTTCTCCTGTTTTCATATCCTATTCATATAGGGCTTTTTATGCATGGAATGTTAGTCATATATTGGATGGTGTAAATTTATAAATTAGTGAAGTGATAAATACTAAGTACTGTCTCTTGCGAGTATTTGATTTGCTGTTATGAAAGGCCTTGTCCGTGAAAAAGGCCTACTGTTCTGATCCCAGAAATGCAAGAATACAATTTTTGGGTCAGACACTTTCCCCTTCTGAATTTGTGACTTTCTCCTATATCAATTATAACAGTCTCAGCCATGGATACCAATTATTTTGTTACAACACTTTAAAAATTTCAGGGACTCATTTGAAGCAAGTACTCAGCACAATGAGGCCAGTCCAATAACTCCATGTTGCAGAACTACAATGATTCTGGGTCTGTTCATGACGCCACCTGCAATGCTGTTGCTATGACGTCATCTATGACTAGCTATGTTGTGACGTCATTAGATATGACGTCACATAAACGGTGCCACTTTCTGTCAGCTTTGGCACATGCAAAAAAGTTTCTTAGTATATCCCTGTGTGGGTAGCTCTGTCTCCTACCATTTGAAGACCTCTGACGGTCTCCATAATGGAGACCGTCATGTCTCTGCACGAAGCGCAGAGACCAGAGGTTTTCAAATGGTAGGAAACAGAGCTACTCACACAGGGATATACTAAGCAAATCTTTTTCATGCCCCAAACAAAAAATAGTGTGGTCGTTTATGTGACGTCATTATAGTCCATGAGCCAGGCAGCCAAATTTGACCATTCAGGCTCACTCAAAGGGAGGAATTCTCATAGTGATTTTATGTTAGCCCTTTTTCTCTAGTTTCAGAAAATGGTTGATAGCAATCTGTAACTCTTAGCCTTCACCATGCTATCACCCTGTTTTTAAACATATGTTGAAGCCTCGGAAATTTCCGTTTTTTGGGTTCCGGTTAGACTTATATCCATAAAAACTGTTGTAACTTCATCAATATTGCACTAAACTGCATGAAATTTGATATGTGACATCTTCACAATATACAGAAGACATATCTGCCACAATCAGAGCCATTTGCATCATTCAATGTTTGCATATAAAGGAGTATTTTTATCTCAAGTTGCACGCCAAAATTGAAATATAATTAAAACTGAATTCTTCCTGTAACATTGGTATATCACCAAGACATATTTTATAAAAAATCCAAAATTATTTCATTTAAGTAGCAGGATGCCCTCTCAATCATATGGCATAGTCTCAGCCAATTTGTACTGATATTAAGGTGATATCAAGATGTTTATCATAAGCACTTCATGTCCGAAAATTGCTCAATTTTCACTTTTTAGAACAGTTTGATGATGATATTCTCAGTTTACTTGCAAGAAGAAGTCAGTGCAGTCAATTATGATTGGAGAAATTGATTGATAAATTACAGAGCATGATTTACAGGGCAAAGGGTGTTGATTTTGTATAATTTTAGTTAAATTTTGAATATATAGACAGCAAAGCCTATCACAGGAAAATGTGGATTCATGCGAATTTCTCAAAATGATTGTGAGAGCTTTGAAAAGCTTATTTGCATGATAACTGCAATATTTAGATTGCACCTGTACCATAATTACCCTTTAATCACAACACTTCATAGAAATAATGAACTAATTATAATAGAGAACCTACAATGGATTGGCTTACTAACAGTGACATTATAATGCAGGCATGTTCAACAAAATTAAAAGGTTATCAGATTTCAAACGTTTTCAATCTTTATGACCTTTCTCATCAATATACACCTTTTAAAAACAACAGCTAACCATCAAAATTAAGTCACATTGTCAAAACATGTTGATAAATTGTCATCATCCTCATCATCACTGTATTACTCTGTCACATGGTTCCGATCCTGTTTTGGTAGAAACTTCATATGCTTCACCTGTTCACCCTGGCCCCCTTGAGCTCATCGCCACATGACTCCCAGCTGTGCTGAAGCTTCCTGAAACATACACCTGATTGACCTTATGCCTTCTTTTGCCACAGACTGGTTGTGTAGGACCCAAGCACCAATCCCAGTTCTATTCTTCTGGGCAATGACTTAAATGTGTCATCACTTTCACTGATCACAGATCCGCATCAGAGAGTAGAGGTTCAAGCTTATTGCCTCACCACAGCCTGTTTATCATTTTCTCAGCCCAATCTGCCATGGAACCTGATTTTGGCTCTCTATTATTTCCTTCACTCAATGTCAGAAGCTCCATTTGGCTCTCATTTGGCCTCTTGTTTAACAGTCTGGCTCCAGAATAAGCTGGGTCATAATTATTTCTAACTCAAAATTGTTACCCTAGACTGTTGGCTTATGTAAGTGTCCATTAGCCTTCATCAGGTTTGCTTGGAGCTTGTTTTAGACTCTTAGCAGCTGCTTCCTTGGTTTCAGCTCCTACTATTCCTCCTGGAGCCTCTCGTCTGGTCACATTTGTCTGGCTAAGGATGACACATTGGCCTACCCACAGTCTCTATACTGGTAACTGTTACAAAACATAGCTATTCCTCAGACCATGTACACTCAGTTGCATAGATTATGCAGCCCCACTTTGGTGGATATAGACTGTAGTCAGTAGCCATATATTGTAATGTCAACCAGACAATCTTTCTGGACTCCATTCCACCATTGGTCTTGCTCAAAGCTTTCACCAATACTTTTTCTCTTTTGGGATTGACAGAGGGACTACTCCAAGCATCTTCCTTAATCTCTCCTCAAGTTTCTAGATCACCACCCAAGCTTCTGAATCTTCTTCTTGGCCTGCCTGAATAATGCCTTTCTCCACTTGAGCTTGCTCCTTGCAAAATCATAGCTCTCTGGAAGTGGGTGCTCATCTCTTGCCCATTTTTCACAGGATCGGGTGTGTGCACATCATCCAAAGGCAGTGTCTTCTGCCTTGTTACTTTAAAAGCACATGGTTTTTCAAAGAAGTTGTGGTTTCCTTCTTGCTTGTCCACCTGTAACTTCAGGCTTGTCTGGCCTCCCCTAGTTCAGGCTATCACTCTCCTCAAGCTAAATGCCATGCCCCACTTGAGCTTGCTCCCCTGCAAAATCATAGCTCTCTGGAAGTGGGTGCTCTTCTCTTGCCCATTTTTCACAGGATTTGGTGCGGGCACAGAAGTTGTGGTTTCCTTCTTGCTTGTCCACCTGTAGCTTCAGGCTTGTCTGGCCTCCCCCAGTTGATGCTATCACTCTCCTCAAGCTTCTGAATCTTCTTCTTGGCCTGCCTGAATAATGCCTTTCTCCACTTGATTTTGCTCCTTGCAAAATCATAGCTCTCTGGAAGTGGGTGCTCATCTCTTGCCCATTTTTTCATAGGATTTGGTGTGTGCACATCATCCAAATGCAGGATCTTCTGCCTTGTTACTTTAAAAGCAAATGGTTTTTCACAGAAGTTGTGGTTTCCTCCTTGCTTGTCCACCTGTAGCTTCAGGCTTGTCTGGCCTCCCCCAGTATACAGGCTGTCAAGGCATTGATGGGGTGGGAGACTGTTGAGTTAGGGACAACCCCGGTGCTGTCACAGGGGCATCTCAGAGATATTGACTCTTAATTTAGAAAATTCCTATTCTTTACTGGGTATATCTACAATGCTCTGTTAAAACCTCATCCCTGAGTGCCTGCCTTATATTTACTTGCAGTCATTAGCAGTACATCTGGATTGTGCCTTATCCGCCTTTGTCTAACCATCCTGTTATCTCCTGACTTGCATGCGTTGTCTCTGGGATTGCTTCCTGACCCAATAGTCTGAGCAATGTCTGGTACAACCTCCTTCTCTTTGTGCTGTTTGTTTGTTGTTTGTTTGTGTTTTTCGCCTCTGCAGCACCTTAGTGGGCTATATCGAGGCAGGCGATCGCCATATGATGATGAGATTAGAAGACTGTGAGTCTGGCACATACCCTATTAATTCAGGGATGCCCAGGATCTTTCAGTTGCCCCAGCATAGAATACTGGATACAACCCGCCTCCATTTAATGTTCCTTGGGCTCAGATTAAGTGCCTTCTCTTTGTGCTATTGGAATGGATGTTCTTTTTCCTTGGGTATGCTTAGGTTCCATTTTCAGTGCAACATTGAACTATAATAGGTCCTTTCTACGTTTCTATCTCCTTGTCAGCCATACAGACATGCCAAGATAGGATTTATGGCCTTCATTAAAGCAAAAGGCCAACCAATGAGACCACCTGGCAGCTGTATGAGCTACTGTTCTACAGATGTATGAGGATCAGATGATTTTGTCAAGCAATGCAACGCAACTTCATATTATGTCACCTCACACCCAAGTTATAGGAAGAAAATTATGCAAACAAGCTCACAAACTAACTAACTGTCCATTTTGGATCGTCAACATGCATTTATCATGCAATTCAGCTATTCTGAACTGATCATTCATCAGGAGATACCTGTGTGGTTCTAACTTTTTGTATTAAATTTCGTCAAAATTTAAATTTATGTATTCAAAATGTGACTTAAATTATACAAAATCAATAATTTTTACCTAAAAATCATGCTCTGTAATTTATCAAACAATTTCATCAATTATAATTGACAGCATTTACTTCTTTTTGCAAGTAAACTGAGAATATCAGCAACAAACTGTTCAGAATATCGAAAATTAAGCAATTTTCGGACATGAAGTGCTTATGATAAACATCTTAATATCACCTTAATGTCAGTACAAATTGGCTGAGACTATGCCATATGATTGAGAGGGCATCCTGCTACTTAAATGAAATAATTTAGGATTTTTTATAAAATATTTCTTGGTGATATACCAAAGTTACAGGAAGATTTCAGTTTTAATTATATTTTAATTTTGGCGTGCAACTTGAAATAAAAATACTCCTTTATTTATAAACATTGAATGATGCAAATGGCTCTGATTGTGGCAGATATGTCTTCTGTATATTGTGAAGATGTCACATATCAAATTTCATGCAGTTTAGTGCAATATTGATGAAGTTACAACAGTTTTTATGGATATAAGTCTAACCGGAACCCAAAAAACGGAAATTTCCGAGGCTTCAACATATGTTTAAAAACAGGGTGATAGCATGGTGAAGGCTAAGAGAGACAGATTGCTATCACCCATTTTCTGAAACTAGAGAAATAGGGCTAACATAAAATCACTATGAGAATTCCTCCCTTTGAGTGAGCCTGACCAACCCTCTGGCTCATGGACTATTACTAAATGAGACACAATGGTGATGACGTCACAACAAACTTTGCAAGAGATGACGTCACCACTTTCTTGATACTATAAATAAACCAGGTGTGCTGCAGTTCATGACGCCACCACACCTACAAAGAATCAAGGACAACCAATAGATCTCCAAAGGGAGTGCTTGTAGTTCGTTTTTTGAAATAAATAATATCCTGCCCAGTATCAGTGAAATAAAGATTCATTCTGAGCACTCACTAAAATAATAATTTTCACATGCAGATCTATGAAAATTATATTTTGAATAATATTAAAACAGAGAAAATTCAGTTTTGTTGCATGTCAAAGTTATTAGGAAAAAAATATCCATATATCTATTAAATAAGACAGTTCAAACGTTAGTAGATTATTTTAAAAAAACAAATTCTGTACTTGATTAAATTTACATTGGGCTATTAAAATTTGCTGTTGATAATATTTGTCCTGACGGTCTCGCTATGCTTCAGCATTATCATATTATTATAAAGTTATTTTCTTGCTCTCCCGGGGGGGGGGGGCGGTTAGTTTTTTTTTCAATAATTACACAAAAATCATCACTATCACATGATACACACCTACATAATTCACTTTTAGACTGTAAGATATCATATTCAGATGGATTATAATATTTATGTGCCATACTTTGCTGTCCCAGTGATCTGGAAGCGAGGTGGCACACGGTCCTTGTTCCTAATGGCCCCTGAACTATATAATATATATTTTTTTGCAATTTCACTTTTTTACCCTTAAATTTGACCAAGAACACTAAAATTGATAATTTGGATAATAACTGAATAGCTAAATATGAAACTGGTCATTATCAAAGAACTTCTCAGAAAAAAAAAAAAAAAACCTGGAATTTTCTGAACTTCACATGTTTAAACCCTTCTGGGAGGCTTATATTTGCATTTTGATGACAGAATATGTGGTCTGATGATCCGGCATATAAATAGGCGTACTGTAGTTTAAGTTTTAGACAAAAGAAATATGGAACTTTTATGACCTACGAGGCAAAAACGTGAATTTTTGCCAATTTCTTGAATTTTTAATCCAATGTTATATTGCTATGAAAATCTACTATAAACAGCAAAATAGTTCTTAAAGTTCCTTTCCCATGTCCTGACCTGTAATCCCATTATAAATGTACCACTTAAGCCACTAACATGGTTACACCAAAAATATTTTTAAAAATTGAAAAATTTTCATTTTTTTTATTTTTGTAAAAAAAATTCGTAACAATGTCCATCTTTTTGAGGTAGAATGTTTAATATTTAGCTATTCCATACAAAATTTCATGGATGTAACACAAAAATTGACAGAATTATTCGTAATTGAAAAAATATTATTTTTTCTAAATGTGCAACTTTCTATTTTTCTTAGAGCATTTGGATCCCCAAAAGGCACATCTTGGGTATTTTGCACGTACTATTACCAAATTTCATGACCATATGTACAGCCACATTTTTATTCTGGTCCGGAAAAAAAATAATTAATTTTTTCCAATTTTCTCTCTTTTTGAGGTGGAATGCTTAATATTTAATATTTAGCTATTCCATACAAAATTTCATGGATGTAACACAAAAATTGACAGAATTATTCGTAATTGAAAAAATAATATTTTTTCTTATTTTTTCTTTATGTGCAACTTTCTATTTTGCTTAGAGCATTTAGACCCCCAAAAGGCACATCTTGGGTATTTTGCACGTACTATTACCAAATTTCATGACCATATGTACAGCCACATTTTTATTCTGGTCCGGAAACAAAAAAACTTAATTTTTTCCAATTTTCTCTCTTTTAAAAAAAAGTATCAGTAGTGCGTGAATTTGACCACCAAAAGGCACAACTAAGTTGTAAGGTCCATCTATGTGCTAAATATAACAAATGTACATAACTTAGTTTTTGCATAATACCCAATACACATAGGCGGACGCCCGTGTGGCAGACGCCAATACACAAAAGTAACTACAATACCCTTGGCAATATACATTGCCGAGGGTAAAAATCTAACAATTCACACCAGGGGGCTATGACATGGAATGACCATGAGAAATTGACTAAGCAAGCTCACAAATTTTATTGGATATCATTTTGTTTGCAATATTCCTTGTCAGACAGAAGCTGGGGAATCTGACCCAGTTTGAAATGACATCACAGCTTGTAGAATTGTGTCATCTCTGACATCACAGCTCAACAGCATAGAAAAGAACTTGAGATTCAACATAAGTATGACAAGGACTGTAAGTCAATTTATATCTCTGCAGATAATATTATAGTCCTATATTTCTATTTACATGCATGTCCTGTGGTCTCGCTATGCTCTTTGGCATCATCATATTAAGTAATATAATTTTCAGTTTGATTGATTTTTATGAATGTGCAAAGAAAAATAACTCTTTTTACGGCCGTTAAGTGTCATATTTTCAGTGGAAATGGCTGAAAATCATGGATACATGTGGCAAAGTTTGTTTGTTTGTTTGGTTGTATGATGATGAGATGAGAAGACTGTGAGTCTGGTACATACCCTATTAATTCAGGGATGCCCAGGGTCTTTCAGTTGCCCCAGCATAGAACACTGGATACAACCCGCCTCCATTTAATGTCCCATGGGCTCGGACTAAATTGAGTTCCGGGGTGGGAGTCGAACCCACGCCCTCAGAGCCAGTGGTTGCGCAAACAAGCACTCTTAACCATTAGGCCTACATGTGGCAAAGAGTCTCTTTTTATATTTCCTGGCAGCAAAATACCAAAAATCTGTTTTTTTTTAAAACCAAAAATCCACAAATCAAGCGGAGCACTCCAGGCCGGGTGCATGACTTATCTTGCGTCACCTGAGCATTAAGAGATATGGCCTCAGTAATCCTAAAACAACAGTCACAAGGACAAATAAATGCATAATCTCATTAGTATTTATTTTGCATTTATTGAAATGATTTCATAATAAAGAAACACGTAGAAACATGGAAGAAACCTCAAATGCAAGATGTGGTGTCATACAGTTGAATAGCTCTGGATTTACATGTAATGTGTTGCTCAAGCGCGTTGTAAATTTGAAGTACATATGGTTTTTTGAGAGAATTTTCAAAGCTCAATTATGAAGTAAAATATCAAATCAAAATCTTTTATCGTTTTGAAATGGGATGCCTTTTTGTAACCCCACTGTCACTGTCCCAAAACAACAGAATTTGTAGACTCATATAGACACCCAGACTTCATACCTCACAATTTCAAAAATCATGGCAGTTCAATGGAAAAGCACTGCATAATAGTAGTCTAGCAGAATCCAAATACAATACAGGTCGAAATTTCCGCATCAGATTTGTTGCGGCAATTCTAGGCCTGTTAAAACTATAGAAATTGGCCTGTCAAGCTGTGAAAACATACCCTACCTTTTGTAAATGGTGTTTAGCATTGTATTAAAAAAAATCCGTCTTTCATTTCCACTTAAGGCTTTCAAAATCCATGAATTTCAGATCGAGCGTCCCCAGAGTCCTCTTAAAATGTTTCATTGTTGATTAAAATGGCCCAGTTATAGGGCATTCTGGGATTTAGAATAATCATTATATGCCATAAGTGTTTTAAACAGCAAAGCTGACAAACAACAAAACTGGCAAACTTCAAACAACATATTTGGAACCAATACATGTAACAAACAGACAACTGCATTCTGTTGCTGCAAAACTTAAACTTGTGGATATTATAATTATTATATGATCATAGGCAATCAATCGACCAATCAATTAATCAATCAATCATCAATCACTGGGTCGAGGGTTCAAATGCAGCTCTTTTGACTATATTGGACGGCTGTTTCAATCATCCTTGGCCTACTTGCAGTTTCCTCCTCCTGTCCTCATTAGACTACCCAGTGCATAAATACAGGACATAAAGTCCTAATCAACCATCCATCCATCTATCTATCTATCTATCTATCTATCTATCTATCTATCTATCTATCTATCTATCTATCTATCTATCTATCTATCTATCTATCTATCTATCTATCTATCTATCTATCTAGCTGTCTATCCATCTAAAACTACATGCACATCCATGAAAATCTATGTATAATGTATATATATTTCCATAGAGCTATAAGGTTAAGTTATAGATCCATGATATTTCTATACATGGGGTGATATATCAATTCAAGCCATCTATTTATTTATTTTATTACTTTTAAATCAGCTACCCTCTCTGCCACAAACAAAGTAATTATGGCTATTTCTTTGGTCCAAGTGTTAGATATTAAGAAAATGCGATCTGAGATGAGCATTTATGGTCCTAGTAGTCAGTCTGAAACAAAAAACTTTGAAAAAAGCATGACTGTTGTGCATGAATGCCTACCAATGAAATTGAAGGACTAAATGATTCACAACAGATTAGACAGAGTTTGGATTACTGCGAACTGAAAAGTGATTACCTTAATCAGATACTATGAACAGCAATCTCATACTATGAACAACAATACTATTTTAAAATACCCTAAACAATGATAAACATCCAACAACACAAACTGAGGCACTGGACGTTATTAATCCTCTTAACATGTAGATTAGACAGTGTTTATCAGCAGTCAAACGAAAGTTCACATGGTATTTCTGTCAAGAAAATTCGACATGTCCCAGACATTTGGAAGTAGGCCTAATTCTTTAATTTGGATTTACAAAGCATTGACAATGTGCGGAAATTGTGGAGAATGACCAGCACGACATGCATTGATGGCCAGGAGTGGAGGTATTTAATTAATTTTGTATGAGCAGCATTACAAGTTGTTGTTTTGACATTTTATAAGAAATCTTCTCGTCTCCATTTGCAATGAACAACTCCTTGACTCTATATAACAAGTCCCTTGTGACATAGTCAAGTATTTGACTAGCATAATAGTGTTTGGTATTAAAAATTCATACTGAATATACAAACAATTTGGAAATTCTACAATTTTTTAAGTGAAAAAAGAGCTAAATAAAAGGTGAACAGAATTTTGGGACACATGTCTGTTCTCATTCGATGTAAGTGATTTTTGGTTAAATGTGACCCCTTATAGTCAATAAAAACGTATATATATATATATATATCAATATACTATTAGGTACACCCAAACTGAAAACAACTAAAAACAGAATAATGGAAGTTAGTCATCTGGTGTATATATAAGCTTTGACATAGCAACACCAGACTGTGTTACTAGTACTTACTTCCATTACAGAACTATTGAACTATTGTTTATATGTTTTTACCATTACAGGACTATTGAACTATTGTTTATATAAAATAATTTAGGAGATTTCAAAAAGAAAAAAATCAAATTAATAAATTATCAGAAGGATAAACTATAAGGCCCGTTTTCACCAACATGGTATTAAGTGTTGAGCCATTTCTTAGCTAAGACCTGGTCTGGCTAAGCCAATCACTCAAGCAGAGCAGGATCAAAGAACATATGCTGAGTTATAGTCTACACATAGTAGTTAAACAACTCAACTGCAGTGCTACAAAAACAATTCATCTCTGAAGTCCCAAACAAGGCCAAATGATATGACAAGAGGGATAGAGTAGGGAGAACAGTCTCTGCATGGTGGAGCCACTGCTGCTGGCTGCAAAATCTCCGCAAAATTCACTGAAAAGCGTCCCAAACAAACCATGTCAAGACTAGACATTTCTCCCCGTTAATAATTTCTTTATTGGATCCTGTAGAAGAGAGGTTAAATATGACGTTTTTCAGGTTTTCTGAATTGGGTGAGTCATGCTTAAATATGAAATTCGAAGATAAAGTTTCAAAATTAATTTTTTTTATGTTCTGCCTTGAAAACGCACATGAGAGTTAGTGTCATTGATAGACAATAAAGTTGGCTTTTATTTAAGGTATACATCAAAATTATTGAACCAGGGAAAATGCTGGAATAATTTTTTTAGTGAAAGTGACTTAAGAGCATCATTCGCCGACGGGCCTATTTGCGACGTTACTATGGCTGAAAAAGCAAATCTGTCATTTTGACTGAATTCTACATTAAATTTTGATGCATATAAGTTTTTGAATTTTTGAAATGGGCCAATTATTAACCAATTTAGCATACTCTTTGCATAAAGAGCACTCGGCATTTTAACAGGGTGTAGTAGCACACACACATACAAACTCCTAGCAAAATCCATAAATCCTATATATCTTTGTAATTTTTATGAAAACTTTCATGATTTTAAATAGAGAGAAATTCCAAAATGCAAGCTCAATGGCACCGTCAACATTTTTCCAAGACATACCATCGGAGGAAAGACTCCATAAAAGCTGATTATACCGAAACAGATGCAGATTGTGAAAAAGAAAGAACCAGGAATTTTGGTAGTGAAAGAATGAAATTTTTTAAAATGTTGAGAACTTCAATACCCAAAATCCCAAATAATTATTCTTAGTATTTGACAGACGCCTTGTCAGATTGACTCCAAAATTATATTTATAAGAAAGAAAGTCAAAATATATAAATCAGTAAAATTAGAGTGGAAAAAATTCCTTGGTGATATTTCGGGGCTGGCACATTTTACACTACCATTTCCTAATTTTTTCTCTAAGCTGTCAAACTGGATGTGGTCACTAAAGCTACTCCAGGATCAAAACCATGATAGAAGTAGAGATAATATGTTGGGATTTATAAATATTGTTTATGAATTCCATTAATTAAGCCACAAAGAGAGTCAAATATATGGCAGAAATAAATTAACAATTGGAAATTCTCTTCACTAAATATATTTCCCCAAGAGATTGACCTGATTTACACTTTATGCAGCGGTCTTATAAGGTCAAGTATATTCCAACTGATTACATTTCTAAACTATAAATTTGATTTACATTATACAATTATGGACTTCGGTTTCGGTCAATATCAGGTTTTATGGACCTGATGCTGACCGGTGAATATCACTAGGTCAGGTCAGTAACACCTGATATTGACCGAAACTGAAGTCCACAATTGTATATTTTTTGGTAAACTTTTTTTTTTGGAAATTTTTTTCCAGGGAGGTCAATAATATGAGGTTATACCATGGGTAGGTGCAGTACATCCCAGGTATACTCCCCGAGACCCCAGTATATTCCCAAGACCCGAAGATGATGAAGCTGCAACAGAGATTGTGACGCTACAGGCTTTGTTGTGGGTGTGTCTTCTTACTGTTCTCTGATTGGAAAAAACGTCGTATACAGATCAGCTGACCATATACTGATTTTCTCCCCATTACTGACTTTTTCCCTGCTGTATTGGCCAGGAAAAATCACACTATCAGGGAGAAAATGTGCCTAGACGTGGGATAACAAATGTTATATTCACTGATCAGTGAATAACACTTTTGTTATTGACCTGCCTGCCACACACCACTGCACACAGGTGAACAACACATTATGCAGGTGGGTTGTTGGCCAATCAAGGGGCTTGTTACATGGGGGTCATGGAACAAACTGTTTTAACTTTGAAAATCTGTCAATAATCAGTCAATTTAGAGCACAAACAGCATACTATTTTGAGAATCAGTGCAAACTTCACAGATGATTTTTGCGAAATCTTGTGTTACTTGATGTTGTCCAGCATTGCTTGCAAAACCAGGAGCCAATTAGTTTGGTTTCATTTAAAGTTAATGATGTTCTGAGACATTGTGCAAAAAATCATGAAAAAATAATCATTTATTACTGAGATAGCAGCTTGGGACACTTTTTTCTCTATTTGAATTTTTTTTCACTCTGTGACGGACTGGATAGGGGTGTCTAGAAATGCCTCTGGATCACAGTAGAGATAATATCTTACATATATTTTGATCAATTTCATATCCAGGAATATATGAGAAGCCTAACTGACAGTTAAATCATTAATTGGAAAAATATTTAAAAATTGACTATTCTCCCTAGATAGAGGGGTGGGCTTGGAGATTTATAAATTAAATTATACTTTTATAATACCAAAGTAGCTGCACTTGGCAGGGAAAAAAAGTCATTCAAAAGACAGCAAAGCAGCTTTGAATGACTTCACCAACAAAGAATTACAGTTGGGGGGGGGGGGGCTCTGAAGCATCCTCGAGTGAGGCATCATCATCAAAAACGTTCTCTAGGTAGGCAAAAACATCTCTCCCAAAACATCCGCAACAATGTTTCTGTGCTGACAACAATAGTCTCCTCCAATTACTTTGTGGGACCTTTAAACAGTAACAATCTTCTTTATTCTCCTTCTTGGAATTCACTTTCAGGCGTTCCCATCTAGGCACTTGCATTGAGCAACCATTTCTTGGGTTTCGGTGGGAACATTTACATCATTGCCTTTTTTTCTTGGTAGCAAGGGCGTATTTGCAGGGAGTTCGGGGGGCTGCAGCCCCCTCCCCTGGCATCTCGGCAAATGGGATATCAGGTCAAATCCTGACCAATATCAGGGCAGATCCACCGCCCTGGTCACATCTCTTCCAAGTTAAAGTTTCGGGGCAAAGTAGCAATAGCCCCCCCCTCCGTGACAGCTAGGGCCGTCCTGTATGCCTATGCGGTCGTATTGGCATCGAGCTTTCTGCTCTCAATGTCGCTTTAACTTTATCTTAATAATACCAAAAATAATGCTGTTCAGATTCACTGAAATGATACCACTCGGTGTCCTTGAACAAAGTTTAGGGTTAAAAAAAAAATTTACTAAGAATCCGTCAACACAGCGTTGTAGTCTGTGGTCTCAGCTTCGATTTGATGTAAAGATCAAAAAAATCTGTTGGGAAAATTTTGAGAAAATTGAAATTTAAAATTTTTAGTTTTTCACACCCTTTTTGCATGCAAAATATTGGTTATAGATATATCAAATGGCATTGCAGTGTTATTGAAACGTCATAATTTATCTAGTTATACATTAAGTTACTCAATAAGGTTAAAAAATAAAAGAAAAAGCATTTTATTTTCAATTTTTATATCTTTTCCAACATTTAGGGGTGATGCAAACTCAGTGAATCTTATAATGTGTCAAAATCAAATATAAACATGGCCATTTTGGCTTTATTATTTCTTGGACCAAAGAAAAGTGGCAAATGAACCACCAGGGTGTGAGAAAATGCCTTGTTAACTTCATTAGTGATGGAAATTGGGATTTTTAGCATTTCACCAGTCAATGTTTTTCAAGTGGGATTCACAAAAAAATCTGTAAAGTTATTGGACAATAAACAGTAGACACATGTAGAAATACCTACTGCCGGCATCTGACAAGTGTATATCTTCACCACAGCTCTCCATGTAAGTTGTATTTGATATCTCGGGAAATAACATTTTTTGAGAGAATTATTTGTTTAAATCAATAAAAACAAACATAGTAGCCAATTCCAAATTTTACTACAATGGCTCTGTTCATATCGAAATATTGGTTGCAATTTATGGTCTTCTGAAGAATTTTAAGTGTTTTCTTTACCCATTTTGCCAATTGTTAAGATTATTTCATGGTATTCAATGGTTGCTGACTTCCAAAATTGAGTTGTTCATTAGCAGCGTGCCTTTGTGCAACCAACAGAGTATTAAACTATCAGTCAATAGATTCTCTTCCATGGTCACATGATTAATATTGGTTATCTGTGAACTTTCCAGATGGAATTAGGAGATGTTATGATTTTAAAATTCTAACTTCATACCAGAAGCACTGAAATAAATATTTCTTGGCTACATTATTCATTTTTCTTTTATGATATGAATGACAACACTCAAAAATGCATCCTTTACATATTTTATAAGCCAATTCATTGCATTATTAATATAAAATCAGCATGGAAAGTACTAAATTGAGACTTATACACAATTGAAGAAAAGCAACGAAATACCATTGTAAACTAAGTCCCTAAACAAAAATTTTGAATTTAAGGCACGGACAATTGGGGCAACCATGTTTTTTCACATTTTGATTAGAGGTTTTTATATTGATATGAATAGATATACTTTGAAAGTGTTGCGACATACATCTCAAAATATTGATATAGAAATGCAGTAAAAGCCCTAGATATGTCTTATTATTGACTATATAGCTACAGTGTTCTGCTACTAAACTAATGCAGTTGATGAATTAGGGACATTATACAGGTTCAGTTGATCAGACTCTAAATGGGTTCGGAGAATGCAGATTATAGTCTAGCAAGTTTGTAACACCTTCAGAATGTGATATTCCTTTAAAAACCACTTAATCATAATTCTGAATTTGGTCCACTGTATATATATAAGCAACAGGGTGGGAAAGGAAGGCATTTCTATGTTAAGATTATCATTTTAAACATTCTACAATAGATATTTTGCATGCAAAAAGGGTGTGAAAAACTAAAAATTTTAAATTTCAATTTTCTCAAAATTTTCCCAACAGATTTTTTTGATCTTTACATCAAATCGAAGCTGAGACCACATACTACAACGCTGTGTTGACAGATTCTTTGTACATTTTTTTAACCCTAAACTTTGTTCAAGGACACTGTGACCACCCTGCTTTTTGCCATTTTGCAGCAACTGACACAAAGTTGCCGCTATGGTATCATAGGCAAATGCAACAAAAATATTATTTCATAAAATAAGATATTCAATTCTTGAGAATGGCAAGTTTATTCTCATTCCCAGCATGTACTTCAACAAAAATATGGTCAAGGTAGACATGGGTTCTTGGTTTGCATCTAATGACATGACATATCTACCTTGAAAAAACCTTGATTTGAGTGGTAACTGTTGAATCACAGAGAAACTTGCAAATATGAACTAGACAAAATGCCAAAAATACTGATCTGTCATGCCAAGAAACTTATGTTCTGTTTTCATTGGCCTAATCACTTCTTGACACCAAATATGTTTGAGACTGCAGATCCCTGAGTTTAGTAACAATGCATATGATTCACTGAAACTTGACAGGTTTACACAGTTAGCACACTCTTGGTGAAAAGGACTTAGTTAAACCAGGTGTGAAGGAGTTAAAGCCAGCTCTAACTGTTAATACTATGATGGTGAAATCGGCCCTATTTTTTCGTATTTTCACCTCACAGCCTGGCGAACTTTAATAGAAATCGGAAAAGAGGTCTTTGAGATATTCAAGCTTTCGTAAAGGGGAACTTATTTTTGTTGAACTGTTTATATTCACTGTTAAATATGTTATTCACTGATCCGCCAGCTGCTTGATATTTTCCTGTAGGGTTTCTTTTTTCATGATGTCTATCCAGCTGGAAACTGTGATATAAAATTACGTAAGTGCATGACTGCTATTATTATATGAGGCTTATTATATTATCTTCCTGATCTCAACTGTCCGGTGTCTAAGACAATTACCAGCTGGGTCATTTAAAGTGCTGAGGTGCCATGCTTAGGAACTAATTCTCAACTGGCTGGCATCATTGACAGGTAAATTGGTGCCACTCCTTCAGCTCATATGCATATGGTTTACAATGACTGCAGGTCCAGTGCTCCATTGACATATGACTCGGAAGTAATGACCAACTTGCATTTTAGATGCCCAGCCCATAGCAATGCAATGACTTGTTCTTTGTGAAGTTATGATAGCCACATAGTATTTCTAAAATTTCCTCGTACTAAACTCCTGACAATTGAAAGGGGGATAGGCCTACTGATCTTTTTTTTCATAACATGACTCAAATGAAAAGTCTCAAATTGCAACTGTAAAATATTGGAATCTATGATGTCAGTGGATAATACAAGCTACTGAAATTTCAGTTTGTGAACTAGTATCATGATCAAAGGAAAGTTGAATATTTTGAAAAAAAGGGTTTACATTTCAGAAGGCAGGTTCAGTGTGGCATATATACACAGAATTGCCAAAATATTCATTGTTCAAAATGTTCTTGACTGGTGCGTTGAGGCTGTTGTGCATCATGTATGGTATGTATGCATGTCAGTCGTTTCACCTTTGGCAATGTTTTGGAGTCAGGGTCAAAATTTTAGTGGATTTTAGATATCGCTTATTTCAATTACCAAGCAACACTTCCAAATTATAGTTTATGTTCCATTCTTGATCAAATACACTTAGATATAGGATACATAAGAAATTTATGGCCATCTGTACCACACATTCCTGAAATAGTGCAAAATCCTACTCCATGCTATGACACATTTTACAGCGAAACACTTTGATATAGAATAAGAGTGGACTGTGGCACTGTGAAAATGGCGCTTCGTGTGTCATCATGCTGATGATTTGTCATGATCAAACCCAATACTTTCAATGTTAATTTGATTGAAGGAGACTTATCCCACGTGTTGGTGAAAGGCAAACGAAAGGATTATATATCTGATTTTCACTCTAAAATCCATTATGAAAAGTCAAATGGCTTTCTCTTGATCATGACTAATCAAACAGCCTCTATGTTTCCCATGTTGAAAGTAGAGAAGATGACACTTCATCGGCTATCATGAGTCACGAAGTGCCATTTTCACAGTGCCACAGTTCACTCTAATTCTATATCAAAGTGTTTCGCTGAAATTGCGCCGGAAATCTTTTTTGACTATAGATGCTTTAAGGCATTGGTCTTTATCATTCACATTTTTCAATAAATAGTAATTTACTAAGTTAATTAGTCAAATTTTGTAGGAGTTAGTTAAGTAAAAGGAGTCACATGTTCCACATTGCCTTTGAAGGAGAATTGTTCTGCCAAATGACTCCCATCAAAGACACACACGTAGCTGTATGTCAGGGCCCACCAGAGACTCAGAGACGAAGGCTTAAAGGACGGCTGTTTTGCGGGGGGGGGGGGGATTTGCGATTTGTCCTGATGCCAGGGGGTGCTGCAGCCCCCCCCTGACCCCCCATGGAATACCTATGCTCAGAGAGGCGCCTGATGTCCTTTTGCTCCAGAAACGTTCACTAACTCCTTGGATATTAGAAGACAAATTGAAAAATGTAATGTTTTTTAGCTTGAAGATACCATGAACCTGGTTATCTGTCAGGTTGTGCAATAATTAGCAGTCATTGATATGCTGGCTAAGATTTATGACCTCATTGAAAATAGACCAGTGTCTTGCGTTGCCCACCTGGCACTTTCCAATGATTGGAGATCCCTGAACAGATAGGCATCTCTAAATTTGGCATTTCTTGGGCAATGAGCGCTTTGTGACTGTCGCCTTGGGGTCAAAATATGAAGGGTGATAACCAACTTCAATCTTACACTGAAAAAACACTTTGTGTAAAATAGCAGACAAAATCTATGTGTAAAATGGGCTTTGTGTATTCCAGTCAAAATAATGTGTGACGCAGACAAGCAGTGTTGTACAACAGCATAAAGCACACTGTTGATCCAGCAACTTCCAATTTGTCTGATATTTCACACAAAATTTCACACAAAATATTGGATACTTTTGCTTGGTACGAGACTAATCTTCTTTATAAATGTTTTGTTTTGTTGGCCAACATGGCAAACAATTAAACTGGATCAAAACTGACCTCGTTTGGATTTTAAAGTCATCAAGCTTCACTTAAGAAGTGTACTGACTCAGACTGACCACATATTTGTTAGCAAAAGACAAGAATGTTGCCACCTTGGTTAAAAGTACATGTGTCACTGGGAAGTTTACATTGTGAGGTTTGCTGGAGCTGACTGAAATATGTAAAGGTAAGTTAAAGATTTGCTTTAATTATTTTTGATTGCATGCATGAACCAAATGTGATATATAACAGATTTTAAGTGGAAAATTGACTATTATTACAATGCTCAAATACCATGTTAAGGTGAGTGATACTTCCAAGTTAATAGCATGACATGAGTCAAATATAGGCCATTACAAAGGGCTAATTCATGTCTCAAACATATGGCATTGAAAATTCATGTATGAAATTATGTGGGATAAAGTTAATTTGTTTATTTCTAAGAAAATTGAATTAATTATTATATTTTGTTAATTATTAGCTTGAAGACTGTGTATATATACTTATTTGTCAATATTGCTAATTTATATGTTGTTTTGAAAACAATGGAATTACTAGGGCATATCCGTGGCTATAGGTGTAGAGTGGTTGGGACAGTTGTAGAACATTGGAATATATTGGGATAGTTTTTTTAAAAATAGACAGTCAGTTTGGATTAGGTTTAGTATAAAGATACTGGACATTAATCATGCTTGGGACAGTTGATGTTTGAGACAGTTGAGGATAGGTTTAGGGTTAGTACATAGATGTTGGACCTTGGTCATGCTTGGGATTGTTGCTGTTTGGGATACTTAAGCCTTAAGGACAAGTAAAGGGTTAGTGCTTAGATGTTGGACATTGGTGCTGGAGATAGTTGATAGGTTTAGGGTTAGTGCATATTGTATCGATGTTGAAAATTGGTCATGTTTGGTTAACATTGAAGACGGGTACCGGGCTATCGCATAGATATCGGGCTAAAGCCATCTGTATGTGTAGTATGTTTGGAATAGTTGGAAATGGTACATTCATAGGTGTAGGAGCCAGGGGCCAGGGGGGCTGCAGCCACCCAAAAATGAAATTTTGAAATATAAATTTTTCAGGTGGTTTCGGGCTGAATAATTTGTGAACTTGGATTTTGGGGCAATTTCGACGATATTTTTTGGGCAGCCCCAAAATGTATTGACCTCCTGTGCCTATGGACCGTACATTGGTTACAATTGGGATGGTAGTAGTGTGTGTGGTACACAGGACATGGTTCATTACATGTACATGTAAGTGAGGGCTTGTAATTCCCGGAGATACAGTACTCTGAAATTGAAGGAGATGGGCACTGGGCAGGGTTATAAAAGCATTATAATGAATAGAATAACATGTCCTGTGTGCTCATTAAAGAGTCTAGAGTGCATTTTTTAAAATAGTGTGTGTGTTTGTAGTTCTCTTGTAGCTGATCACATGACACATCAGTCATGCATTACTAAAGCCTTGATTTTGCTCTTTGCTTATGAATTTCTACTCATGCAAAGACAGTAGTAGGACAACTTCAGTTTTGTTTCTGTCTGTATTCAATACTTGTAATTGTTTATTTCAGAGTGACAATGATTTCTCAACTAGTTGGCAAGACATTTCGATAATTTTGCTGGGAAATGGGAGAGAATGGCACCAGCACTGCTGTCAAAGCTACACCAAAAGCTCAACAATAGAATGAAGGAGATGATCTTAAAATTGTAAATGATGGAATTGGTTTATAAGCAGGTAAGAAAGGAGCACATTGCAAAGAATTAGGAAGGTGGCTATAACTATTTATTCTGTTACAGAATAGAGTTACAACACGACATTTATAATGCGTGGCCACCTTGGGCAGCACCTTTATCTTTTTTATATTACAACTATGCCAATTGCAGATGTTTCATACAAGATTACTTTTACTAATTGGATAACTCCACATAGTGTATTTTGTAAATTAAATATATTTTATGGGTGAACAATTGATAGAGACACACATGACTGGAGTATGTATATTGCACTTGTTAAACAAAAATTAGAAATAATATTGTGTATATTTTCAAATATGGTCAATAAATACCAATACATTTCGAATAACGCTATATATCTGTTGGTTTTCTCAATACACACAAATCTAGTTACCTAATTGGTATTGTTGCAGAATGTTATTTGGTCAATCATCTTCTTTCCTCATTAAATGGTCAGCATTCCTTTTTTTGCAGACGTCGTGTCTAAAATGGCAACTTACAGAGACCATGGAATATTTTGTGGATTTCAAACTAGTAAGTTTGTATTTTGTTAATATATTTCTTGGTGTATAATTATAATAAGACCCAATGGTTACAATGTTTTGTGGTGTTTAAGATGTGCCCGACGACAACTTGCAACAATCTTCTGATACTGCAAATGTTATTTTTGGCTGATGTTTTTATGTTGCGACCGTTTAGCCTCAAATTATATTGGTAACATTGTAGTGGCTACTCAAGAAAAACTGTTTAATTAATAAATTGCAAAATTACATGAGTGGGTGCAGAGGACTCAAGATCTCTTTATGAGTGGGGGTGCATATCAAAATAACATCGTACAAAAATTTGGTCTTATTCTTGCCCAATTATACAATTCCCGAGAGAGCTAAATTTCGCTCAGATGATCTACATTAGTCAGTTGAATTTGCCTAGACATGATTTCCCAAAGGTAAACAATGCAATAACTCCACCAACATATATCTTTATGCAAAAAGAACCATTGGGTATACAACAATATATACTGCATGGTTTATATACACTACTTCTTCATTTGGTATTGCAAAACAACCTGGGTTGTAATCTATTTGCATGCGAAGGTTTAAATTATGCTCTACTTGCATGAAAATGACTGACAAATAACAAAATAAGGATCAATACATACAAACATGGATGGTGTAATTCACTATTTCTTTTCTTTATCTTTTACTATTCAGGTGGGACCAAGCATGGATGAGTATGCGGGATTGAGAAATATTTAGCAAAGGAGGTGTCACATGGTAGCAACAATTTCCTGCTCTTCGCAGCTGCAGCATTGTCGAAGCGCAGCTGTATAATACATGACCTGCTTGAATTGGAAAACATTATTTATGACTTGCCCCATTAAAATTAAAGACATTTTTATTCAGGGATGGGTATGAAGACCAATCATAATTATAAACTTTATTCGATTTGTACATTCATATTGAGAAAGAACTATGCAAATATCTTTATGATTTCTAAAAAAAATACATATTGACTCTTTTCTAAGCATATCATTAATAATACCTCAAGTACTGTACACTGTATCATTATTTGCTATTTTTTAATTAAACATTCATATAATCAATGGAAATCTTGTTTTGGTTATCATTGCATTTTGGAGAATGAAATATACCTTGTTTATCTATATCTAAAGGGTTAAGGATTCATTGACTGCGCATAGATTTAGTAATTGTTAATTCAGACAATGATCTGTGCTGAAATGGACAAAATTCTGAACAAAGGCTATGTTGCTATACACAAGAGCATGTGCCAAAATAGACAAAATTCTGAACAAAGGCTATGTTATTATGCACAAGGGCATCTGCTGGAACAGACAAAATTCTGAACAAATAAATTGTTATTTCAGACAATGATCTGTGCTGAAATAGACAAAAATCTGAACGAAGTCTATGCTAAATCAAGCAATGGCCTGTGTCAAAACAGACAAAATTCTAATCAAAGTCTATGTTGCAACAGACAAATATCTATCATAAAATTAACAAATATTTTGACAGTTTTGATGTGTAAAGCAGACAAAATATTGTGTTGGTTTACACAAATTTTTTAGACAAAATTATTGTCTAAAAGATCACACATTTCATTTTGTCTGGAATAGACAAGACTTTGGACGGACACCAGCTAACATGCGATTTTGTGTAAATCCAGACAAAATTTGTCTATTTTTAGACAAAATGTTTTTTCAGTGTATGTCTCAGTAGGTAAGCCAGGTTCTAACTAATTTAATTAGTAATTTAACCCAGCGCTTGTATAATCCACAAATGATAAAGACTGTGATAAAAATGATTATTTATAATGAGATATGATTAAAATAAATTTAATCGTACATAAGAGGCAGTGCCACATTGGCATGCCTTGATAAAATCAGCAACATTTTGTTTAAAATCATTAAAATAATCACATTCAAGCCTACTTGTATCAGGCATATTATTCCAATACTAGCTGTTCACCCGTTAGGGTTTCTTGCTTTTCAAAAATGCACTGAGACCCAGGTTCTTCCAGGTTTGAGTAATGTGAAGCCAGCTGTTATTTGCAGGATCCAGTCAGCTTTGAATTAGATGAAGTAATGTGGATTGTTTGGAACTACTACAACGGGTTCTAGAGCACTACAAAGACTGAGAGAGTGGAGTTGTTGGAAAATGAAATGTTTTCGAAATGCATGCCACAACTTAATTTGTGGGAGCTGGGTAGTTATATTGGTCATGGAAGTTGAGTGAGTGTGGCAAAAGATGGGGAATTTAGTGGCCTGCAATATGATATGCATTACTGGCCTTGATGTGGTAGAGAAATATATCTAGCTTCCAGAGTTGTATGTGGGAAATGTGGTTTTTGTGAAACTCCCAATAGGAATATGTGGTAACTGGGTAGTTATATTGGCCATAGAAGGTCAGTCAGCATATCGAAAGATGGGGAATGGAATGGCCTGTAATATTAAATGCGTTTCAGCCCTTGCTGTGGCAGATAAATATACAGGTTGGATATATTCAAGTGAAACAACGCGTTTTTTGGCCAAATTTTCAAGAAAAATTTGTGTAACTATGGAAATAATGAATGTTGGTAGGTAAAAGTTGTCCTATCGGGAACTTCGGATGAATTGACAGGCTTAGGATTGTAATTGAAGGTCTTATGGGTTGAGATAAAAAAGCCTTATGAGTGAGATGAGATTCCTGCTATGAGTATTATTATGATTAGATTTAGCACCTTTCTAACGTAAAGATACATATATGTATGAAGACATATTTTACAGGGTTATACATAGGTTTAATTGAATGGTTAACATTTCTCAAATCATGATCTAAAGTAGACCTATTATAAAAAATCTGAAGTGATTGGTAGATATCTATTATTTACAATTTTATGTACAGCTTCCTCTTTCTCTTTTAACATACAATGGACATTTGTTTGCTCTTAGCATTAGTTCTTCATAATTTGATGTAAAATCTAAGAAAACATACCGTACGGCTCTTTTCAATAATTTTTCAATCTTCCAGGCCAACCAGAGACATACGAAATAAAGATGATATATATATATCAGACAGTTTACATTTATGGTAGGCTAAACTACAATAATTACAATTTTATACAATAAACGCTTCTCAAATCTTTAGTGTACATGATTCATTCAATTTTCATGAGAACCTGCCAAATACATTACCACCTTGACTAAGTAACTTTTTAATATGAAAATCAAATTCGAGTTTTTTTATCTCTATTGATACCTAACAATTTAATCATATCTGTTTCATTAATCACAAAACCTGATATATCTAGTGAAACATTACTGTTATTGTTAAGCAAATTGACTAACTTATGCCTAATGTAATCAGTAAAGTGACTAACTTATTATACTAAGTTTTCCAAAGAGTTTAGTCACAAGTCTAGATGTAAGTTAATAAATCTTGGTCCAACCCTTGGCGGACTAATTTATTATTATTATTATTATTCAAGTTCAAGTTCTTTTTATTGGAAAATAATTATTTAGCAAAATACATAAATCATGTACAATTATAAACAATCAAATTTTCCTTAGTCAAGATACAAAAAAATGTATATATTGACGTATAGTTAAGGCCTGGTGCAAATAAGAGCGTGACAAGATGGTCTAAAATAAAGGTGTTCTTTTTGCATAGAATCTTGCTGCAAGTTAAAGCACGTATATGTGGCAATAAGTAAGCAAAAAATCAGAGTTAAGTAATGATTTCCTGCATGCCTACTGTGATTTTTTCAATGGAGGAACCAACAGCAAAGCATAAAATTTTGGTGTGATTTAGTTCTTTAATAAGTATTGTGTAGGTCATATCTCTTCACTTTCGGAACCTGTTAGACCATGAATGACATGCATGCATATTTTGGTGGGACACAGAACTTATTAAATTGTTCCAATATTCATAACTGCCGTTTTTCAAAGATTAGCCCATTTTAACACAAGATAGAATTGAATATTTCCCAAACAAAGATTTACATATTTAAAAATTGATAAAGATGACGAAATGTTGCTCTGCATACAAAGCCTAGTATGCAATTTAAATTTCTAATAGATATAGTTATTAGCATTGGAGATATAACATGAAGATTATGGCACTGAACATTTTGTTTGAGGCATCAGGGTCGGGACACTAGCTGACAATAAAAAAAAAGACATGCATGAACTGCAACCGGTGGCCAGGGTTAAGTAACTTTGCTGGTGTAACATTATTCCTTACTCAATTTTTAACTTTTAATAGCTTTTACATTCATCAAAGAAGGTTATTTGATAATCTTATAGTATGTTAATATTACTCTTTATTTGCTCCATTCCTGCATGTCTGGACTATTTATGGAGTTTTTTTTGCCACTTTTTTCATCTCTAATAACCCAGAGGACTTGCAGAGTCCATAATAGCCAAAATTCTGCAAGTTGCAGGTTACATGGGGATGAAAAATAGAAGGTGTTAGGGTCGGGACAGAGGTGTTAGGGTCGGGACAAGCAATAGTTTTCAACATTAGCTAAAAATCCACACTGTCAGATGCATCCTTTTTAGTGCTAAACAATTAAGCCACCATAGAGGAAAAATGTTGAAGTGAAAAAGTGCATGTAGCCAGCCTGTATTGGAATGAGAGCAACTACAAAGTTAGTGTTAGGGTCGGGACAACTTTTACAGAGCAAGAAAAAATGATACAAACAAGTAGCTATGACATGTATATATGAAAATAAGGTATAATATGCAATAGGGGGATCCTAGAACTAAGCTGGGAGAGCTAACACTACATGGAATACCAAGAGCTAACCAGTACGCAGACTTGTTAAACAGAAATTGCTAAAATTTCAATTTTTGGCTTCATTTGCCACTTCAGAGTCTCATCGACACTATTTGACAAATACACTGAGCATCAGATTGAAATTGATAGTCACAGAACCAGAACTCCCGTGGCCACAGTTGAGATTAATTTCCATTGACAAATTGTTTAAATTATTTTGCAAATGAAGGGTTAAGCACTGCTAAAAATATGCATGTCACGCTAAAATGCTAAAAATTGCCATTTTCTGGATCTTCAAGACCTCAGATTTCTGGAACCAATACTCTGATTGCCCTGAAATTTGAAATATTTACTGACAAAATAGTTTTAAACATAACAAAGTACTGTGGAATGGAACATACATATTTTGCATGGTTTTGTAGCAGATACAATGCTGGCTTCACCTGAAATACGCAAAAATTTGCACCAGGCCTTAATAATACAAATAATTTTTATGTTACATTGGTAAGAACTTCTAACAAACTAAATTATAACATATACTGAAAACAAAATAATAATAATCTTAATATACATAAAAAAAAAATCAAGAAAAATAAAAAATTAATAATAATAAAATTACAAAGTGACAAAATCATTGTTGGTTATTACAAAAATCTAAATCATCGACAAGGAGGTACTTCTTCAGGTGTTTTTTTATAGTGGATTATGTAAGATTACTCATTATAATGTCACAAAGAAAATTCCACACTATGACTCCCTTATATCTCAAACATCTTTGATAAAAACTACTTCTAAAAATGGGCAAGTGTAACTTATCGCTTAATCTAGTATTATGAGCATGATACTGGGAATTAGAAAGAAACATGTCATTAAAAATGTCAGGGCTATCTCCTTTCTGCAATTTAAACATAAACAAGGCAACCTTGAGAACATCGATTTTGAAAATACATAAAACTCCATGTTTCAGACAGAGGGGAATCAATGGCGTTCTAAGAGGTAAAAACGATATAATCCTTAAAGTTCTTTTTTGAAGTTTATGAATTGGAGCCAAGTTTGTAGCGGGCACTGAACCCCATACCTCAATGACATAATTAAGGTATGGATAGACAAGAGAACTTGAAGAACTTGAACTTGAAATTTGTTTGTGTTGACATATCAACATGTAATCATCTGAATGAAAATTTCACTTCTAAAACAGGTGTTAGGCAAGGGGACACATTACGCTAATTCTTGTTTTCCTAATCATTTTTTTCTTTTCAGCGTTTGAGGCATATCATTCCGAGCTAAAGAATGATACAGAGTACTATGAACTTTTGGAAAGAGTAGCTATTGACTCTGAGGAGACATGCGAGTATAACTCATGCAAGGGAAGGTGCTTTCCACAAAGAGCGCGTGGAAAAAACAGTAGGTCGTATTGTGTCTGTGATGATACCTGCATCAGATTTGGTGACTGCTGTTTGGATTTTGAATACTATTGCCATGGTGCAAGAGAGGGTTCTCCCAATGTTTCAAACATAAATACAGTACAAGGACTGGAAGAGGTGTTACAGAGCAGACAAAGTCTGGCTTTTTACACTTCATGTATGTACAGATATGCAGTATCTGAATCTGAGACTTCCGAACATGCTATTTTTAAGGGCGGAAGATTTTTTGTAGTAGATAAATGTGCATCTAATACCAACCTCACGGTGAAATACTACTGTGAGCAAAAAAAGCCTGTATTCTTAGATGATTACCTGTTGGTGTCATTTGGTGGTTACCTCTTTAAAAATAGATATTGTGCCCAGTGTCATGATGTTGAAAACCCTTCACCAGTATATTTCAACATTTGGTGTAAGAAGTACATAGAAAAAATTGTGTTCTCCTTCTTTTACAATGAACGGACTGACATTTACCAATTGTTGAAGTCACACTGTTCAATTGCTTTCAAAATACCACAATATTATGAATGTCAACTAACAGTCTTACAAAGATGCAATTCCAAGGGCCTGAAAAATTCCTTGAATTTCAATGACCCAATAGTTAAGGCATGCTACTCCTACAAAAATCCTATGGCCGATCCTCTTGAGGCATGCTTTTACTACAACAAATTTTGTGCAGCGTGTTCAAATGATAAATACTGTACACTCTCAAGACCATGCTATGTTGCTAAAGAAGATGGCGATCATCACAAATCACATATCAGTCTTAAATTGCCCTTTTCTACCTTACTTTCTCTTAAAAATTATGAAGATACATCCCTTTTCTTGTCCCAGTCCACACATACAAAAGAAGATATTACTTATAACATCTCACTTGAAACGTCAAAAATTACACATTTTGTAATTGTGTCTTTGGAGGATCTGGATAGCTTGTCTCAGTTTGTTGACTCAATAGTTAAAACAGTGACAACAAAATCAGTAAAAATGGACCATAGGGTGATCAGTAACTATACCTGTGGTTCCCCATTATGTTCTTTCACAATTAAAGACCAGCTGTTACAAAATATCTTCATCAATGATGACCTTTTCATTGTTGCGATCACCCTCTCCAGAAAAGTATCTGTTTGGGAAGTGCAAAAAATGCACTTACTGTTAAGTGAAGCTATTCAAGATGTCTACAAGAACTTCTCAATATCCCTTGTAAGTACTTCGTCAGATTTACTATATCCTCTGGAGTGTCCACTTGGGAACAGTTACACTGATTTTAATGCATCATGGATCACAAATGGACAACAATTAACTTCAAATTATGATGACTTTGATTATAATGAAGATGCAAGAGTCTTACTATATTCTTCTCTTCAGAGATACGGAGATATTGACATAAATGCAGCTTTTGAAGCATGCGCTGTTTATTCTGGGATGTGCCATGAGGAAACTTTATTAAAATTTGATGAAAATGCAATGGACATTCTGCAAAATAACAGCATAAATGGAACAACTATCAAAAACCTTTTGAAAGGGGAAATAACAATGGATAGTCTATATCTCTATTTTAACAATGATGGATTGTTATTTCTTTGCCATACATATGATATCAAGATTTCCAACATTTCTGCAATAATTACTGGTTGTTGTATGTCATTATCAATTTTATCTTTAATTGCATTGATTATTAACTACATGAGAGATGAAGAGATGAGGAAAGGACCAAAGGAGTTTATGCTTTACATCAGCCTGTCCTTGCTCTATGGGCAAATGTTGTTTATTGTTTCAGCTCTTCTGGACAGAGAGACTTCTCCCACAGCAGTGTGTCTCACGTGTGCACTCGTCCAACATTTTTCTTGGCTACTTTACTTCACTCTAATAAATGCCTTTGCTATTCACATGGCAAAAAATATAGACTCTATCAGAGCACCTGGTCAGCATGTTTATGTGAAGAAGTCAGTGGTAACCAGTGCTTTGATAGCTGTTGCTGCAATCGTAGGTGCCCTGGCGTACACACACATTTTCAACCAAGAATACTTGGGCGCATATGCCTGTTGGGTTGAAAATGAAGTGATACTTCCCTATTTCTTCATGTTACCCTTGTCCATAAGCTTATCAGTGAATATCGGCTCATTTTGTATGATACTATACAAAATAAAAACAAGCACACTGCAGACCAGTGAGCAATCTCAGGTGACCAGTCATGTCAATCAGTCCAGGGTAGTTCTGAAACTGTTCCTACTCATGGGCTTCACCTGGATTTTTGGCTTTTTGGCTAATGTAAACAATTTCGAGTGGCTAGAGTATCCCTTTGTCTTCTTGAACAGCTTACAAGGTGTTTACCTGTGTTTCAGTTTTGGAAATTGGAAATGTTGCATGAGCAGAATAGCTAATCACTAGTTAATGGACTTAATATTTTCAAGTGCTATTCTCGCAGAGGGCATTCTGAAACTGATTGTAGAACAAGTGGTCCTTGAAGGCTGCCTGACGACATTTATCCATAACATTTACCTCAAGGTTGTAAATAATTCCATTTTACTCAAAGAATATGATTATCATGCATAATGAAATATATATAATCATGATGTACTTGTTTATGATTTCTATTAAAAATTTTATTCTGGCAAATCGTTTTCGGCTTCTTGTCTTTCATACTTTCTATTAAATCCTGTGTTCAGCTTGCCCAACTTTTACATCTGTTTAAAAAAGCACACGATTCTCCCCGCAGTGTAGCATTTCATCTGAATTTGATTGGTTCAGAAGAAGATAAAATTCGATAAGCTACCTCGTGGCGAGAGTTGCCTCTAAATAGCCCACACTGGTGCTGATGGGGCGTAAAACACAAATTCACTCACTCACTCACCTCGTGGCGAGAGAAATATTGTTCAATTCATGACATAATTAAAGCAAATGTACCAATTTAAAGTGGCTTCTTCTTCTTCTTCTGGAGCGTTTGACTTCATATTCAGATCTGTTACTATATAGTCTGGCCTTCAAGAAAAATCAGGGTAGACATCTGGCGGCATGGCAGGTTAGGATAAATCCAAGATGGCCGCCAATATGGCTGCCGTGATGAGAAAAATTGGTTAAATTGCTCACAGTGACACTACAGACTTGTGTAATACATCAAAATAGGGGTTTTCTGGGCTGCTGAGTTCAACTATGTACAAATGAAACCTCTTGCTGTGTTTTCTTTGGAGATAATCAGGATAGCAAAATTAAACCAATATGGCTGCCGTAAATGGAAAGTGCCAAACATTTTGAACAACAAATACTACACAGGCATGTTATACACAAAGGTCTTAAATTTGAAACTCACCAAGAGCTTTCAGCCATGAGCTGATGAAGGCCATGAGCTCTTGGTAAGTTTCAAATTTTAGACCTTTGCTTGATGAAAAATGTACACAACTGTTTTCTTATGAAGTTATGCCATAGTTGGCTTACAGGTACATTTCCCTTTTCTTTCGGTTAGGCCAGACATATTAATATTTATGTTCATAGATCGACCAACCCTGCAGATTTTCTGCCACTGGAAAAAAAATGAGCTTTCCCACCATTTTCATAAAAATCGACACAAAAAATTTAGAATACAGCTTTTTTTTCCTCGTCCAACTGACCGACCACAGAAAATGTGCCTAGAGAAGATCCAAGAAGCTAAAGATAAATTATACCTGACCTTTTCAGTTTTATTAAAAATTTTAATTACTTTTTGGCGTATTTTACTCCTTGTTGACTTTAACACCAAGGGACATGAGCAAACTTTAAAGAAATTGATTTTCTGACCAGCATTTGTGAAAACCGCTTTAAATAATATTGGTTTATCACAACCATACTTACCGTTAAAATTGTGCACAACAGCAGTGACAAGACCATTATTAGGAGGTTTCTGCAGATTTGCTGGTTCTTGTAGATCTTGTAGTAACTAAAAGCAAAAAAAAAAGTAATAGGCATAGTCTACAACTCATTCAGTTATATTGGCAGTATTTAGTAATCTGTTACATACTGACTTTCTTTGAAATCAGGCCATCAACAAATTATCCAATATAATTGTAAGGGTGTTGTCCTTACTTATACAGGTTGTGGTCATAGAGCCTTAGAGGACCAGCTCCAAACGCGAAAACTATATAGTTTTAAATTCTTCATCAGCCATATCAAGTAAAATGCAAACTTTTGACTAGTAGATAATATATATTGTCAGCTGAAAAGATTTTGAAAGGGCAAGCCATTGGGAAATGTCTTCATCTCTAAAAGTCCCTGGGGCACCATGAGCCATGGCATGGGGGGGGGGGGTGCTGTTTACATTCATGAATTATCCTTCCCATTCAAATGTAAAGGACGGGATAACATTTAACATTTAACATTTATTTATGTTTATAGTCCCCCAATTGAAACAACTCAGCAAGACTTAACAATACAATTGAAGGTATATAACTGAATAATAACCAAAGGACTTTGTCACCAGAAAATTATGATAATGCATTTACAATACTTTCTTTTAACTTTATAAGTGAATATCAGGAATGATGATTGGAACTATTTGAACTGATATGAAGGGCAAAAATTCAGTTGTCACTATTTTATTCGCGCCTCAAAAATTCAGGTGGATTTTGCATATTTTTCTATGAAAATAGCGCAAATGTGTCCTAAACAGCTGCTGATGTCTAGCACTATAGTTCTGGACTTACAGCAGCACAGTTGTTGCTACATTTAATTGCATGAAGGAGGCAGGGGCCTACATTTAAACTTTATTGAAACCGGCACATGGTGCCCCATCTCAAAGTGGCTCATGGTGCCCGCCCCATTTGTAAATTTCATCTATTAGTGCATATCACCATTTTTTCAATGTTATGGCATCATCCTAGCACATGCCTTACCTTCTTTAAGCAGACTAAGTTTTATGAATATGCCGGAAATAGTTAAAATACCAGAAGAGTTCCACCACTCTATATTTTACTTTTCACAGGTCAAAATTATTTTTTCAATTCTTAGTCCTACATTGAAAAGAAAGATTATAATTGCTACCCTAGGTAATTCTATGCTAATAAAGGAGTATAAGGTCTTCCTATCGAGCAGTTCTATTGCACTGTTTGTTTTGTAGGGGCCCTGGCTCATGGTGCCTTGTGGCTCATTCTGCCCCGCTCTCCCCTATGTCTAATTTCTTTGCCAGAATTTACAGCATATTCAAATATGTACCTAAAAACTAAAAATAAGAAATGCATCCGAGAAATTGTTGCTAAATCCAGGAAATACTGTGTGAACCCATGATTGTTGCTTTGACAATTGATGCGACATCATGTTTATTCATAAATGGATCCAGAATTCTGCTGATGCAAGTGATGTTTGACAGACAGACAGGCAGGGATCAAAAAGTGATTACTCCAAATAGGAGTTCATCCTCACTTGCTTAAGAGGGTTCTCCTGTATTTACAAAAGTGGTCCAGTCCTGGTCTGGTCCAGGGTGAGGTGGTCCAATTTTGTTACTGGACCGGTCCAGAAGCAGCCCATTGGCATTTCGAAAATTATGATAAAAATGAGGGTTTAAACAAAGCTACATGTAGATGTTATGTGAATTTCATTTTAAGATATGACAAAATTAATGTGATACCCTTTATGACATGTAAATCACTGGACCGGTCCGGACTGCCAAGCTGTACTGAACCGCTTTGTTCTTGCACTGGACCGTTTTTTTGCAGGTGGTCTGGTATTTTGGCGGTCCAGGGCTGGACCGAGGACCGGACCAGTCCAAGACGGTCTGGTCTGTCACTACACACAATGTAAATAAGAGGAGCGTTCGTCTTAAGTGATGTAGAAATGGTTGAAATTATAGGCCTGGGAAAACGATGTTGAGATTTTTAAGTGTTATGACAACATTGCCACAACATTTCATGCTAGCGTCATAATAATTTTTTGACATTGCTTCACAACGTTGTGGCAACATCATTTCTGCCATAAAATGCTACGTATTTTTTCCAAAATTGCAACGTTGCTGCAACGTAGACTGGATTTATGTGCCTTACTGGAAGTGTAAAATCTTTGAAAAAACTCTGTATATCCTTTGGTCCTAAGAAATTGTTCCTTTCCTTGAATTTTTCCCCATTTCCCAGTAGAATGTCATAATTTCTCATAAAATCTCTTAGTGTATATGTGTACACATTGTCTGATAGTCTGTCTGGTATTTGGTTAATGACGTATTTTGGATACCACAAATTGGTACCACCTAACCACAAATGCTGGTGAAATACTGTTAATTTTAGTACAGCTGTATAAATATGTGTTAACTTCCAAGTATTGTTAAAACTACATCCTGAATCTGGATGCTAAAATTGCTATTTTAACAATTTCCACTTAATTTGGTTTATGTCAAGAACAGAGAGATCATTTGTCATTATCACGAAATAATGTCTGCTCAATTATTTTGCTGACGCATGTAAATTTGTCAACACAGTGTATATTAAATGTATTCACTATGATTACACAGAATCAGGATGTATACTATTAAAATAATTTCAAGTAAAGTTTGTGCTCCCCTGCCAAACACTTTTTATTCCATATTGCTTCAATTCAAGTTTATTTAAAAAAGGATATATTATATACGAATAGTTCACTTGGTGATTTGAGGGAAGTCTGGATGCATATACATATATTAAATAGACAGAAAGATATCTTGAGATGGAGTCATATAGATAGAATTATAGAAAAGCAAAAAGATAGACAGATTGACAGAGATATAGGACAGAAAGAAAGGAAGATAGTTCGGTTGTGGACATGGCTGCATGTAGATTGATTCATGTCTATCTATCTATCTATCTATCTATCTATCTATCTATCTATCTATCTATCTATATATCTATATATCTCTATATATCTATATCTCTATATCTCTATATCTCTATATCTCTATATCTCTATCTCTCTATCTCTCTATATCTCTCTCTATCTCTCTATCTCTCTATCTCTCTATCTCTCTATCTCTCTATCTCTCTATCTCTCTATCTCTCTATCTCTCTATCTCTCTATCTCTCTATCTACCTCCAACTACCTTCAACTATATCCAGCTCTATCCAACTCTATCCAGCTCTATCCAACTCTATCCAACTCTATCCGACTCTATCCAAATCTATCCAACTCTATCCAACTCTATCCAACTCTATCCAACTATCTATCTATCTATCTAGCTATCTATCTATCTATCTATCTATCTATCTATCTATATATGTGCTGAAGCTGATTCATCAAAATCCCAAACAGAGGCAGAGTAACCAGGATGTTTGAAGTCACATGACATCCCATGACAGTCAAATGTCTCTGAACAGGAACTTAAAAGTATGCATGGCATTGCAGTCCATCCGTTTACTGGCAAGGGTGACTGTTTACCAAGTAATTAGCTATCGAATGGCAAAAAAAATAAAATAAAAATATAGGGGGCTGGGAAAGTATTCAAGTTCAGTTTTAGCTATAGGTTTTGGTTTTATGAACCTGAAGAACATTATGGATTATTATTTTACATTTTTTGCAACTATTTATGTATGAGCCTTTTCAAAAGTATGCATATATAATTATAATAGTTGTAAATTGTAGTTTTTATTGGTGTGATATTAAAATATTGTTTGTGGACTACTGGCAGGGGCTACCGGGGAATGTAAAACCCTTTAATGCTTTGGTCTGATTTACCAGAACACCACAGCTTTTTCAGGATATCCAAGGATCACATATCAAAATATGTTGTCTTCATTATCAAGGGCAGATTTCACGAAATTCTGCAAAATGACTTACCACAACTTGGTCCACAAGTTACATTAGCACAATGGCGACAATGCTGATCTTGCAGTTACATTAGCAGTTACATTAGCAATGGGAAAAACAGCTACCACTCCAAGTTGTTTATTTTGTCAGTGATCTATATAGGTAAATAATGCACATTTTTCAATAAAATTTCAGAATTTCATATTTTAGATTTGCCTAGATAGCAAGAACACTGAGAAATTCCGATGTAAAAGTTGCTAATGTAACATCAGAGTCCACTGAGACGGAATTGAGTTACATTAGCAGTCTCTCTTAATTTTCCTTTTCAAAAATAGTTTATAGTTATGAAGGTAATTACAAATGGTGCCAAACAAGTATTTTAAATGTATTTTATCAATCACATGTCCTTATATTTTGCTAAAGTGTTTTCTGTTGATTCTACCAAGTGCCAAATTTGGCATGTCAGTCTGTCAGATGACCAGTAAGTTTTGCTGTCCATTATTGTCCTTATGAGAGATAAAAAAAGTATTTTTTAAGAGCATAAAGTGGCATATTGGTGGATTCTTTTATTGATATTTATTCTTCAGCTCACTGATGGTAATGGGTTCACATGCTTCAGGAAGCAACAGATTGATAATAAGAAAGGTGGGACAGTTTAAGATACTCTGTGAGCACATTTTCGTGAAATCTGCCCTAGGCAAGTTTCAGCACAATCGTACCATGAGGAAATTTAAAATGTAAGTTAAGTGGCACAACTTGTCCCAGTGGTTGCTTGGAAGGTCACTCCTGTCTAGCTTCCCCATCCTTTCCTTCAGCTGCTTCTCCACATGTATCTTTAGGTTTGCTTGCACCACTTTCCAAGGCACTTGATCAGACAATCAGTTATGGGTGGATTAGCATTGCTGACAGGACTGCTTTGGAACGGTACGGTCCAGTACCATCACTTTTTCAGTTCCTGAAAAACTGTCCAGAGATTGTCTGTACCGGTGCAGCAAAAATTGGTGAACAGTACTGCACACACAAAATGAAGAAAAAAAAAGATAATTTTTGAAATCTTTATAGGCCTATTCCGACTTTTCCCAATGATTTGTGATGAAAACAATTGGGTGTGAATCAGAAACTGCAGAAACCAGTATGTACTGGTACACCGGACCACCGCCCTCCTGGACCAGATCACCTCACCCTTGGAACAGGCGTTTCTGTCTTCTTTGAATTTCAGCTTGAACCTGTTGGTGACCAAGAGATGACAAAACTGACTTGAATTTGGCTTCTTCTTGTTTGTGTCAGGTCATCCATAAATCCTCTTGTCGGTGAGAGTTATATGCCAGTTTTCGGTTCTTGGTCGTCTGCTGTATAATTTGGGTTTACATGGTTCATTCCATCACAGACAGACATTGGCACAGTATTATAATTTTGTGCATGTGTAGGGCCTATAAAAGATGAAACTTCACGCATGATTATCGTGGTATCACTCAAAGGTTTTAGCGCGAGGTGTGATAAACATATGTTGCCAATTCCATGGTGAATAACGAGCCTATACAATAAGACAAATGGTCAAACAATCAAAAATGAGACGAATGGTGGTTTCTGATTGGCTGACAGAGGTGTCGAATAGTATAGCTATATGATACTCAATGCTCAGGGTTTATAGTGCACGCTGCCTATTAAATTTTGTGCACCCTGTATTTGTTTCCTTGCCACAACCATCCGATACTTGATTTTTTGTTTAGTGCATGTAATTGTTTTCATGAATTTGTTTTTTATCTTTAAACTTCCAGAATCAATAATGTTTTTTTTTTATTACATAGAGTAGTTTTCATTTGTGCATACAGTCAATCCTTCCTTCCAACAACCTCTCTCCCCTCCTCCAAACAGAAACTCAATAAATAAAAAAGAAGATATTTTACGACCAGGGGGGGATCCAGAAAATTTTATTGGGGGGGGGGATCTATTGGACTTTCGCATCATGGAACGCATTTAAATTATTAGTGATGCAGACCGGACCACCTTTAAGAGGGTGGTCTGGTATTTACAAAAGTGGTCCGGTCCTGGTCTGGTCCAGGGTTAGGTGGTCCGATTTTGTTACTGGACTGGTCCGGAAGCGGTCCATCAGCATTTTGAAAATTATGATAAAAATGAGGGTTTAGACAAGCTATATGATATGAATTTCATTTTAGAAATGACAAAATTAAAGTCATACCCTTCATGACATCACAAATCACTGGACCGGTCCAGACCGGCACAGAACTGGTCCGGACTGGCACTGGACCAGTTTTTTGTAGGAGGTCCGGTACTTTGGCGGTCCATGGCTGGACCGCGGACCGGACCAATCCAAGGCGGTTCGGTCTGCATCACTACAAATTGTGCCTTGACATAACATGGCTCTGTGCAGATCTTATCAACATGCCCCCCTCCCCCTGCATCCGCGCCTGTTTTCAGCTCATTTCGCTCCCTTCCTTCCTCCAGCATTATGATAGTACATGTACCAGGCTCCAGGCATAGAATTTGATCCTGTCTGAAATGATTTCTGTACCAGGATGTATGTCGCAAAATTAGGTGTCGCAAGAATGTCATATGAGGGTGGTCAAATGTGTTATTATGTGTTCTGGTAAATACTTGGTGATCAATTTGTTAGTTTGACACCAGTAGTTATGATAAATGATTGAATTGTTATCCTGCAATTACATTGTTGTCAATTCTGAATCACTGAGGGACTAAAACCAAAATCAGGATATCAGTGGATCATGGTCCATGGGAATTATAAGATAATGGGCAGCAATTGGTAGCAAAATCCCATGTTTGTTGTCCCATTCTAATTTATCATATGATCAATGAGCATGGTTCTATGTATCCAGCTATTTATAACCCTCAAATTATTTGTAGCTCTGGTTTTGGGTTCCAATTTTCAAGTCATGATTAATTAGTATCCTCCCTTACCACCTAGTACCAGTCCTTTGGAATACACTGCTAAACATGGGCGTGCTACAAGGGGACTTTTTGGGAGGGCAACAATATTTTCTTGAATTTCAATTTCATGATCCAGCTTTCATACCATACAAAATGGCGCATCACATCTTTGGAACAATTGATTTTCAGTAATGTATTTTTGTTCATCTGTCCAAATTCTTAGCCTGCTTGTCCAATTTTCAGATGTTTACCTTATTTAATTTTTCAGGGAAGGGGCACCAAGTAGTCTGTCGATAAGGGAAATTTTCCGGAGTTATTGTTCGCAACATGCTCGCAATGTTATAAATTGTGCTAGTGAGAGCGTATATACAGTCTGATTCTGGGGAGACGTTCTGAAAATAAAATGTATGCATTTTTATTCGGCAAATGTTCATAGCAGATCAAAATGAGTTGGAAAGATTTTATAATGGTTTTAGACTGATTTCGAATGCAGTGTATACTCATATAGCATGTTTCAGAAAACCAAATAGGATGCTAATTTACTAATCAACAATCACATTCATGAAGTAGGACAGAATCAGTCCTTGATGTACTTAATCCATGTGACATAAGTTATAACATTGCATGTAATGGTTTTCAAAACATGGATAGGGGCAGTAGGGGCACATTGGATCTAGGGGCACAAAAGGCACATTTAATCTGTGGCAAATCCTGGATGCTGGTTATACAATTCCCAGTCTATGAATGCATTATTTATAGAACTGCTTTGAGGACCATTTAGCTAATGAGGGAAGACATACTTTTGAAATTGCATATGTGATATTGTGTTGCAGAGGAATTCTGTGAGTAAATAATTATTTTGAGCATTATTTGCAAAACTTGTTAACATAAACTCTAGATGTATGTGAAGGACCGGGGCACATTGGGACATAAAAAAAAACAAAAATTCAACACTCCATGTGCACTAGATGTTGCACACATAAGAAATGTGTAAGACTATATACAGTGCACTGTCACCTTGTAATGCCAATTGGTAATAACTTTAAACAATTTTAAACGTTACACATAAACTGTCCTGGGTGCATTCATCAATGTAAGCAACACACAGTGCTCTGCGATAAATTTGATCACAGAGCATGGTAATCCACTACACATCAATTCACCATGGCCTATATACCTACTGTGTGCTGTCCCAGGTCATTCAGTCAACTTGGACACTAACGTTCTGCTATATAAAGTGTGTCCCAATGTGCCCTGTGTTCAGTGTCCCAATGAGCCCCGACACAACTTATCAAAATGCTAATGTCTCAGGCACCAGTGAGTGTGTTTATCAGGCTAGCAATTCATAACTGTTCGTAAGGATGCATCAAAGTCATACAAGCATTGAGAAAGCCTCGTTGTTCATGGTTTGTCCACAGAATGGTTCGAATTGATCCCTCTGAATTTAGTTGATCTGCAAGTGTAATTTTACGATGAAAGGATAGAATCATCAGGATCGGAATTACAAAATTTGAATGCACTACTACTATGTATATCATACACCTTGTCAGGAACAAGATAACTTCAACGTTCCGTTGTGTCCTCTGTCCCAATGTGTCCGGTTCCCCCTAGTGTTGTTATATTGAATTATACAACAATTCAACATCAAAAATGAAACAATAATTATTGATTAGAATTTAAAGAAGATATACTAAAACCTAAAGGTCAAGGCAAATAATTTCAATTCGTGAAATTTTGCAGAAATATGCAGACATTCTTCTGGTAGATTGTTGTCAAGTTGAGGCAGTGTTCATGATAAACTGGCACATATCAAGAGCTGCTTTGCACGCAGCTTACAAACCTTTGTTGTTTGAATATTGATAATGCTTACCCTCATAATTTAATAACTTCATAAACACCACCGTTGCAAAAAAAAGAAAGAAAAGAAAAACGCTTGCACAAAACATTGTGATAGCATGCAAATATATGGTGCCAACAAGGATGTAATTTAGGATCTAATATGTCGCATAATTACACTTAATTTTGCATCCATTGCATTCCATGTAATAATCATCCTGTTTACAAGAACTTTTGGCATTAAAATGTTACATAAGGGATGCATTTGAGGAACTACAGACATTTTACATTGTCAAACCGATAAAATTATCTCTCTGATTACAATAACATTTTGGCTGATAGGGTTTTGAAAAATATCCACTGCTAATCTGCTGATAATCATATACATCATTTGGGGAAAGCGAAAACTTACATAACCCCCAAAAAGTGTGCCTAAATTTGTAATTACACTTGATTAAATTTGTGAGATTACACACATGCCCAAATTTGAGAGACTACACAGTACACACGCCTAAATTTGTGAGGTTACACATGCCTAAATTTGTGAGATTACACATGCCTAAATTTGTGAGATTACACATGCCTAACTTTGTGAGATTACACACTCCTAAATTTGTGAGATTACGCATGCATGCCTAAATTTGTGAGAATACACATGCCTAAATTTGTGAGATTACACATGCCTAAATTTGTGAGATTACACATGCCTAAATTTGTGAGATTACACATACCTAAATTTTTGGGATTACGCACGCCTAAATTTGTGAGGTTACGCATGCCTAAATTTGTGAGATTACACATGCCTAAATTTGTGAGATTACACATGCCTAAATTTGTGAGATTACACATGCCTAAATTTGTGAGGTTACACATGCCTAAATTTGTGAGATTACACATGCCTAAATTTGTGAGATTACACATGCCTAAATTTGTGAGATTACACATGCCTAAATTTGTGAGATTACACATGTCTAAATTTGTGATATTACACATGCCTAAATTTGTGAGATTACACATGCCTAAATTTGTGAGGTTACACACTCCTAAATTTGTGAGATCACACATGCATGCCTAAATTTGTGAGATTACACATGCATGCCTAAATTTGTGAGATTACATAGGCCTAAATTTTTGTGATTACAAACGCCTAAATTTGTGAGATCACTCATGCCTAAATTTTTGTGATTACATACGCCTAAATTTGTTGGATTATGCATGCTTAGATTTGTGAGATTACGCATGCATGCCTAAATTTGTGAGATTACACATACCTAAATTTTCGGGATTACGCACGCCTAAATTTGTGAGATTACGCATGCCTAAATTTGTGAGATTACACACGCCTAAATTTGTGAGATAACATATGCCTAAATTTGTGAGATTACACATGCATGCCTAAATTTGTGAGATTACGCATGCCTAAATTTGTGAGATTACACACGCCTAAATTTGTGAGGTTATGCATGCCTAAGTTTGTGATAATACATGCTTAAATTTGTGCATGAGATTATACGTGCCTGAATTTAAGAGAGTGCACCTAAATTTTGAGATTACACATGCCTAAATTATGAGATCATGTGTTATGTGCCTAAATTTGTAAGACTGCACATGTATAAACTTGTGAGATTACTCATGTATAAACTTGTGAGAACATATATGTCTACTGTAATATGTGAGATTACACATGCCTAAATTTGTGAGATTACACATGCCTAAATTTGTGAGATTACACATGCCTCAATTTGTGAGACTACACATGCCTAAATTTGTGAGATTACACATGTCTAAATTTTTGAGATTACACATGCCTAAATTTGTAAGATTATGTATACATGTATAAACTTGTGAGATTACTTATGTATAAACTTGTGAGAACATATATGTCTACTGTAATCTGTGAGAAAACACATACCTAAAATTGTGAGACCCTTTTTAAAAAAAACAAAAATGCTCAACTATGCAAAATAATATGAATTACATGTATATAAAAGATTCAGCCAATGGCTAGCCATTCACTTAGTAATGTTGCCTTTTATGCTTTTTTTTCAGAGGGGGGGGGGGTTATTAATATAATTAATTTAAATTTAATGTCAGTTTAGAAATATAACTTCATGAACCAATCCTGTCCTAATCCTTTGATAGCTTCTGGTTATCAGTTATGACACAGCTACAAGGTGTGGACGCCTGTTTGCCTAGGTCTTCTAGTTTAAAGGAACTTTGTGATTACATAATCGTTATAAAAATATCTATATGATGATCATGATCCTTCTCAAATTGTAAAATTATTTAGATGTTTTGACAGATGAGGTTTGCCTTAAACTACATTAAATCCGTTTGTAACACACAAGTTCCCATGGATGACATATGGAAGAAATATTTTTTCCAGGGGCATCAAAACCCAAAACAGGATTTACATTTCTATCTCTCGGCTATTTTCAATTGTACAGTCCTTGTGAATTATAGCCAGAAGAAGTTACAAGTGTTTATTATATATATATTATATATATATGATGATAATTTATACTTAGATGCCTTATTTTGTAAAGTTATTAAATTTGATCATTTTATATCATTTTAGATCTCCAGGGGAGAGGGGCTTGTTTTTTTTTTTTTAAACAAATAATTTCTTGCCGAGTTTTGGTGAATAAGTTGATTCTTTCCTGTGACTTTGAAATAAATAATATCTGGTGGGGTCTGACCTCAGTTCAATAGCTATCACACATTGGCAATTAGTATAATTAGGGTTACCTGATCATACAAGGTGATTCAAATGCAGGTGATTACAGATTTGAGTGATGTGGTAGTATAGTATAGCATTAGTGGGATTATTGGACCATTAGAAGTTGTGCATCCTTGCAGATTTACAATTGGAGACCCAGAATTATTAGAAACTTAATGAAATTGACTGCTCTAACACATAGCCCACTGAATACTATGTGGGAAAACCTGGTAACATATGAGGAAGATAGACATAATCTATATCATATATCATTTGCTTTGACTGGACATTACATACAGAGGTTTGTTTTGACTTATGAACCCCATTCATATCACATAACATTGGACCCAGGAAGGTAAATTGACCCAAAGAAAGGCTCATGACTAGGAATGCAAAAGGGAACAATAATAAACTTGTGGTATTCAATGTCATGCACTTCAAATGACAGAAATTAAGCAAATATTAAATACCATGAAGTTTTCACTACGGAAGGCAAGAAACAAATAAATAGGAAATAAATAAATAGGACAGTTTCAATTCAATTCAATTCAATTCAATTTATTTGGACCAAAGAATATTAAAAATTACATTTGGCTGGCTGACACCAGGTGGTGAATTTGCCACTTGCACCAGAATTTAAAAGTTCACTACATGTCCACGGTTTACACATTTAAATAAGACAATACAATTAATACTAAAGGTTATTTTAACAATATCTAGCGTTTTTGAGAGAGATGAAATGAGGAATGAAATGATGACTACTGCTTACCTCCCTGTGTGTGTAAAAATACAAATATGAGATTGGAGACAATCCCTCCTCTCATTTCTATAAATAGCAAACCATGTAGTATCTGTTCTTATTTTATGCTCAATATCAAAAAATTGGCTGACGCCCCGTGCTGGACCATGAACCACTTTGTCCCCCCAGATACGGGAGAACTGGGGGATCCACGGCCAAGCAAGAGGGTGCCCAACTGACTCACATACTGTCAAGTAAATAAGCCTTTAGTCTAGTTTTGAATGTGTGAAAACTGCATTTATGAGATAGGGTATCATCGGTATTATTCCACTCTTTTACCCCTTGAAATCGGATTGTTTTCTGATATCCTGCTAATTTACAAGTTGGTACCTTAAGTTTATATTTTTGTCTCGTGATCCGTGTTGTTAAAGCAATATTGCGATGAAACATTGTGTTGAATATAACTGGGAGCATGTCTTTCATAAATTTAAACATAAATAAATTAATTTTGTATCTATACACATTTGGTAAGTTCAAGACCTTCAGCTGTTTAAACAGGGGAGATGATTCTGCTTGAAATGGGCTTGATGTTATTATCCGTACAATCTTTTTCTGTAATTTTGCTAATGAATTTGTATAAATCTCAGCAGCTTTACCCCAGACTTCTATACAGTATGTATAATGAGGATATATAAAACTGTAATATAATGTCAGCAACAGGCAATGGTTTAAGGTTTTGCGAGCTTTAATTAAGATTCCAACTCCTCTTGCTATTTTTGTTTTTAACATCATTATATGCCTGTCCCATTTGAGTTTAGAATCAAGTATAACACCAATAAACTTAGTTTGCTCACAGCAAATTATAGGTTGCTGATTAATTTTGATATCTTCTGTTCTTATTATGGGTCGTCTTGGGGAACTAAAAATCATGAAGTGAGTTTTCTCTATGTTCAAAGAAAGTTTGTTAGCATTGAGCCATTCTGCTACCTTAGCAATTTCTATATTCATTCTTTTAATAGTCTCATCAACTGATTTACCTTTTAAGAATAAATTTGTATCATCAGCAAAAATTATTGGCAAAAGAATATCTGAGACATTAACAATATCATTAATATAAATTAAGAACAGGAGTGGACCTAAAATAGAACCTTGCGGTACGCCGCAAGTTATTGTTTCTTTTGCTGAGTCTATATTGTTGAATGAGACATATTGTTGTCTTGAATGTAAGTAATCTTTCAACCAATCTTGCGCAATACCTCTTATACCTAGTTTATGCAGCTTGTCTAATAAAATTTCATGGTTAACAGTGTCGAAGGCCTTCCTAAAGTCTAGGAAGACCCCTACAACAATTTCTCCATCATCTATTGCCGACATAATATTATCTATCAATATTATTAAAGCCATATTAGTGCTGTGATACTTTCGAAAGCCAAACTGGTATCGGTATAGCGTATCATGCTTGATGAGAAAAGCGAGAAGCCTATTATACATAAGTCTTTCCAGAATTTTTGATAAGACAGGCAATATTGACACGGGGCGGTAGTTGGAAATTTGTTTACTATCATTGCTTTTATACAAGGGGACAACTTTAGCTATTTTCATGCTGTCTGGGAAAGAGCCTTGTGTTAAACATAGGTTCGAGATGTAGGTGATTGGTTTCAGGTAGTTCTTAAAGGTACACTTCAGGACTTTAGAATGTATGCCATCCCAGCCCGGGCTTCCTTCTTTAAGCGACTTTATAATATTTTCAACCTCTCTGTGATCTACTGGGTTTATCACTATTGAATTAGGATTGGAGACTTTTATGTAATCCATCGGGTTTTTGTTAGATTGTGGTATCTTATCAGCCAATTTTTTCCCTATCTGAATGAAATATTTATTGAAGGCTTTGGCAATTTGTGAATGATTGTCAGTTTCAGTATTGTGAATAGAAAAATTGGTTGGGTATTTGTTGGTTTTCTTTTTGTTTATTACTTCCTTGATAACCATCCACAGCTTCTTCGAGTTAGTCTTATACTTATGCAAAAGATCTGAATAATGGTTTCTCTCTGATATGCGAAGTAACCTTTTTAGATTAGTTTTAAACACTTTATATTTCATACGGTCATTTTCGCATTTGGACTTCAAGTACTTAGTGTACAACTTGTTCTTCGTCTTAATGGAGTTTTTTAATCCATTTGACAGCCATGCCTTTTTATTCAGATAGCATGACTTCACTCTTTTAAATGGAAAACACAGATAATAAAGTTCACAATATTTTTTGTAGAACATGTCAAAAGCAGCCTCTCCAACAGATTCCTGGTAAACATCATCCCATGAGACCTTTTTTATCATGTTGGTAAATTTGTCAATATTACCACTAGCATAGTCTCTTTTTCGTATTGTCATTGCAGCTTTTTCAAAATTTGACTCCCTGCCACCACTTACAGTGAAAACTGGAAAGTGATCAGATATTTCAAGGAAGAAAATACCATTGAGCATACCATCTTTTAGGATATCATTAGTATAGATGTTGTCAATTAGTGTTGCTGATCGTTCAGTGACCCGGGTTGGCTTATTTATCAATGGAAAGAGACCAGCCGAATAGATACATTCAAGAAATTCTGAGCTAAGAAGGTTTTCATTACTCTCAAGTAAATCAATATTAAAGTCTCCAAGGAAGTATATAGTCTTTTTCTCATTTTTTAGTTCGTTTAAAATTTTAGAGATAGCTTCATTAAATTTTTGGAGATCAGTATTTGGAGGTCTATATATAGCAGCAACCAGAAAATTCTCAGAAGAAACATTTGATATCAATTCAATGAGAAGGCATTCTATATGGGAATCGGAAATACACAAGTCATTCCGTCTCAAAAAATCAACTCCACTTTTTACAAATAGGGAAACACCACCTCCCCGTTTCGCTCCTTGACGACATAGGTATTCATGATTGTAGCCATTTAGTCCATAACAGTCAACATTTGATTCATTTAACCATGTCTCCGTCATAGCTATCACTGAAAATTTGAAATGTACTGTTTCCAAGAACTGTTCAAAATTATCAATGTTTTTCGGAATACTACGAATATTGAGGTGTATACAAGAGAAAGAATTACTGCCCAATCTCATTCTTTCTATTACCTTGTTAAACTTGTCCTCTAAGAAATACTCACATTGGTTTATATTATCCACACATGTCATATCATTGAAGTATTGTAGGTCTGGGTCACAGTCAAAGGTAGGCAAGTTAGGATTGTCAGTATTCAATTCAAATGGATTAAAAACTAGTTCCTGTAATCTTGCATAGGGAATTTTATTCACGGTCCAAAATTCGGATAATCCTTCCAAGAATAGATTATCTTCAGAGATGTGATTGAAGGGGAAAATTTCAGATGAACAATTGACACACAACCATTTATCAGCTTCTCTATTAACGTATATGCTATCAGTCTTTGAGACCATAGGAAGACATTTCAGATGGAATACATTCAGGCAGATACAACATTTCAGTGTCACTGAGTGCCTCAATATCCGATTATTACAAACTTTACAATTATCTATCATCATCAGTGAACACAGTATATTTCACATACTGATTAGATTTCTTGTCATAAAAATATAGAAATGAGATAAGATTTAGCTTCCAATCAAAACTAGAGGGAGAAATACTTGTAATGTAGCACGTAAGAGGCAAACAATTTCTAAGTTTCAATTCATAATCCAGATGAGTGATGCGATGAAAAAATGCTGTAATGAAGTAGATTAATACCATAATTTTGAAATACAGGTGTTAGCAAAAGGTGAGTACTATGCCCCCAGCAACTTATAAATTTTATCATCCTACCCACAATAACAAAACAAAAAATTAATAAAAGCTGATTATCACTTTAAATGTTGCTGCACATACCTTTTATTTTAGAGAGTCAATAAACAGGTACAGACAAATCGAAATATATTGATAGTTATGATGTACCAAAAAAATTTATCGTTTAGTGTACTTCTTAGCTCCACAAGCAGCTTTCCCATGCGGTTTTTTCCTGGCCATGGTGATATGGTGGCCAGCTTTGATGTCAAGGAAACACCAGTACCCCAGTACTTATCATTTCTACTGGACTCTGCAAGAATTCTATCACCAGTGTTGATGAGGAACTGGCGTGGTTCATCATTCTGGCGGAACTTGTGATAGAGAGCCTTTTGCATAATTGTATCACACTGCTGGTGCCAGAGATTTTTGTCAATTTTCACCTGGTCACCTAGGAACTTACAACGTGAGGGAGACTCTGCCTTCAAGATTTTTTCAGCTGTAATTTCATCATTTGCAAGCACAGCTTTAGAATGCTGAAAGAACTGCTCCGAGCTGTGGAATTTCTGACCATCTATCACAATTTGACATTCATGAAAGTTAGACAAAGGACTAAACTTCGAAAAGAAAGCCAAACAAGAATCAGTCTTTCTCTCAGCCAAGTTTCGAGGTTTCAGTTCCTCAGGGAGATTGTCAAGTGAGTCAACATCATATACAGCTTTTTTACCATCAAGATATTTAATATAAAGTTTGTCAACCTTCAAGTTCGCTGTGTGACCTTTTCCTCGAGCAGCCAAAAGGGATGGAGTAAGAGTTCTTCTGCGATGATTAACTTCCCTGGGGAAGTCTTCCTCCATGAACGTATTGGAGTCCTTTAGTTCTGCTTTTAAGTTCCAAACTTTCTCACGGTCTCCATGGCAATCAAACTTAACAAATATAGGACGAGGCCTTGAGTTTCCCTGTGTCTTTAGGACCCCAAGTCGATAAGCTTCAGATATTTTTATGTCATTCTCATTTGTCATCTTCACATCAGTTTATTTTTAAAGATGTCACAAACAGTTTTTTTACAGTCTTCGTTGGGGGTTTCAGGGACTCCTTGAAAGATAAGATTGTCTGTTCCTGAATAACAATCCAGAGAAATCATCCGTTCAAAAACAGTGTCATACTTGGATTGGAGTTTCTGAATTTCTGATTCAGTAAGTGTAACACGAGCATCCATAGTTCCAACGGTGTCCAGCACATTTTCCAGAGATTTTTCAATAGAGGAAGTAGAATTTTTTAACTGCAGAACTTCGCTTTTTAAATCTTTGATGTCTCCATGAAGCGAAGTTACAGTCTGAGTCAGCTTTGTAAGCTGTTCTGATAAGTCCTTCATAGTCATTATGAGGATACAATCACACAGGTTGTCAACAGTTCACAGAGTAATATTAATATAAATTAGTAATGCAAGCCAATGTTCAAAATGTATGCCAATGTTCAAAAGTTCATTTTTTCACAGAGAGTAAATAAACCATCAATAATGTGTCAGTTAAACATTTGCCGGGAAGAGAGGATAATGAAAATCACACCAATATAACCATGAGCAACACAACAACAAACAGTCGACTTGTGAGAAACAACAGTTTTCCTCTATTATACCTGAGTATTGCGTATACTATAATATTATGGTTGGCAGAACAAATAATCACTCAATATGCACACTCAATATGCACAGAAAATTATATCAACGAAAACAAGTTTGAACAGTGAAATTCAGCATTTGCTCAGATCAAATTTCAACCAGATGGGTACATTTTAACGAAAAAACATCAATCTGTACTGAAGTTTGAATCATTTTGAAGGACAATGTATAAGTGCTTCTCAGTTGAAAACCGGTGTTTTCAAAAGTAATACTGCAAAAGTTAGAACAATAGTGTGTTAATTAAAATTCAAATAATGTTATGAATAACAAGAAAAAATTCAAAATCAGACTTTTCAACATTGCCTAAAACAAGAGAATTTTCCGCACATTTTGGTATATGAAACTTGCTGTTGTACTTCCGTGCGGGGTTCATCCAGGAAATTGGTCTCCAGCTGCTCTGCTAATAGGTGCATCATCTTGCACAGCTGTCTACATGCAATATCTTGCAGTTGTGTAGGTGCATTATCTTGCACAGTTGTCTACACATGCAATATTTTGCTGTTGTGTGTAGGTGCATCATCTTGCTCATGCAGTTGCCTAAATTGCAATATCTTGCACAGTTGTGAAGATGCATTATCTAGCACAATTGTGGACAAGCAATATCTTGCAGTTGTGTAGATGCTATAGATCTTGCATGCAGACTGGTGTGCTGGATAGTGCATGTAAACAACTGCCAGATCTTGCATGTACACTAGCAATGTGCTTGATAATACATGCATGTGCACTGGAACAGTGTAACACTAGTACACAAGGTGAATGTCCAATATGATGCTATATATATAACTCCCATGGATGGATGGATGATTGTGACTTTACGTCCTGTCGTCCTGTATTTATGTACATGGTATAGGCAATTAAGGACGGGGCAGGACACGGCAATGAGGTAAAGAATGATTGAAACAGCCGTCCATCATAAGCCCAGGTGACATGACAAGAGCTTGATTTGTACCAGCGATTGGCAGCCCATGAGACTACGGCTATACCAACTTTCCCCCTTGTTTCATTTTTAAAAATCAATGCTACACAAATTGAAATTTTCCCAACAATAATGACGTCCATGTAAAAGAATTAATTACTCCACTGCAAAACCAGCTGCCGTCATGTGTGTGTGTAAAAGGACAATTTTCTGTATTCACAATGGTAATCTTGCCATAACAATAATAAGAGACTAAAAGCAGAGACAGACAGACAGACAGTTTTTCTTTTTGCCATAGGAGAAAATACAAAAGATGGTACAATAATTCACGATTTTGCAAAAAAAATTGGCACAGGCGATGCTTAATTTGCCTAAAAAAGGCGCTATCTTAAGCACCCCCTGTTGAAATTGAGAAATGTTAAATTAATTAATTCACAATCACAGCAGAGAACTGATGGCAATATATAATCAGATATAGATAGAACATTTTGTTGTCAGTAATTTAATGATCATGTGGTAAATTGGGTCGGGGAGGGAGGGGGTTTGTATTTATGACTGACATATATAGCAATTAACAATATGGCATTCATCTTTATAAAGATTAATAAGAAATTTTTTAAAGTAGGAGGCAAAACCAAACTCACTGTGAGTATCAACTTTATCAATTACTTTAGATATTTATATGTTCTTATGGATATCAAAAAAGTATCAGTTATTCTTAGATATTTATATGTATTTATGGATATTAAAAAATTATCAGTATCTCGAGATCACCATACTTTGTATATAAACAACCTAGTCTAGCTGGTTTACACTTGCACCAGGAACCATCTTGACACAACTTGTTTTTTTTTTTCATGTGAAAAGGGAACCATTCTACTTTTTGTCACTCCACTCAATGCATGAAATATTCTAGGATCTTTGCTATCATTATGATTGAATAATAATCATATTTGCGTTCCAATGAGGTTCCAAAGAGGTTTATAGCATCAGCCGGGGCACACTGGGACCCAGGCCACTATGGGACAGCGGGGTTTTCTTGGTTCCTGGTAAGGTATATGATATCGTAGTGCTATCATATCTTGTAATTTCACATCCTGATGTTTCTATCGTTTTATTGACAATTTACAGCCACACGCAGAAGTATGGCGAGGAAAAGTTTGTTTTCCTACTACATGTACTAAAGTAAATTCAGAGGGGTTCAATTCAAACCATTCTGTGGACAAACCCTGAACAATGAGGCTTTCTCAATGCTACATTGTAACGAACAGTTATGAATTGCTCTACTGATAAACACACTCACTGGTGTCTGAGAAATCAGCATTTGGTGTAAAAGTCATATCAGGGCTGATTGGGACAGTGAATACGGGACACATTGGGACGCACTTTACATGGCAGAATGTCAGTGTCCAAGTCAACTGAATGACCTGGGGAAGCACATAATAGGTAATCAGGCCACAGTGAATAGAGGCATAGTCCTAGTGGATTACCATGCTCTGTGAACAATTTATCGCAAAGCACTGTGTGTTACTTACATAGATGCCCGCACCCAGAACATTTTATGTTAAATTTTTAAGACTGTTTAAAGTTATTAACTATTGGCATTGCAAGGTGTTAATGCACTGTTTATAGTCTTAAGCACTACTTATCTGTTATATCTAAAATCATATTTTAATTGATGTCCCAATGTGCCCCTGTCATGTCATAATAATTTGCAATAATATCATGAATATTGTGAAACAATTTGACCAGCCAATTTTAAAGTGAACTGTACTAATTTTCATTAAGAAATCCTGAATACATAATAACCTTTAGACTTTATAGATCCATATTTTGTTTTTGATTATGGGAAGCCCCTGTAACCTGTACCAGTTTCCCATGTCTTTTGTTTATTTGAAATGTTCTATACAATTGATCATGAGCTATATGTCTAAGATATTATAAATTTAGATATTAAAAAAGTCTTGCATGAGGATAGTAATGTGATGACCTTTGGGCTAATATGCATGGGACTATTGTAATATTTTGCATTAACGGTTATGATTTAAAGAGTTTGCCATTCTCACAGTGAGTTTAGTATAAATTTTTGTGGCAGCCTGGACAAAATTAAAGACATGTAAATACGTATTAGAGCAAGTATGATTCATATATAATATTATGTTATTCACCGCGGGAGAGGGAATATGTGATTTATCACCCAAGGGCTTTAGCATACAAAGGCCTATTCCCGATCCCATGGTGAATAACCGGCTTACACAAACAGTCAAACAGTCAAACATGAGACGACAGGTGAATAACAAAGAATAGGGGATTTATCGGAGTGAAATACAGACCTGTTTTTGATTGGCTGACAGAGATGCTCACAAAATTTCTGTCTTGAAGAAACCAGGCATGGGTTGCTGAAGAGTACTTTGCAACAGACCCCCAGACCCACAGTCCATACGCTGCTTATCTAAAGTTGCTCAATGTTATTCCATGTGATGGGATGAGTTCAAAACTACAAGATGCTGTCGATACTTACAAAATGTAATATTTACGGAACTGTATGGTCATGGTGTAATAAGGAACAGCAGAAACAACTACTTCTGATTTCTTAATGGAATCAGGTAAGTATCCAATTGAAGCCAAGGCCAGACGTATTTGATTTCTAGCTTATTGTTACCGCCAATATCCACTACTGTGCCCAATAGGCCTATTGGGCATGGATATTAGGCCTTTGGGCAAAATATAGGGTCTTTGGCAAATTATGGGGTCTGTGGGGAAACTATAGGGCCTTTGGGCATTACGACTCCTTTTGGACTTTCCCAAAGTCATCGCATCCTTCAAAATATCCACGAGGCCTTTAGGCAAAATATAGGTCATTTGGGCGCATGCTTAAATCACTCATTATCGCTCACTCCCAACCATTGTGGATTTTGGAAAAGATCTTATGCTTTGGATACATGCCCAAGTCACTCGCAATAACTCTTTTATAATATTGTAGATTGTGACAAATATCAAACTTTGGATGATAGTGAACTGACCAATGGGAATACGCCGAATATCTTGACTAATGAGAATCAACCCTAATATCCACAGTAGGGGGCACTGTAGTTAATAGTTTGTCCAATGAGAATGCCACCTAATATCCTGTCCAATGAGAATCCGGCCAAATATCCTAGCCTATGACAGTCAAGCCTAATATCCACAGAGCCATGATTAGCCAGTGGATATTAAGCTGCATTCACATTGGACACACTGAGAATTCAATGAGATTCCAATCTAATAGCCAACAGCCAATGAAAATTTAGCCTGATATCGAATAGGCTAATAGTCAATTTAATAGGCTCTTCGGTCAAAGTCAAAAGACTAAGCCCAAATGACAGTCTTTTGCGGATATTTATGGATATTTGTGAGTGATTATAAATGCTTTGGGCATACACACTTATCGGTTTGACCGATCCAACATATTTTCTACCTTTGGAAAAAAAAGAAAGAGCTTACCCACACATTGTAAAAGATTGAGATCAGAGTCTTATTTTCTGTCCCACTGAACGATGAAAGAAAAGCGCCTCGAGAAGATCCTAGAAGCTATTATATTAAAGATCAATTATGTTTCCATGAAAACTCACAGACTAAAAAAAAAAAAATGCATTGAATATAGTTTAAATGATATTCATTCTTTCATAACAGAACTAATGGCAGATTCTCTCGAGATCAGGGTTTTTGAAACAACTGATTTATTTGAACAATTCCAGGGTATATGTCAACATTGGACATACATTATAATCAGACAGTGCATTAAATCCTGTCTTGATTTTATGTATAAATCACAGTATACATTTACATATTATGACGTATATAATACACAACATGTACCTTGTATGTACATAGCCCCACAATTTCCTAATAAAACCACAATACAGCCTGTTTCATCTATTTGAAGTTATTATAGGAACTATTTGATTTGATTCAGTGGGCAGCTTATCACAGTTCACATGCATGGTGTGTAATTTATTGACTTTTCATTGAAAAGAGGTAGCTTTAAATACCGGGGCAAGAATTGGTAACAGAAATCAAATTTTGTATGAACAGCGAAAATTTATATTGCTCCATAAAACCAAAAAAACAACAGCACTTCTGCCACAACACTGTTAAATATTAAGGTTATTAAGGACAGACATAATTGATCTTCAGCTTCTCTGATCTTCTCAAGGCACTTTTTCTAGGGTTGGTCAGTAGGACGAATAAAAAAACTGTAATCTCAAATTTTTATGTCAATTTAATAAAAATTGTAGGAATGCGTAATTTTTCTTGTCACGTAGGAAATAATCAATCCAAGAAGCTAACAATTAATATGTCTAAACATTACAGTTATCTAAAATAACCCTTCGCATGTGCAAAAAATTTTCACGAGAACTCCTTAATGGACCCTGAATAAAGTGCCTTTAGAATTTGTGATTAGAATGTTATTTCTTATACCATCTAGAAAGTCAGCACATTATAAAGAATATCTGAGTTCCTTATGGATCTTTTTTAAAATGTCACAGATAGAACGTTTTGATTCTTTCCTTTAATTTGCTACAAACTTTAGGGTTCTAAATTGAACATTATCCTATATTGACTTTTTTTGGTTCTGTATGGAACCTTGCGGTCAGCCAATAATTAACCTGTGTCAAATGGAACCTTTGGTTCTATATAGAACGTATGGGAGCTCTTTTTCTTTGAACATTATCCTATATTGACTTTTTTGGTTCCATATAGAACCTTGCGTTCAGCCAGTAACCCATGGATTCCAAACGGAACCTTTGGTTCTATATAGAACCCTCTGGAAGCTCTTTTTCTCTGCACTCTAAAAACAAGTGTTTAAGAAACAACACTAAAATAAACACTTTTTTGTTACACTTAATAAACGCGTGAAAGTGTTTATGATTTTTAACACATTTAAGTGTTTTTGATTTTAAACACATTTAAGTGTCTTTGATTATAAACACGAAAACGCTTTAATAGCTTGTTACACTTTATTAACACTAAAAAGTGTTTATAACAATAAAAGTGTTTGATCTTCAACACTCGATGTTTTCCCAGGATGACTGCAGAGAAGGTGTTTATCATATTAAAGTGTTAAACCAAAAGTGTTTATAATTAAACACTCTGGTGTCGCAGTATAAACACATTGTTAATGTACATCACAATATCAGTTGTTCAGCTGCTGTCTGAATAAATCACAAGGTTGCAATAGTAAAATCAAGTAACAATTTATTTTTAAAAAACAGTACAAATGAAAATATAGATTTAATTGAATTTAAATACTTCATAATATTATGTAATTAAACTAACTATCCTCATTAACTTCAAAAGGCTACTTGTAATAACCAGATGATGACTGCTAATATTAATGATGGAAGGATGGACAGGTGGTTGGGGCTTTACGTCCTGTATTTCTGCACTCAATAGGCTACCAAGTGAAGAGGTCACAGCAATGAGGCAAATGTTAATTGAAATAGCTATGCAACATAGGCCCAGGTGACCCGAAAAGAGCTAGATTCAAACCCTGGACCAAGCAATTACTAATGCCACTTAATGTATTTACACAAAAAAAACTGGATGGTATATATTTGTGCCTGCCCTCCCTCGAAAGTGCATTTTAATACATGGGATGTTGGAATGGATTAACTATTGAAGCTTAAATTCTTTTATTTGACACTTTCAAGGCACCATTAGATAATAAGTCATCACAAGGGCTGGATTTGTATTAAAGTTTGGGATAATTTAGCCCCCTTTGAAAGCCAATGAAAAATGACAAGGAAATAGATAGTTTGTGTACATATTTTATTCTTCAATTGAGCACTGACACTGAAGGATATATTCAATAATTGTGTAATTATAAAATAAAACCTTGCAAAATTCTCAAAGAAATTCAACAATTGGATCATATTCCCAATGAACTGGTGTTTCGTACTACTGCATTTGAATTCCCCCCCCCCCCATCTTACCATAATGTGATGAAACATGGAAGACCTTTTGGTTAGTACATTGGTGTACAGTCAAAATCTTACCATGTCATCATTTTGTCTGCATTTTAATGGTATCCCGTTACTCCACGTGATAATCCATATCATTGATGTAATGCTATTCAAAAATGTTTTGATTCTCAATGCAATCCATTTAGGGGGTGCAGAAAAAGTGACAAATTCTCACATAAGAGTCAAATTTCTTTTTATAGCACTTTAAATGTGTTTCTTTGAAAATGGATATGACTATTTTAGAATACAATCAAATGATTGTTTTAACATTCAAGAAGCTAACCAAATGTTACTGGATAGTCAAGGTCCTTAACACAAGAAGTGCATTGCCTCTGTAAAAGCTTCAAATATGATTGCGACAGTGATTGTCCCTCAGCATTCCATTTGAGAAAGTGACTGGAGTGCAAAAATATGGAATGAGATGTTCCCAGATCGAGGAACCTTCTTCAGTGTTACGTCACTCTTGTCAATATTGTCCACCTGCAAATGTATGAATCATAGTTTACTATTAAATGCTTAGGCATAATATATCATGAATATTGACATAATATCTCATCATACATAATTTTCAGAAATTTACTGAAATGGTGAAAAAAAATAGGAAGTGCATCTATGCAGATCTTTAGGGAATCGTGTATGCTTTCAACTTATTTTGCAGAAGAACTGTTCAGGGATAGTGGGGACCAGACAATAGTTTAAAAATGTACCCCATAAGATCAGAATAAAATAAACCAACAATTTAATGGCCAACCTAAACAGTGTTCAAGTGACACTAAGTCTTGGTAAATTAACTTATATGAAAGTATTAGATGTATCAAAAGCAAAGCCACAGAACCAGGAGATTATAAACATAGGTATTATGACAGGCATGTTAACCAAATGTTAATTATGCTAAATATTTACCTCCAAGACTTTGTGGCTTTTTCTTTCATTTTTCTCCTTTGCTTTATGTTGCAGCTGTCTTTTTGTCAGATCTTTTTGGGTCCAAATTGCTGTGGAAAGAAAAAGTTACAAAATACAAAACTGCAATGAACAACTAAAATATCTTAAAATATATTCGGATGGATGAATGTTTGGGGCTTTACGTCCTGTATTTATGCACTTGGTAGGCTAATTAGGACAGGAGCAGGGCACGGCAATGAGGTGAAGGATGATTGAAACAGCGGTCCAACATAGGCCCAGGTAACCCGGCAAGAGCTGGATTCGAACTCTGGACCCAGTTATTGGCAGTCCAGCACGCTACCGCTAGACCAACCCTCCCCCTTTTAAAGATATTCGGAAAAACTAGTTAGGGCCTTAATTGGATATATAACAGAAGACCTCCATCAAAAATCCCTGAAAAAAAAAAGTCTGAAGTTCCTCCAGATGCACAGCATGCCCTTATAAACAATCATATGCCCATCCCCTCCTAATCCAGTTCATCCCAAAATTTTAAAATATGATTAAATAATATGATCACAGTTTGATGGTTTGAAATGTTAACAATTACATGTGTTTATAAAGATGGTTGATTGATGTTATCAAAATAGCGTTACCTTAATATAATGTGATATTTACCTCAGTGACTTGCTAGATACAGTGTAGATGCAAACTTTATATTATTTTGGTTTGCCTCAAATTGTAGCTGGATTCTTCCAAATATATTTATCACACTCGATGAATTGAGTCCAGATATCTGCTGAAAATAAAATAAGGTTGTCTCATGATTTTCAAATAAATTTGGTAAAAGTTATAAACACCAATGAAAATACAGGGCACATATGGCCCCAACTTCCCCTATCTCTGCCCATTCCCCAGTGCACAGTGCAGAAAATATATTACATGTGTTTGAAATCTAGAAATTATTTATGCTGTGTACAGATACTGCCATTAACATGTTCTTCTTAGCAAACGTATGCATGTATAGTGTACATAAATACCATTTAATCAAAATGTAGTCAAATACCTTTCTTTGCTGTTTAATAAATAGCATTCAAATATATCATTTTAAGTTGTGCTTACCAGTTATAAGCTACTTCAGTGAAGACTTAAGTCACAATGCATGCCTTCTAATCTGTGTTAAGTACAGAAAGCTGTGATTTTATGGTCGGTCGCTTGTGATGTTGTTTTAAATTGTCTGCCTCCTTAAAGATTAACACTAGAAGTGTTTATCTTGCAAACTTGCAAAAACACTATGTGTTTAAAGAAATTTTCATTAAAAATAAATAATAGGGGAGACCGGGGCTGGTTGTCACAGGGCAGGTTGTCACACTTTTTATTGCACTAAACTATGGAGTCACACAGCTCAACCAATCATTGTTTTTTGCTTTTATAACCCACTGGAGTCTTTTTGAAAAATCTTGACCCCTGGAAGGGAGTCTGGTAGGCACAAGGACTGTTAAAAATTTCCTGTCACGAAAAGTAATTTTTTACCTTTAACTTGCATGCAATGCTAGTCTTTATCAAATAGTTGTTGAAAAAGATACAGTTAATACACTTGCCATATAAACATTTTTTTAAATCATCATTAGAACAAATAGTGAAAATTTTGATAACAACGGCCTTGGTCACCCGTTTTTGGAATTTTCATCAGTCGGGGCAGGTTGTCACAAAAAGGCGGGGCAGGTTGTCACACTTTTTGGAGCTGGTTGTTACCTATTAGGACCAGGCTTTTAAACCAAAAAAACTAACACAAATATAAATTTGTGCTTTATACATGAGCATTATTGATGACTGAAGATGTATGCAGATATTGCAATGTGTTTAAATAAATCGATTTCAAATTTATATGTAAAATTTTCCAAAAAAATCGTAAAAATCCTACTCCGTATCAGAATGCTTTCCTACTGATTGGTAAGCCTTCATTTGCAGCACTCTTGTACACAGTAGCATGTTTGTTAAGGTCTTCACTTGGCAAGTAAAGGATTCCTCATATGTCCAAAATAACTTTTCTTGGTCAAGATTTGCCCTACAGAGTTCCACTTCCTGCGTTCGAGCTCATAACCAAAAGTGTGACAACCTGCCCCGAGAGTGTGACAACCTGCCCCGAAAGTGTGACAACCTGCCCCGAATTCTGAATTTTAAAAAATGTCCAATATCACATCAAGATTTCGATTGATATAGGTATATATTCACCAGATAGGTTTAAGTCACCCCCCTTTTGCCATTCATACAGAATGGCAGTGCTCCTGCATGCTTTATATAGAAATATAGCATGTTTAAGTTTTACACACTGTGACAACCTGCCCCTGTGACAACCAGCTCCGGTCTCCCCTACACATTTTCTTGCACTTGGGAGCATTCAAACAAAGATAAAAGACAATATCCCACAATAGGCAGTGAAGTTCTGGCAAAATACCATGTGATTCACACCATGTGGTTCATCGTTGTGAACCACATGCATCTCATTATCTGACGTTGTTATGTAAACAATGGGCAGTGAAGTGATGACGTCACAATGTTTTGACGCTCTGATTGGTCGCTGTGGTTGCTAGGGATCTTTTTGCGGCCATTCAAACAAAATAGTGCCTCTTGAAATTATTAATTATTTTTACTAGAGGTCTATTTTTATTGTGGGATATAAATAAAACTTAATGGGAGTGTGGTTCACAGCAATGAACCTCACTCATGTCAGGTCTGCTGCAGAATAAACACTCGTCCTTCGGACTCGTGTTGTATTCTTCCGCGACCTGACATTCATGAGGTTCATTGCTGTGAACCACACTCCCATTAAGTTTTATTATACAATACGCTACCAACAGACATTTTATGACATATTGTCATCTTTTAACCAAAATTTGATCATTAATTTATGAAACCATACATGAGAAAATATTCTAAGTTTGATAAACACTTAAATCTGTTAATGCAGGTAGAAAGTGTTTATTTTCAAACGTGTTTATGTAATTTAACACTTAAATGTGTTTAAAACAGGCGTTTGTTTTTAGAGTGTGGTTGCATGTCGATCGCTGAGCACAAAAGAGACTAAAAAACAGCAGATATAGTGTTTTATGTAGAAGTGCCGAACCACAAGTCTGTGATAGAAACAGAAAGTATAGAAGAAGATCTTGACTGGCGCGGCAACTGCATGTCATTCCAATTTTTTTAAAGGTAAAATTCTGCCGCCTGAGTATAATTTTGGCTCATAATACACGGATGACTGAAGAAGGTGAACAGGTTAATTATTTTTTCACCACTGACCATTGAGGGACTCATAAGGAGGACCCTGGAGCCACTTCGTATGGCAGGGCAGAGCTCTCGCAGTCTTTCTTTTATCGGGGAGCTCGACTCCCTCAATCCCCTGCCATTTCCATCACTGCCGAAAGTAGATGTTGTTCGATTAAACTTAAAGAGTTCCTTATATACCAGAATTATCAGAAATATTGTGAAATGTTACAGTTGCTAAACATTTCGCATCATATTTCACCTTTATAGACATCCATTGTTTTGAAGTACTTGCTTGTCTTCCTAATAACTGTATCAAGCATTCTTAAACAGTTTTAGATATTTTTTCCTGACAGTGTTTTGGTAACAATCTATAAATTGCTACACAATACATTTTCTAGTACCAAACATTATTTGATCGCACGGAATCAATATCAATGAAAGGAAGGCTTATATAGAATATCTTTTTTGTCGCATATTCCAAAACGCATCTAAAATCACTTAGAGTAGGGCGGGGCATGCAGCCCCCCTTAACTTCGAAGTGCAATTTGACCTACTTTTTATGGTCGGTTATTTGAATGCTTATGCTGTCAGGAAGGGATCACTTGACTCTACTTATAACTAGTGAAACAAATGTCTACCAATTCTAATAAAGGAGTAACGGCCATTTTTGTAAAGAATTGAAAATGGCCTTCTTACCCCAACCATTGGGTAAGAAGCCCCCCCTATCATAATCCTATGGCAATTTCTTTTTTTGCGAGCGCATTCAGCTTGAAAGTTATTTCTTGGGGTGGGTTCTTCTATCATCATTTTAAAGGCATTCTATTTACTTTTTCTGAATTTCAGGATTTTTCTGTTCGTACATTTATTTTTAACTATTTTTTGCCCTGCATCAGTTTCGGCCCATTTTTTTCTATTTTAATTAGCTATTCTGTCAAGATTTAAGGTAAAGTACACATTAATAAATGGTTCCTGAAGCAGCCTCGAGGCCCCAGTGAAGGGGGCCTAATGCCCCATACCATGTGGGGCCTCTCGCCCCAAACTCACATATTTTTTAATATGACCTCTATAGTTTGAACTAAAATGCAAAAAACATGATCCAAATCATATTTATGTGATTGTCATAAAGTGAAGCAATGCAGATATCCATAATACTTTTACAAATTTCCAAAGTTATTTCTGACAACCCATTTCAAAGATTTTTTTTGTTTCTTTAATTTCTACTCTGGTTTGGTGATGCTTGCCCTGAAAATTTGTGACGTCACCCAAAAAGCCTCTAGCTTCAATCCTATCAATAAGAAAACACACCAAAAATGTAAGTTTACAAATAACCCTTGCGGGGCCTCTCACTTGACCCGGGCTTCTTGCCCCACCCTACTCTATCAAATAATTTTTCCTATTCTTCGTGTGCAAATACAAGTGCTCTGTCAATAATATGTGGGATGTTTAAAGATTCTATAAGCACATTCTCGAACGGTTTGAGAGTGCACAAGTGGCGATAAGTTTGAATAAATCTCGATACTTCAATTTTGTAATTATTCATAAGAAAAAAGAAGAAATGAGAAAGTTGTTTTAAAAAATTTGATGATGTGATTATGCTGATGCTTTAAACTGGATTTATTTTTTCAAGTATATCAAATGATGCTTGAAATATTTCACAAAAATTGGATTCAAGTTCAATGGACTGCTTACGTGAACTTCGGACATCGCACTTGAAATTGCAAATACCATGTTACATATGCACTTCCTCCTTTGATAGGGTACATCAGACCCTGCTTGCCTCCATTTGGGATTAGTGTCGTGGCCGACTGGGTGTCGTGGCCTAGTGCATAAGGTGTTCGACTGGTACGCGCATTGTCGTGGGTTCGAACCCCAGTCACGTCATGGAGGAACTGAGCAGATCCTCATTATCCTCCTTAAACCATTGTTTCACTCCACCCAGGTGTAAATGGGTACTTGGCTATAGGCAGTGATGGCATGTGGAATGCTGGACTGAGCTCAGGAAGATTCAAGCTTGATCAGGCATGTCAAGGATGTAATTGTAAATGTCGGCCGAGCTCATATAGGATAGCAGACTTTAAACCCAATACATTTACATTTACTAGTTATATGGCAGGCCACAATTGAAGCATTTGGGAATCATTCTTTTCACTGAATGCCACTTATGTCAGTCAGCCATTCAGTGAGTTAGTCGGTCAGTCTGTCTTTCTGTCTGTCTGTCTTTCTGTCTGTAAATCTATTCTTTTAAGTGTGAAAGTCATTCACTCAGTTGTCAGTCAGTCAATTTGTAAATCTACTCTTTTAACTTAAGGTCAGTCAGTCAGTCAGTCAGTCAGTCAGTCAGTCAGTCAGTCAGTCAGTCAGTCAGTCAGTCAGTCAGTCAGTCAGTCACTCAGTCAGTCAGTCACTCAGTCAGTCAGTCAGTCAGTCAGTCAGTAAATTTGTGATTATATATAGGATATATCTTTTAAAATGCAGGAGAAAGAAAAATGATGTACATTTGGTAACATATGACTCAATACACTGTATTGAGTCATATGTTACAAAATTTACATCTTTTTCTTGAATACACCAGGTGAGACATGTCAGGCGAAAGAGGATTGTACATTTTAAAATCATGTTTGTCTAAGAGATAAGCATAAATTAATTGGTCAATTCAAAGTAAATGTTGGATTTTAATTGACTCATGAATTATTTGGGTCTGTCTGCTTGACTGATAACAGCTCAATAAATATACACCTTCTTCAAAAATCTTGAAAACTAGTAAGTTATAATCTGTAATTCCCCCACCTTCTAGTTATTTTTTCCTCAATTCCTACCCAAGTACAGCAACTTGATGTCTCCATAGATAACTCTATCTGGCCTGAGCCTCTTCATAGTCTATATATCAAGTGAACCAATGATTATTTTAAACAAATTGATATTTTTAAAAATTATAAAAAATACTTCCAATAAAAAAAGAAGAAGTATTTTCATAGACATTGATCAGTTAATAATTAGATAAGGCTATATCTACCCACAGTTTTGAAATACCCTCTTTTCCTACAATGGGATTTTCATGAAATTGCACTCTCTACATACATGAAGTCCTATATTCATTGTAAGTGACATTGTTTCAAATTTGATGACTCAAGCTTTACAGAAACATTTCCTGACTTTTTTGCTCTTGGCTGTTCACAGACATCCCTGTTCTATATAGATGATGTATTCCTCAAAACAAACAATTCATGTCACCCTATTGCTTTAAAAAGATAAATTGACGTCAGGCAATCCTGTTTATAGGCGGAGTTTGAAAAGACTCCCACACTTCGAAATGCCTCACTGGTTTTGAGACACAAAGTTGAATGGAAGGCCAGGAAATATTTATCCATGGGAGGAACATGACACCTTAACGAAGGTTAGGGCTACTGGTGAAAAAGACAAGTACTAACTAAGGAAAGATTATCAACCTTGCATATACTTTCTACAACGTATTTCGATAAGATATAACTGTGGCCAATCATTGAGAATTTGAGAGTGCTGGGTGAGGTGGGGAACCCCCCTTAGTGGGCATCTATCTATCTATCTATCTATCAGTAACGGACGCAGGGGGGGGGGGATGGGGGGGATGCATCCCCCCCCACCAGACCAAAATTTATATATTTTTACATGTTAATTTAATCCGCGCGCATTCGCGGAATGTCGCGAATTGTGCATTCCGCGACGCGATAGGCCGATAGACCCCCCCACCGGAATTTTCTGGATCCCCCCCTGGTATCTATCTATCTATCTATCTATCTATCTATCCATCTATCTATCTATCTATCTATCTATCTATCTATTTATCTATCTATCTATCTAACTATCTATATCTATCTATCTATCTATCTATCTATCTATCTATCTATCTATCTATCTAAGCCATCTATCTTCCCATCTATCTATCCATACATCTATCTAACTATCTATCGATCTATCTATCTATCTATCAATATATCTATCTATCTATCTATCTATCCATATATCTATCCATCTATCTATCTATCTATCTATCTATCTATCTCTCTCTCTATCTATCTATCTATCTATCTATCTATCTATCTATCTATCTATCTATCTCTGTATCTGTCTCTCCATCTATCTATCTATCTATCTATCTATCTATCTATCTATCTATCTATCTATCTATCTATCTATCTATCTATCTATCTATCTATCTATCTATCTATCTATCTATCTATCTATCTATCTATCTATCTATCTATCTACCAATACAATACACCTGTCTACCTATTTTTACGGCATCAAAATAAGATATTCGAGTCATGCATGAAATATCTGCAAAGCAATGCAAATTGAGAAAAAAAACACAATACAAGGCCAAAACTTCCTTACTCAGCTGCTGGGACATGGAAAACACCTATTTCGACAGCATTTTTCCAACATGTATACCTTAAACAAATGTCCTGAAGAATAGATTTCTCCACCCTTCTTAAATAGCCAAAGCGAAGGGATTCTCTAAAGACGGATAATGTACAGTGCAAAGAGTACACAACATACACACAACGTTGCCAGTTGATGGAGGACTCATCTGTTGTGGCGGAGAAATAAATGGTATAGATATTATGTTGACGACAACGTGAACACAACGTTGACACTTTTTCACAATGTTGTGAAAATGTTGCAACAATTTAAAGGTGCATGCAGCATTCATGCTAACATTATACAAATGTTGCCCGAAGTAACAGTCAATAATTGTTTTGTTATACCTTGAATGCAATTCTGACAAAAAAGATAACTTTGGAGAGACAGGAAATTTCTTCATCAAAATTTCAACATTGATCAGGTAGTCAATAGTCATCCAGATTTAAAAGTCATATTTATGATACTATCCACAAGTTCTATTGTTACACCTCAAATGCAATTCCTCTTCTGTGATTGGTCAGAATGACGTCACATGACAGGGATCAGAAAAGACTGTTGCCCTCTCAGAGGGCATCAGTTCACCGAATTCACATTGAGGCTGACTGCTGATCAAGACGGCTGTACAGTAGTTGGTGGTGGAACCAGAGATGTTACCTGAACCTTTTTTATTTGATGAAAATGCAAAAGACAATTTGATCCAAGACATTGTTGCAGCTTCACTTGTTTATTTCAACTGAACAATGTATTTGTGACCATTGTGACGCCACTGTATTGTGATGTTTATAGAGTTGTGACGTCACCATAGTGGGGCTATAAATAGATCACTGTTCTTCACAAAATTAAGTGACAGTAGAACTTGTGGATAGTATCATAAATTTATTTGACTTTTAAATCTGGACGACTGCCTGATCAATGTCAAAACTTTGATGGAGAAATTTCCTGTCTCTCCAAAGTTATCTTTTTTGTCAGAATTGCATTCAAGGTATAACAAAACAATTATTGACTGTTACTTCGGGCAACAGTGCAATCTGTTTGACCCTCGGGAGTGACAGTCACCTTGCTGTTTCCCTCGGCCTTCGGCCTCGTGAAACAGCAAGGTGACTGTACTTCGCTTGGGTCAAACAGATTGCACTGTTGCCCTCGTATCAGTCAACATTTGTATATTGTTATTTAATGTTGTGAAGAGCAATGATCTATTTATAGCCTCACTGTGGTGACGTCACAACTCTATGACATCACAATGGAGTGGCGTCACAAAGGTCACAAATACACAGTTAATCAGTTGAAATAAACAAGTGAAGCTGCAACAATGTCTTGGATCAAATGGTCATTCGCATTTTCATCAGATAAAAAGGGTTTAGGTAACATCTGTGGTTCCACCACCCACTTCTGTACCGCCATCTTGATCAACAGTCAGCCTCAGTGTGAATTCGGTGAACTGATGCCTTCTGAGAGGGCAACAGTCTTTTTTGATCCCTGTCATGTGACGTCATTCTGACCAATCACAGAAGAGGAATTGCATTTGAGGTGCAACAATATATTTTGACATTGCTTCTCTATGTTGTAACAACGTCATTCCTACCATACAATTCAACATAGGCCTAATTTTAACTAAAATTGCAATATCGTTACAACGTTGCTGCATAGAATTGTACTATAATTGTATACAATTATAAGGTTGCTGCAATATAGATGTGCCCATTGGAGAACCGCCTTGCTACAGTACTTATATGTTCCTTCTCTTTGGAGCAAATCCAAGAACTGCCCCAAATCCAACACTCTAACGCAAAATGTGACAATATATAAAGAACCACAGTTGAAAAAAGGTTATATATTTTTTAGGGATCAATTGAATTGAGAAGGTTCAATACTTCGTGGGAAGGCCCTATGATGGAGCTCTGTGCTCCCAGCTTGAGAAAAAGGGGTTCCATTGTGGAAGTTCCGTGCCACTGGATTATCTAAGCGTTGTTTTTGTTTGCTCTTTGAACCTTTTAAAAAAATTGAACAGTGAACCTTTTACTTAGGGTTTCTAACCTATACTAGCTTATATACCTAACTATTTAAATTTCCATATAAAACCCTTTTGTTAAGGGTGAATGGCCAAATACAAGACCTGCTCCAAATCCACGAACTGTCCCAAATCCAAGAACTGTCCCACAAATCTAAGATCCCAATTGACTAATGGGGAATGGACAATTGTACTTTTGGAAAATTGTGGGGTCTTTTGGTAAAATATTTGTCCTTTGGACATTAAACTTGATATGCGGAGGTTATTCTTGCTTTGGGCAAACTTTTTCTTCAGTTCTTTGCTCTTTTTCCCTGCAAGATGTGCTTCCCATGGCTCCATGGGACAAGGATCAAATTTTTGGGCACCTTAAATCACCTGTTATATGGCTAACAAGAACGAACACTCAGAGAGTGTATACGTAGGCCTGCCAGCCTGCCGAGACCTAGGCCTATCTATGTATCTATGTATCTATGTATCTATGTATCTATGTATCTATGTATCTATGGATCTATGGATCTATCTATCTATCTATCTATCTATCTATCTATCTATCTATCTATCTATCTGTCTATCTATCTATGTGTCTGTCTATCTATCTATATATCTATCTATCTAATCATTCGATACCTATGTATTGTATAAGTGAGAATCGTATCTATAAATTTACTCAGGTATCTATCTGACTTTTTATCAATATGTCCCCTAACTTCTACTCGAATAAATTGTTAATCAAGCTGGTGTTTGGTAAATGCATTTTTCCTTATTTCTTCCCTTCTTTCTTTCTTTCCTTCCTTCTTTCCTACTTTATTTCCTTTTTTTGCCCCTTCTTTCTCTCCTTTATTGATGAATATGTAAACACTTGCTGTAAATAATGGCGCGAAAAATGGACACTGTGCAGAATGGTACAGGTATATTTTCAATTAAATAACCAAATAAGTGACGGAGACCATCCCAATTCGAAAAGAGCCTTCAATGACCCACAAGTAAGAATACTACAAGGAACCAGATTCATACAGTACATAGTTTGAACAGGATCTTGTGCACAGCGTCATACAGAGAGCTTGACTCGTCACATAAGCCCTGCTTCAGGCAGGCCTAATAAGTTTAACTATAAGGTGCATATTGTGGATTTTGTCAAAGATCCAACCCTTCGTCTTTTGACACATGTCACATTGGAAGAAGGAAAATCAACAAAACAGAGGAGTGGAAGAAAGGAAAGGTTGAGGAAAGGCATGGGCCTACTGCAAGGAGAACCTTGTAAGGAGGAAGGAATCAGGAGGGATGCATGACATGGCAATCATGGTATAGGAGGGAATTGCCTGATTGGGGAGGGGAAGACTTTTAAAAAGGAGACACCAAGAAAATCAAAGAGGGTAGGAGAGATCAGGAAGGATGAGACATGAAGAACAGGAAGGTTTTAAAATTACTTCAAATAAACGTTTGACTCCGAATGGAACCAACCGCGAGTGGAGTAAGGCACATCATATATTGAAGGATGAAAAAAGGCAAGATACATTAAATTGCAAAAATAATATTACTATATAAAGTTATAAACTATACTTAATTACTGTCTAAAATGACCTGGTTCTGTAACTTCACTTTAATCTAAAATGCTTGATGTCATCTAATGATCTTTCAAATATTTTTTTGAGAGGTAGTCATACAAGCCACTTAGAAAAGCACACTTCTCAGCACAGCACTTGACACAAGTGCTCAACTGTATCATCAAGGCATGGTTTAATAAAGCACTCCAGAAAGAAACATATCAGCAATCAATCATCACAGAGATTACATTTATTTACATCATTACACAATTACAAGCTGATTAACCTCAGATAAAAATAAAACTTTTAAGCAGTTCAATTTATAGGACTGGACTGGTACACGCAATTACCTGAGTTATCGATATGTAATGCGAACTGCAAATGACGAAATGTCCAAAGGCGAAAACTAATATTAACTTTATTCAAATGGTGGGAGAAAAAAAAATCATTGAGCATTCATATCAAATTGCATGAATGAACAGATTAGTAAAATATGTGCAATGCGAAATTTACTATAAAATTAATTTAGGCTGATATAGATGGTTTGGCACCAGTGGCGGATCCGGACAGGATAGTCTAGGAGGACCTGGAGGTGTTTCGGCATTCGCGGTCCCTCCGTCGCTGCGCATTTTCTTCAAATACTATCATTAATATTCAGTGGTCCTGATGGGCTGGGTCTCCTGGGGCCTAGGCCCCCCTGGATCCACCAATCATGTGTTTATGTTTTGCAGTCAATTACTCAGGGAAAGCTGCTATGCACTTGTATTTGTATTCAATAAGTCTGTTGGCCTACCAGTAGTTCTTTTTTGTCGGTAGGTCGGTGAGTCGTTTCGTCAGTTGGTCGGACAGTTGGTCAGTTTGTTCGGCCAGTCGGTGAGTACAATTCGACCATGCACTCAACAGTTCACCAAACAAGCATATTTTGATGATGAGGTATCCTATAGGCCTATATATACGTTTTATTATCTGTCAATCAGTTAGTCAATCAGTCCTAAGCAATGTTTTCTAATATTCAGAGAGATCTAAACAATTAGGAGTTCATGGTTGTCTGAAAGTCATACACAAAGTTCATTAGTAAAGAGACCAGCCTGACTCTGCATATAAAATGCAAGTGATACAAAATATCAAAACATCAAGAAATTGTCACAATTCCAAGACAGCACAGAACCTTTGCTAAAGTGAGGCCAACATTCTCTGAACACTTACAGCCTGAGTGAGTGAGGCGTACCATAAACCCGGAAACTATTTACCAGCAACTTTTGATTGGCTGGTTGCCATACTTGTGTGGTTCAGACATCGGCCACTAGGGTCTAGTACAATAAGTTTGATAGTCCCCAAACTCAGTCAGGCACTTTTATGCATACAATGAAGGTGCCCAGTCCTATATCTGAGCCTTACATTACACACATGGATATGGAATTAAGAGGACAGAAACCAGGCTTTATGGGTAAGTGAATGAATTTGCATACTAATAGCTCATTAATTAATTAGCCAATTAAATTACTTTTTTGGGTTTACAAGATTTTCTGTCACTGTTTGTAGAGTCATTCAATGAAATGAACATAAAGAACAGTTTATTGTGTGGGTTGCATTTATATTTGTGTGCATCATTAAATGAAAGTGAAATGCAATCATTATATTAAATTAGTTAATTATTTTAGTAGATGGTGTCAGTAATATAAATGTCCCTTGCCAAGTGTATATCTAATTGAACAACACTAAAACTTTTATTTCAAAATTGAGCATTGACAGTTTTCTGAAAAACCTAATGAATGAATTTGTGATTAAAGCTTTTTTTGGTCTGGATTCAGCAGTTATCAATATGACAATTAGTTTAATGACTTCAGCATACAACCAATGGTGGGTTATTATTATGAATAAACTGCAAACATGCACATGGGATGATGCCAATTTATGAGATAAGGGGCTCTTATTCTATAAACGCTCTATATATTGGTAATTGATGTGATAATTTGCTTAACACTGTAGATTTGTCCATTGTCATGTCATTGGTTGAAGTGCTGAAGTAACTTCGTCTGCTGGGATCTAAATTACCTTCTAAAAAGCAATGTGCTAATAAAGGTCTGACATTAGATAATAATAGATACATACCAAAATAACTTCGGTGACATCCCAGAAGTTAAATTTAAAGTTAATTTTGTAAACTTTACTTGCTACTAAATTAATAATTACACCATCCCTTTAACATGAGATCAATTTTATTTTAAATCTAAAAAATAAATATCTATCTATCCATCAAATTTAGTAAGAATAATTAGGTCTAATTGTCAGACAGGATATAATTATATTCTAGGATCAATACAGACTTCAAAAACATTTTAAATTTGATAAATTATTATTCTCAAAATAGATACTTCAATTAGCAAACTGAAAATCTGAGGTTTGCATTTTCAAAGTTGTTCCTGCATGATTTGCATTGCTCTCCGACAGTGCATGCATTTCATTTTTTTCCAGGATACATTTCTGATAGAAAACTGACAGAAAAAAATCTGGAATACATATTTGGAGTATTTGTCAGCATATGTTTTGTGAGTTCGGACTCATTAAGAGGCAACCAGTATAGTAGATGTCCATGAGTTTTTAAAGAAATAATTTCTTGCCCCGTTTTGGTTGAAAGTATAAATTCTTTCCAAGCAGTCTTGAAAGCAAAACTTTCTGGTGCCCCCCCCCCTTCGATATGAAAATACCCCCCCTGGAAATTGTGTGCCTCCAGAAACTGCGTGTCGCTCAGATGGCAAGTGCCCACCCCCCCCCCCCACACGAGAACCCCTAGTTAAGCCAATGGTCGCGATTACAAGTTGCAAAAGTTTTCCATTGCATCAGAAAATACTAACGGATTCCATATTCAAGATTAGAAAAAAAAAATCATTTTTGTGTCAAGGCATATTGATCAATGTCAATGGCAGTTTCAAAAATTGATTTATTAGAGCTCTTTGCAAATTGGTGGTCCACAATAAAAAGTAAATTTTCTTATTTTCAATTTGCAAACTGGCTTTGCCACATCATTGACAGTTTTCTATTGGTCTCCTAATCCTCTTATTTGATGAGGTACCTAAAGTCATTTTAGTTTGTTTATTGTCACCTATGGCTGGATATGATAAGCACTGAATCAATTACTGATTAACCATAACTGACACAAACAAAGCATTTTTAAACCAGTGACATCACAAAATCAAATTGAAAGTTAATTTTTAAACTGTTTGGACCGCCAATCTGCAAACAGCTATAAAGCCATACAAAATTGACCTTTAGCTTCTCAGATCTTCTCAAGCACTCCTTCTAGGGTTGGTCAGAAAGGACGATAACAGCAACTGTCTAATTTTTTGTATCCGATTTACAGTCTGCCACTTTTATATAGAAAAGGAGCAGACTGTTGCACTGTGAAAATGGCACTTCGTGTGTCATCACACTGATGATTTGTCATGATCCTATACCCAATACTTTCAATGTTAATGTGATTTAAGGAGACTTATCCCGCTTGTTGGTAACAGCCAAACGAAAGGATTATGCATCTGATTTTCACTCTAAAATCAGTTATGACAAGTCAAAAGGCCTTCTTTTGATCATGACTAATCAAACAGCCACTATGTTTCCCATGTTAAAAGTAGAGTCATCGGCTATCATGAGTCACTAAGCGCATTTTTCATAGTGAACTGGTCCTCTTTTATATCAAAGTGACAGACTGTAATAAAAGATTGTGAGTACCTTTTTTTCTGTAGGCAGAAAATCTGCTGGGTCGGTTGTTCAGAGAAGCTAAAGATGAAACATGTCAAGCCAAAAGAGATGATCTTCAAAATAAGACAAAGTATTTAATGTCGTAATTGCAAATGATGGAAGAAAAAATAAAGACAGTACCACAAGCTCCGTATTATTCAGTGAAAGTTTATCTTGCGATGATGTCCTAGATGTTTTCGAATCTGCCCCACATATCACTAAGGAAGTAATTCCAATTTTCGACTCATGAGAATTTTGATAACGGAACAAACTTTTCAGTACTCGAAATTGAACGATAAACACTTGACATTATCACATCATTTTTTCAGTACTTTTTTCTAAAACAATACAAGCAATGATTGTGCAATTGTTGTATATATAAATTTAAAAGGAGGAGAATATCTAAATTTATGCAATTTAAAATTTTTACTTTCTTTCATTCAAGACGAGTGCATGGTTTGCAAATATCAAATTAAGTATGAAGCAATTAATGAAAACTACTCAGCCCAAGTGGGCTTATATCTCTTTTATGAATAAAGCGCACATGAGTTCAGTTTCAGAGAAACACCAATCTTGTTTAGGAAGTCATCAATCATATTGGCCTAACCTGAAATATATTTATATAACTGTGTGTTCTTCATAGGATCAGTTTTCTTTTTAAGTAAAACTAAGATATGGTTATACAGTTGCTCCCGAAAGTAAGTAAGCCCCTCAGTGATTTGCCATTGAATCCCATGTTAAATTTGCTTCACAGTAATGGCTTTTGCAGCACCAATATTGCACCCATCATTGATGCAATGCTTGCATCATACCTGACATACCATAAGAGTCTCCAACAGTATCTACCAGCACAGTCTTTGAAGTTGTGTAGTGGATGTTTACGCTATAGGGTCATCATCTTGCAAAAGTGAGTACGCCCCAAGCCCAAATTTGGGCTGCCCAATGCTATTCAACTGGAGCAGAGGGTGTACCTACTTACTTTTGCATAAAGACCCCATGTTACAAATTCGGTGGCCACTCAAAGAGTTGTACAACTTCAGTGGCATTATGCAAGCATTACATTAATGATGCATGCAATATTGGTGCTGCAAAAGCCATTGTCGTGAGACAAATTTAACATGGGATTCAATGGCAAATCACTTAAGGGGGCACTTACTTCTGAGAGCAACAGTTACTGTAGCCATATATTCATGAATGATATTCTATTGCTTATTTATCGTTGTTTTGTTGATGAATATAAGTAACTATTTGAAGTTAAAATAATATGATGCATGAATTATAATGTTTTAAATTGGGTTCTAAGAAATATGTTATCTACCATTGATAGCATAATGAGTAAATGTCCAGAATTGTAGTTCCGGTGACCTAGTATGTTGATATAAATCTATCAGATAAAATGAATTGCATTTTAATGATGGCAAGTCGTGAATTGCAGAAATTCTTTTTTGAAATGCTTGATGAAAAAAACAAGTGTCAGTCTTGAAAGATGCATAAGCTGCTTGCAAAGACTGATCATGATGATTGGATGAGTGATATGGTTTTACAGTCTGTATTTTTTCACTGATTAAGGAATTTTGTTGGTAGGACAGACAGACAATGGGTCAATTTATAGACAATGCCATTTTATAGGAAAAGGCCAGACATAGTTGATTCGCAGCTTCTCAGATTTGCCAAAATTGTAACTTGCCATATTGTCTCTGTCTGTCATACATATGAAGTCTCACTAGTGAGAAAATACAGGATGTAAAGCCAATCACCCTACCACCCATCTCTCATTCACCTAATGTTTCATAAATGTTAGCGATATCTCCATTATACCAAATATTATAGTGTGATGATAATAATTATAATCATAATTTCACACAATCTGAGTATTTTAAAAGGAATTTAATCTAAACAAATCAGAGTGTATCATAAAATGCGATATAGTGAAGCTTCCGGCTAAGCGTCGGTCAGCTGATATCAAATATATGAGATTTCCAAAAATGCTAACCATTCATTTTCAAAAATGATATATTATAGATATTATTGGGTAACCTAAAAGTCAAGGCATTTTTTTCTGGCAGTAAGTTTTCAGCTGATAATGCAATCCATGATTAAGTTTGTGCTTAAATTTTCGGATTAATAGGGTAAATACACCATGACCAAGCATGATTTAGACTAAATTGATATCTTGCAACCCCCTAGCTTTAACCTGCAGGCATTTACAATGATAAACTGCAGCTATTCTCCTTCATTTGGAGTCTATTTTTAGCCTTAATTAGTGACGTCATCACCTGTGACATCATAGCAGCAGTGGTGACGTCACAATTGCATCACTAGAAACAGTGGAAGAAAATGGCTTCCAAAGCAGTTTTGACAGCAATGTTATTCCAATGGGAAAGGCCCAAAACAGGTGCTACAACATGCTAATGCTTTCAAATACTGATGGAACTGTTTGGTCATGATGTCAGGATTATGTGGAAACAAGAATTATTGACAAGAATCAGGTACGTTTTTAATTATTAGCCAAAAACTTACTGCCAAAATAAAATGTCTTGACTTTTAGGATTATACAGAAATGAGTCTAATGAATTTGTATGGTGTAATCTGCACTTAAAATTCTGAATCATTCGTGTTATCAATATTAAAATAACGATTAAATTAATTTTAGCCTTTAAACCATTATCGACAGGGCCTAAATTTGTCATTGTGTGAATGCAAATCCTGTTTTAAGGGATGTTTGTTTATCAAAACAGGAAATATTTGTTATGTGTAACTATTTCGATGCAATGAAATAATGAGATCACCAAAGTGGTTTGAGGGGCCACCATTATAGATATCAAAGGGGAGGGGGGGGGGGTTGGATTTTTTCAAAATAGATAATATTTGTCAAATTTCGTTTAGATAGATAAATTCTTGGTGGGGAGTCTTGAAATAAATAAATTATTTCTTAACAAGATGTAGCTCGATTTAGAAAAAAAACATTTTGAAGATCTGGCATGATAAAAATAAATAACTACTATCGCCGTTACACGAAATAAATAATTTCGCGTCGACGAAAACTCCAAGCCCCCCTTGATTATCTAATGGTCGTCCCCTGAGTATTAATTGCCTGCGCAAGTGCATACATGTATATTGCTGTGTCTGAAAATTGCCATGGGCATGGGTGCATTCAAGGAAATTATTTCTACCTGAAACGAACAAACATAAAAAGAAAAAAAAGTAATGAAAAAAGTTTTCTATTCACAAACTGACAATGATCCTTATTATAGTATTTTAGGTGTGGTTACAACTTTGTCACATAGAGTTCAACAGACCATGGCAAAGTTTGCACCCCTCCCTGTCCCCCCATTAAATTAATGATCCAATCACCCCCCCTCCCCCCTCTTCAGCTCCCCTAAAAAGGTTTTAACTATTTCTTTAAAATCCACCAAACTGTGCAGAGACACTTGAATAACTTGAATAAAGTAAAGAAGCTTGTCACTTTGATATATATATGATAGCCTATATATCATTGTATGTGATATCACACTTATATGTTTCAGTGTTTCCATGGATATACCACTGTGAATTCATATCAATCAAAATGACCCAGAAAATGTTTAATATAAAAAAAAGAGCAAAAAAATCTTTAGTTAGGCCTATACCCTATTTTTAGAATAATATCTACATAAGAGTTTTATGTACTAACCAGTCTGGAAAACAACCAACCAATCAATCATTCTATCCATCAATTTATCAAAAAGTTTATCAATCAATTTGTCAATCAATTTGTCAATCAATTTATCAATTAATTATTCAATCAATTTATCAATTAATCGTTCTATGAAACGGGTGCCTTTGGCCAGTGAAAGGGGCCTCGAGATGGGCTTTGTCCTCGAGGCTGACCTTGTCCTCGAGGCTGACCTCATCCTCGAGGCGTGTCGCGGTCTCGGCCTCGAATGTGCCGGTCTCCAGTACAACACTGCTGTCTGTATCCATTTATGAAGTTTTTTTTTCAAACTTTTCTTGAATGAGATGATGAACTTGAAATAATGAGCTGCACTGCTGCACTCATATCAGAGTTATCTGTAAAAAAACAGAAGAAATTTCCCTTTTATTTAGGTTGTACTTTCTGTTTACATTGTTGTAAAGCAAATGCACACACAATGTATACTTTGCCAGAGTAATGATGAAAGTAAATCTACTGCACAAGCTTCAGCTAACAAGGGGCTTTTGGCTGGAAATCCCCTAAACACAAAAATGAAATCAGGTTCAGTTTATGCTGGTGCCATGAAACCACGGTTTGTACTTAGTACAAAAGAGAAGAAATTACAAATATGACTAAATATAAAATGTAGGATAGAAATATTGAGAGATAGATAGATAGATAGATAGATAGATAGATAGATAGACAGATAGATAGATAGATAGATAGATAGATAGATAGATAGATAGATAGATAGATAGATTGATTGATTGATTGATTGATTGATATAGACAGACAGATAGATAGACAGATAGATAGATATTAAAATAGGTAGTCCGGTGGATAGAAAAATAGACTTAACTGATAGAAAGAAAGAAAGATGGGTGAGGTTTTTATTTCCACATTTGTAGGCCCATATGATATATACTTGTTGCTGTCAATGTGAATTACAGACACAGAGAATAAGTTCCCTTTTAGGCAGAAAAAAAACCTTGTGAGAAAAATTGTTTTCATTCTTTGAAATCCTTCACAATAGAATTGAAATTTGAGAAGACGCCTTTAAAAAAAGTTTTAAATGAAATAGCTGGGACGATGGAAGTAGCTGAAAATAAGGAAATTAGCAAGATGAGGATATCATGATAGTGTATCAATCAGTTTAGGTTTACACAACTCAAATAAATCAATTAAACCAAAACATTTCAATATTATATAGCTAGTATTACTGAATATTGGTTTTTGAAAATTTGAAAGAACTTTTGGCTACACGAAAACTGTTTCACATTTAGGAAAACCCATCCTGACTGCTATGTCAAGATGGGAAATTCATAACATTTCGTCTTCTCCTCAAACCCTGTGAAACATAATGTCTTGTCTTTCTAAAAAGTATATTGAGCATACATTTTAGCTTTTGTAGTGTTTTAATTCAATTGAAACATCAATTACTGTAGTTTTTAGGAAAATTATAAATTGATAGGCTACTTGGGAAGTTTGGATACAGACGTTAAAATGTTGATAAACACACTGGTAAAATGATTTCTGATGCAAGGTAATTCACTACACTGCCTCAATATGACTACATTTTAATTTTAGCTTCTCAAAAGTATGCTTTTCACATTATGGAAGGAATGGAAGTTTATGATTAATGAGTTTTTACCTAACTCAATTTCTTCACTTTTTTAAAAACTTACTTTTCATGCCTCGTTCTTTTCAATATTTTTCTGCACTTTTTTTCTCATAATTTTCTTGCATTTTTTTCATATTTTCCAAAATAGGAAGTCTGTATGATGGATGGCACACGTGGCCTATTTGCGTTTGAATTACATATAATGACTCCATGCTTGAGTGAACCCTATGGCAAAAATTGCTGGTGTTTTGTGTTTGTGGAAGAAAAATTACTAAAAGAGTTACCTACTGCAAAGGATCGGCTGGAATTATTATTACTTGTCATGAAAATGTGTTCTATTACAGCAGGGTGTAACTCTTATAGAAACTTCCTTATTTATTCCAAAAGGGTGGGGGCCTGGGGGGGGGGGTGATGTGAGACTTGAGGGGGTTGCTTGGTTTTCAGGGGTAAATGAGTTGAGGAGGTGACTGGATGTTTGTGAAAGAGCCTATAAGATAATATAGGGAAACCCTACGAGTCAGTGATCTGTTTGGTCAGATCAGACGAGGTGGGCGCGTAGCGCCCTCCGAGTCTGATCTGACCAAACAGATCACTGACGAGTTGGGTTTCCCTTTTATCCCCCAGCCACACCTTTTACAATGTAAGCAAAGAGAACTGCAGGAATCAATTTCCATACAATATAGTATGATAAAATGTTGATTTTAACTTAATCTAAGGTAAATTGGCCTATATTGAGGCAAAATTGCCAAGCCAAAGTTTGTTTTTATGGGATTCGCTTTTCTGGACTTCATGGAGGTATAGCACATTAGAAAATCACCCTATGAATATCAAACTTTCAGATATTTTGCGAAATATATTTGTCATGCGAATTGCAAAATATTGAGTTTCTATATTTATATATGACAGAAATAGAATTTTTTTAATGAACAAGAAACTATAATTTCAGCGCTTTTTCTCTATTTTCAAACTTGCAACTTTGTAAAGGCATTATTCAAAATTTACAAATCATAGGAGTATGAAACTTTCAGATGTGTTTGCTAAAGTAGTTTCCCAGAGGCTCAGCAAGTTTGATGTTCATAGACAGAAAAACAATAGCACGAAAAAATTAAAACTACAACAACCTTTTTTGCTTTTAAGTTGCATTTTTGAACTATCAAACTTCTTCCCATTTGTTATTTACATCGTCGGTACAGAAAAACTGTTCCATGTATAGTGCTGTACTTTTTCCAGAACGTCTTACATTTGCCTGGCAACACTCATGCAAAATTTTAAGGTTCTATGTGCTACTGGTGCGAAGCAATAAAGTTTTAACCAACACAGAAACAAAGATTTTAGGGTCCATTTTCATGACTTTTCTCCTACTTTTAACTACTTTTTCCGACTTTTCTGTGCAGATACCTCTGTTAATCTTTATCAGTATACCATAAAATCATGCCATTTTAGGATTATACCCAATAAACACTTATAAAAGATTCCTGAAAGTTTGAAGGTGTTAGAATGATCATGGCCTGAATAATTATCCTTCAATCCAAGTCATGTTGTTTGAAAGTTATGCACAGTTTTCACTGCTCAGCAGGCAGCAAGGTGCTGTGTTATGCTGTGTTGCTACGGTAACCAAGGTGTGTGGTATGGGAGGGCAGATCATACACCACAGATCACACTCTGTGGTGGCTGATAACGCACTTGATGGGGGATAATGTTGGGGACTCCTCTCTCTCAAAGTGATCCCATCTCATCAATCAAGCATGCGAATATACGTACTTGCTTCAGAGGGCTGCACCATCCAAGTAAATGGGGACAAGGAACACATAAGTAAAATGACCATGTGACAAGACACACATATGTTAATCAAGCAAGGGACACAATGCACATAATTCAATCAACCAAGGGTCCAGACACATATAATTGAAACAGCCAAGCGACAAAACACACTCAACTGCAACAAATAAGGGACAGGACACACATCTAAGTGAATCGACCTCAGGATAAGACACACAACACTGCATAAATTAAGGGACAAACACATAATTGAAACAACCAAGGGACAAGGCACACAATGTCATACATGCAACAACAAAGGGATAAGACACACGTATATAAGTGAAACAGCCATGGGACAAGACACACATTAAATCAACCAAGGGACCAGACATGCATAATTAAATCAACCAAGGGACCAGACACACATAATTAAATTAACCACAGGACCAGACACACATAACTAAATCAACCAAGGGACCAGACATGCATAATTAAATCAACCAAGGGACCAGACATGCATAATTAAAATCAACCAAAGGACCAGAAACGCATAATCAAAACAACCAAGCCACCGGACAAACATTTACAAGGGAAACAGGGACAATGAGGTCATGAAACACTTAGTTGAAACAATGAAGGGACAATGCATTCAATAATGAGACAACCATGCAAGGGACAGGGCACACATCTAAGTGAATCAACCATTGGACAAGACACACAAAACTGCATGAACCAAGGGACAAACATATAATTGAATCAACCAAGGGACAAGATATACAAAAATTGAAACAACCAAGGGACAAGATACACACATAACGAGAACAACTCCGGGGGACAAACTAGGGGACAAAATGCCATCCATATTCCTGCAGTTTATAAACAGACATTTCACTAAAAATTAAGATTTCATATACAATACAGTAGTGTGAGATCATGTCTCTTTTGAATTTTTATTGCACATTTTTCTTCGAATTCTCTCTTTTTTAACCTTATCTTTTTTTTGTATACATACTTCACTTCCATTCATATTTTGGCTTCCAAACTTCTCTATTCATTATTATTTTTCTCGTTTACTTACAATATTATGTTGGTCTTGCCTGTTATGTATGAAGGGTGTAGCATGACTGACTCCTGAAAACTACTCAAATTTTTGGGAACTAAAGAGAAAGTTAATAATATCCGAAGTTCACTCGGGTCAAATCAATCATTTATGTTAGATGTAACTTTATCATGCAAAGAGATGAATAAAAATTCTTATGTAATGTTGAAGCTGATATTTGAGGTAACTTCAAGACGGTTGATTGTGATACTTACCCGTAGGATTTTAATGTCAACTCTGGTGGTTTCAAACGCTTAATTTTGTGCTTCACCAAAGTTTTTTGGGGTTGGTGTAATCATTTTAACAGTCGACATGTTTCTCAAAATGGAATACTCATTGGCAGAAGGCAGGAGCATCATGGACCCTGGTAGAAAATGTCAATTTGTAAAAGTATATAAGGAAAATGTGGATGTATTTCATTTTTGTGATTAAGAGGGTACCACCCAACAAACACAATTACGTTTAAATTACGTTTATAAACGGTCGAAAATCCGTTGAAAAACCGTTTTTTCACTACGTTTAAATTATGTTAAATTGGATGGTCCAAAAAACATGATTTTAACGTTTTACACCAACGGTCAGAATTATGTCATGACGATGTTTCCAAAAACTGTTTTTCAATTACGTCAAATAATCAGCCAAATCATGTTTTCATTAAACGGTTTTCCAAAAACGTTTTTTTAACGTTATTTTGATGTTTTCTCCCACGGTTATAATTAACATATATTTTCTGTTTATTTGACATTTTTAATACACTGATTTAGGGAACATTTATTCAATGCATTTGAAAAATGTTTTTAGAATGCTTGCTAATTCATGCGTTTATAACATTATTTGGAGAATGGTTATATTACGTTATGAATGAACCGTTATTTGACGTATTTGGAGGATGGTTTCATTACGTGATGGAGAAACCGTTATTTTTACGTTTTGAGGAAACGTTTTTTCAACATTTTTGGGAAACGTTTTTATTACGTTGGGGGAAAACCATTTTTCAAGCGTTTTATTGAAATGTTCTTTCAACATTGGAGGAGGAATGCCTTTATTATGATGGGGGTGTTGGGGCGCAGGGGTATACATTTGATTTTTCGTTTTTGTTGTTTTTTTTGGATCTTGAGGATCTTGTGTCACTGCTGGCCTCATCATGTTCTTCCACTGCAAAGAAAGTATTTGTTGTCAGTTTTTCCATAGTGACATAATAGATAATGCAAAATATGAAATGTCAATAATTCAAAGGCCTTTGCTGTGAGTATGTGTATAAACCTCACAGAAAGAAGGGGATAAGACAAAAAATATAACAAACGAGAAGAGATTCAGAGAAGGCAGGTAAAAAGAAAGGAAGATAAGATTATTGAAGGACAGAGAGACAAAAGTTCAGACAGGAAGACAGGAAGGAATGGATAAAATGCATAGAAAGGATGTCTTAGAAAAAATAAAACAGGAAGGATAAGGTAGATTAGCCAGATGGGAAAGATAGAATAGATTAGCAACATAGGAAGGATAAGGTAGATTAGTTAGAAGGAATGACAATATAGTGAAGACAGAGGATATATATAGAAGATAAGATAGGAAGGGCAAGATAGATACGATACATAAGATTGATCAGATAGACAAGGTCAATTTGATTGGTTTGATAGAAAAGATAAGATAGAAAATCGACCGATCGATGGTTAGATGGATAGAAAGATAAATACATAGATAGATTAATAGAAAGATATAGATAGATATAGAGATAGATAGATAGATAGATAGATAGATAGATAGATAAATAACTAGATAGCCAGGTTGATAGCTAGATAGCCAGGTTGATAGCTAGATAGCCAGATAAATAACTAGATAGCCAGATAAAAAGCTAAATGACAAGAAAGATAGCAAAGCCAAACAGATGGCTAGATAGATAAATAGCTGGATAAGAAGTTGGACAGTCAGATTTAGGTAGCTAGATAGCTAGATGGCAGATATATTTCTAGATAGTTTGACCGATAGCTAGATAGCCAGATAGATAACTAGATAGATAGACTGATAGCTAGATAGCCAGCTAGCCAGATTGATAGCCAGATAGCCAGATTGATAGCCAGATAGATAGCTAGTTAGCCAGACTGATAGCTAGATAGCCAGATAGATAGCTAGATAGCCAGATAGATAGCTAGTTAGCCAGACTGATAGCTAGATAGCCAGATAGATAGCTAGATAGCCAGATAGATTGCTAGATATTGATTGCCAGATAGCCAGAAAGGTAGCAGGACACGTAGCTAGATAACCAAATTTATATAGATTACTTGGTAGATAAATAGCTAGATTGGTTGCAGGATAACCAGATCTAGGTAGGTAGCTAGATAGCCATATAGATAGCTAGATTTCTAGATAGCCAAATGGGTAGCTGGATAGCCATATTGATCGCTAGATAGTCAGATAGATAGCTAGATAGACAGACAGATAGCTAGATGACTTGATAGATAGATAAACAGCCAGATAGATAGCAAGATAGGTAGTTGGATAGCCAAATAGCCAGATTGACATCTAGATAGCCAGATAGATAGATAGATAAACAGCCAGACGGATAGCTAGATAGGTTGCTGGATAGCCAGACAGGTTGCAAGTTAGCCAGATAGTTAACTACATAGCCAGATTAATAGCTACATGTATAGATAGCAAGAGTGATAGCTAAACAACGAGATAGATAGCAAGATAGTCAGATAGATAGCTAGATAGCCAGTTAGATAGGTAGATAGCTATATATAGAGAGATAAATAGCTGGATAGTTAGCTGTACAGTTCTAGATAGGCATATTATACCTCTCATTTGCTCCCCAGTCACCATTTGCAGTATTTTTCTTGTCAATCTGGAAAGAAATCAGTTGAATACATTAGTTCACAAAATATAACTTGTCAGAAAAATAATAACATGATTTGTAATTTGTGGAAAATAATAAAAGTGAAACTCACATAGTACTGCAAGTGATGTTCACAGTCCTGGATACCAATGCAGAATGGCAGAATTGTATCCAATCTTGAAGCCTGTTCACTGAACCATGCATTTAACCCCAATTAATGCTTGCATAATTCTGAGATAATGAGCTATGTTCTGGTCTATTCAGAGCTATTTAGTAGGTAATTTGACACTCAGCTTCAATCTGCAAACTATATGGTTATATTAATACTTGTATATTTAATTTGAGGGGTTGTGAAACCTAAATTAGCATTGGATTTGTACTACATCTGGCTATAAGAAACCTACATGTACATGTACACATTTATGCAATGCAAATAATATTTCATTAGAAATAATTATACTGTATATATCATTATAATGGCATACTCATCATATAATTGATGTATAAAAATAGTTCTTACAATTATACAGAATTAGTAGCAGCTAGAAAGATAATTTTATGATAGGCCCATAGATGCAAACTTATTGTGCAATTTCATCTTTTTAAATCTATCTGTATAAAGTTAGTGACAGAATAGCTATATTTGAATTAAAATTGAAATATATATGGATGCTTTAAAGGTAGGCCTATAAAATGACTCAAATGTTTGTTACAGGTACTGAGGTTTTAAAATTAATCATATAATATTATGCAGTTACTTAGCTATTACTTTTTTTAATATTAAGTTCATTTGAACTTTTTTGAAGCATTGAGTAAAATGTTCATGGTTCATTATTATTTCTCTGTCATTTTGGCTGACCCTTGCACAGTGTGTTTCATTAAAGCAAAATAAAAAGCCTGAGCTGTAATCTTATTAATGTCCTCTTTCATTAAAACCCACTTTAGAGCCAATATTGAAATAATGTGTGCTCTGAATGACTCTCCATTTGATTTATTTAATTACACAGTTACTTAAACAACTAAAAGAGTCGGACTCAAGGTTACATAACTCAAATGTCCGACTCATAAAAACATACCCTATAATGCCAGGGCTTATTAGATATAAAATATCCATGAAGAATTAATAACCTGAAAATTGAAATTGATGGAAATGAACAAGAAACTGATAATTATCATTACTATATATCTTTCTATCTTTCTATCTATCTATCTATCTATCTATCTATCTATCTATCTATCTATCTATCCAATCTATCTATCTAATCTATAGATCTATCTAATCTATCTTTCTATCTGTCTAATTCTGGGACGCATGATACTGCATGGTAATTTTAACATGGGAAAGATTGGACGGACCTCAGAGGAAACACCATGTTTTAGGTGCTGCTGCAGCCACATGTGACAACATTTTGTGTTTTTCAATTTTAGTAAAAAATTCACTGCACAGCAACGGAGGCAGATAGGAAGATGATTTTAGGGGCAAAAGATGCGCATATTAACGGGCTAAGTGAATATTAGCTTCCTGTCCTAGTTGTTTTATTTTTTTCTTCAGAATAAAGCATTAAGTGGCCGAAAAACGTCATTTTCTCCAATTTTTTGTGTGACTTTTTTGTGTTGAGAGGGCCTAAAGTCCACAAATTTTGAGAAACACAACTTCAACAGAACCTATCATTGAGTATATCATATGTGGATTCCAAAAGTGTGAATCATTTTTTTGTAGGTGAAATAGTTGTTGATTAATGATGAGATACATTTTAACATGCAAGTGAAAAGAAACACAACTCGACTGACTCAGGATAGTTGAATATGTTCATGTAACACAGAGTGATACAGGCTAGCATGACATGCTCAGACATTTCTGAGTCTAAGCTTTTGATTTAAAAACAATTTATGTTATGGCAACCTCATGCAGGGTCTTCAACCAAACATGTTTGCTGTAATCACTTTCCACATATTAACAACGTAAGAATAATGTATTTTCCATGCTGCAGAAAAACGTTTTCAAATAACGTATTTTTAACGTTTTCATTATACATATTAGAAACGTTAAACCATGAAGTTAAAAGTTTAACATTGTCGTTCAGTTTCAAAATTCTGTTGAAAAACGTTTTTTTTTTTCAAATGTTTTCAAATTGATCATTTATAATGCTTTAAGGGCACATAGCCAATGCTGGTCGAAAAATAGGCTTGTGCTGTCCAGAAGAACGTATATATATATTCAACATTTTCATTAAACATTTTTTCCAAGTTAAAGAAATACGTTTTCAAAAAACATAATTCTAACATTTTCTTGAAACATTCTTTCAATGCTGAAGTCAGATGTTAAATCGACATTAAAACTTTACCAACATTCATAATGTCAGAATAATGTATTTTATGCATTACAGACACTTATTTTCAGGTAACATAATTTCAACATTTTCATTAAACATTTTTTCCACGTTAAAGAAATACGTTTTCAAAAAACATATTTCTAACATTTTCTTGAAACATTCTTTCAATGCTAAAGTCAGATGTTAAATTGACATTAAAACTTTACCAACATTCATAATGTCAGAATAATGTATTTTATGCATTACAGAAACATATTTTCAGGTAACATAATTTCAACATTTTCATTAAACGTTTTTTCCACGTTAAAGAAATACGTTTAAAAAAAACATATTTCTAACATTTTCTTGAAACATTCTTTCAATGCTAAAGTCAGATGTTAAATTGACATTAAAACTTTACCAACATTCAGAATGTCAGAATAATGTATTTTATGCATTACAGACACTTATTTTCAGGTAACATAATTTCAACATTTTCATTAAACGTTTTTTCCACGTTAAAGAAATACGTTTAAAAAAAACATATTTCTAACATTTTCTTGAAACATTCTTTCAATGCTAAAGTCAGATGTTAAATTGACATTAAAACTTTACCAACATTCAGAATGTCAGAATAATGTATTTTATGCATTACAGACACTTATTTTCAGGTAACATAATTTCAACATTTTCATTAAACGTTTTTTCCACGTTAAAGAAATACGTTTAAAAAAAACATATTTCTAACATTTTCTTGAAACATTCTTTCAATGCTAAAGTTAGATGTTAAATCGTCATTAAAACTTTACCAACATTTATAATGTCAGAATAATGTATTTTATGCATTACAGAAACATATTTTCAGGTAACGTATTCTCAACATTTTCATTAAACGTTAAAAATACGTTAAACTTTAACGGTTGGAATAACACGTTTTTCATTAACATTGAAATTTGGTTAAAAAAACGTTATCAAATAACGGTTTGAGCACCGACCGCTATAAAACCGTTGAAAAACCGTTTGTGTTTGCTGGGCAGAGTGTGTTATGACAACATTTTTCTAAGTCTATAAAGACATAAATAATCACAAAAAATTGTTATCATTTCAAAAATCTTATGTGATAAGTGTTTTAGTGAAACTTTTCACCTGAATGATAATAAATTTTGACATCTCAGAAGTGGGCCTTAGCACGTCTCAAATTTCTATACATCACTCTAAAAAAATTCAGACAAAATTGGTTTTTTAGATTCAAAATGGTTTTTTGAAAAACCAAATTTCAATGCAAAAAACCAACATGGATTTTTTAAAAAATCCATGTTGGTTTTGCATTGAAATTTGGTTTTTCAAAAAACCATTTTGAATCTAAAAAACTAATTTTGTCCCGACATTTTTTAGAGTGATCTAAAGTGAATATAGGAAGCATTTACCAGAGGTGGGGCCTCCGGGGCAGATGAGATGGAAGAAATGATAGTTAAATGGTTGAGATCTTTCTGAATAAAGTTTGGCATTCGAACTTATAGGTGTACCGGAGCGCCGAGTGCATGGAGGTGAAGATTTTGGCAACACTACAAGAATTCGGGCAATTTGGCTGAAGAGTTGGGCAGATGATCAAATTAACATCGTTAAAACTAAAATCTAGTGTACCCAAGATATGCCATTTTAAATTGTATGAAACCTGGGTCATGAAAATCGGGCAAATATTGTTTGCTCTCTCAAAAGTTCCCCTTGCACTGAGTTAAGCTCATGCCTCTCAAGCTCATATAATTCCTTTGTTTTTTGGTATGTCAAGAGTCAAGACAGTTAAACAGGCCAATACCAACTGAAAGTTCATCAGATATTGGATTGTACTTCCTGTAATATATAATAATAGGCCTACTTTTACACTTTCATAATTTTTTGCATTGTTTCGTACATATTTCTCCCTTGAGACCGTGATAAATGATGATGATGGATGAGCTAGGCAATATTAACCATATTGGTCAAAAGGGGCATCTGTCAAGAACTCAAGGGGGGCTGAGCCTGAGTGACAACAAGATTTAAAAGAGGCAAGTCAACAGTTAACTGGTGTCTCTGCGCTCTGCGGCCCATCTCTTAGGTCATACATGTATGTCCGAAGGATCATCTTTGTGTTGGTAGTACATTCCAATGGGCACATCTACATTGGAGCAACATTGTGACAATGTCGCAATGTTTGTGAAAATGACATGGAATTGTATAGTAGAAATGACGTTTTCACAACATTGTGAACTGTGAAGCAATGTCAAAGACAAGAGGTTAACATGGGACATTGTGGCGACACTTTTGCAATGTTGTGAAAACTGCAACGTTGTGTTCACGTTGTGAAAACATGATTTCTACCATATCTTCGTGACCAACATGCGAGAACGCCACCAATTAGCAACATTGCGTTAACGTTTTATCTCGTTGGGATGGCCCGTAAAGTAGAATTTCCAGTTATTGAGAATCCGATCTCATGCCATTGCTCCTGGACTTAAGATAAGCACATAATTGCACAACTTTAGTATAAAGTGCTGCTTTTAAGTTAAGTGCATCAATACGATGTCACAGGATACAGTAGTTTCCAGGAAGCCAAAAAGGCCTGAACCGGTTGAAGGCTAAAAATAGACATTTCGGTAAAATCTATTTTGAATTGCATATTATGCCAATTAGCAACATTGTGTTTACGTTGTGTCCCGTTGGGATGGCGCATAAAGTAGAATTTGCAGTTATTGAGAATCCGATTTCATGCCATTGCTCCTGGAATTAAGATAAACACATAATTGCATAACCAGTGCCGCTTTTATGTACATCCCTTCGGTGTCACCAGATACAGTAGTATCCAGGAAGCCAAAAAAGGGCCTGAACTGGTTAATGGCTGAAAATAGACGTTTTGGTAAAAGCTATTTTAAATAGCAATGAATTGAACCGAACGAAGTACAGAAATTGGAAAACAAGGATTCTGCTTAAAAAAAGAGCCCAACATGATTAAATAAAGATCTCCTTTTTTTTTAAAATTAAGGATTTGTGTAATTTGATCAAGTTATTTTATTCTTCCTATCTGTCTAGGGTGGTAAGCACATGACATAGCCAGACTTTTTTGTCGGCTGATTTAAAATGACATAATACCACAGTTATTAGGAAGTTAAAAAGAGCTAAAATGCCAAAAATAGAAGTTTTGGTGAAAACAAGTTGTGAAATTGTTTATCATTCGCTTTATAAACATTAGTTAGTGAGGCAGAAAATAGCTCATGAACTGAGTTACCAGTACATAAATCAGGAGGCCATTTGGGATTGTTTTACAGTTGTTGCTGCAGTAGATCTACATGCATCAATAGAATTATTAGGCAGCAATTGAATTAGCCTCCAATGAGCTATGTACAATTGCACATCCTGTCATGGACCTTGGTAGATGGACTAGTGGTTATATTAAGCTTAATATTTATATGGGCAGGAAGCATTGTTTAGGACTATAGGGGAAGGGGGAAAGCATAGAATAGGAGGGGGGTAGGTCACACTAGGTCATGTTATATCAACAGGCTATAAGTGACCACTTCCCGGAAGTATACTCTACTTCCTGTTCCTAATGGGTGATAATAGAGAACTGGTGGAAATGGGCGAAAATAGGGGAAATGACTATATGCCAGTGCTTATGTCGATATCAATGCATTGCCAGTTGTGTTGAGGCTTATTTTCATTGCAGCTTAATACAGTGTCAATGCTGACACAATTACCGGTCATCAAACACTAGTCATTTCGCCCAATAAGTACCATTGGTCAAATTGCCCCCAGTCAGGAAATAGGGGACCAGGCGTCCTTCCTCTTGTAATGGCATTTTTTACATTGATTGTTCTTCCTCAATCTATATAAATAAATGCATGGTTATGGTCATTGCTGTATATTGGTAATACCATTTGGGAGTCCCCTTGATTATGGCTTGATATATATATGTGATGTATATATCTAATTATCCATGTTAGTGTCTTTCATATATATGGAAATACATTGAGTTCTCGTGGACCTTTTAAAATAACTAGGTTCAATTTTTTGATAACTCACATCAGTTAATTTTAGATAACTCTCTCTTTTTTTTGAAAAAAAAACCCCTTAATTTTTGGTCTCTGTGGACATTAATGAAAAATTAGTAAATTTCTGTTATGAAATTCTGCAAATTACTATAGATAATTTAGATGAAAAGGGCTACAATGGGTTGGAAATAGGAAAACACAAGAACTTGTTTTAAAAATATTCTTATTATTTTTATGTAATTATTTGTGAGTGTTATTGAATTGCACTGTAATATCTGTTTGATGTAATGCCACCTAAGAGCCATATTTCACCACGAAGCATCAAATCACAAAAACTTCTAATTCATATTCAAAGCTTGTGTAAGATAACGTTCAAAATGTATTTTTATCAGAAACACACACCAAAAAAAAAAAAAAGTTAAAAAAAAAGGAAGAGATAGAGAAAGAGAAACACATACAGAGCTCTCCCTACTTGTATGTATACGAAATGGAAATTTAAAGAACACTTGAAAAAGGTGAGAATAAGAAATTTATATCAGTTCGGCAAAAGTCAAAATTCGGCAACGCTGCCTCAGAAGGCATCCCCCGATGCCATTTTCGGCAACCGTTGCCTCATATGGCATCGGGGAGATGCCAAATTCGGCATCTCCCCACTAAAAACGTTTCTCGGGAGGTGGCGCTAATGATCGGCAATAATGGAAGTGCTGCCACCTTGAGTTAATATATATTTCTTGAAATCTATCCAAGAAAAAAATCGATCTATCCCAGCATTTTTGATTAATTTGCTGTTTTTAGAAGCTACTTAGCTAATTTCAACATCAGACTTCCGAATTTTGGTGTTTGACTTAGTTAATTAGATTGTGCACTAACACTTATAGAGATACACAATGGAATCATACTGAAAGTAACAGTTCACCTATTATCAGGGCCCTAACTAGGATTTTTGGGGGTCTAAGGGCTGCTTTAGGTCCACTGAAATCAACCAATTGAGATTCATTGAGATCTATCCTACTATAAATTCATGGACCCCTTCGTCTTAACCAGCCAAAGTATGGGGTGCCTATCCATAAAAACGTGCATGCAATCTTTTCTCACCTACAAGAAGTACATAGGCTGGGTTTTATGTTCAAAATTAATATTTAATATTTTGCCCCTCTCCCACCCCCATTTCACGGGTATTTTGCTAGTTATAAGTAATCTGGAGAAATAATGCTACCTGTCTACCATGAAACTGATGAAAGGCAAGACATGATATAGCCGCTCAAATTAGGATACCTACATATCAATATAGAGAATTCATGGGAAAATAAGGAATGACATAATCTCAAATTGCCCAGGGGCAGATCCAAGGGGGGGGCCCACTGGGGGCACATCCCCCCCCCCCCGGCAGTGCCCCTAAAGCTCAGTTGATCTCTTGAAAATTCAATCAAATAGGCTGATAGGCTTACTGCTTGTTTGTGGTGAAGGATATAGCAATTAATCATTGAACCAAGAAATAGATTGCAATCTGGGCCGATTGCCAATTCACTCTAAAAGGGGGACACAATCTCGATTGAAATCTGTCAAATATCCACTTGATAATAACCTCTTGCAAAAGGAACAGAACTTCAATCAGCTTACAATATGTTGTTTCCTGACTGCAAACACGGCCTGGTGGGCACAAAATTATGGGTTTCTTTTTCTTGTGTTACAAAATTATTGTGGACATACAGCTAGTGTATTTAGCTATCCCTATTGCTAAAATACACTTCGTTTAGGCCTACTTAACAAATACCAGGAAATATTAACGAACCTTACCGTGTACCTATAGAATAGGTCGGGCAAGAGGCCCGAGTTAGGTGAGCGGCCCCCCAGGGTTATATCTAAACTTACATTTTTGGTGCATTTTCTTATTGATAGGATTGAAGCTACAGACTTTTTAGATGATGTCACAAATTTTCCGGGCAAACAGCACCAAACCATAGTAAAGATTAAAGAAACAAAAAAATATGCATGGTTTTTTAACTTAAGTAATTCTTTGAAAGCGGTTTTCAGAAATAACTTTGGAAATATTTAAAAGTATAATGGATATCTGCATTGCTTCACTTTATGACCATCATATAAATATGATTTAGATTATGTTTTTTGCATTTTAGTTCGAGATATAGAGGTCAAATTAAAATATGTGTGTTTGGGGGGTGAGAGGCCCCACATGGTATGGGGCATGAGGCCTCCTTCACTGGGGCCTTGAAGCTGCTTCAGGAACCACTTAATAATGTGTACTTTACCTTAAATCTTGATAGAATAGCTAATTAAAAAGGAAAAAAATTGTCTGAAATTGAAAAAGGGCAAATAATATTAAAAAATAAAAGTTATGAGCACAAAAATTCAGAAATTCGAGAAAAGTAAATAGAATGCCTTAAAAATGATAGAAGAACCCCAAGAAATAACTTTCAAGCTGAATGCGCTCGCAAAAAAAATTGCCATAGGATTATAACAGGGGGGCTTCTTGCCCGATGGCTGGGATAAGAAGGCCATTTGCAATATTTTACAAAAATGGCTGTAACTCTTGTTATTAAAATTGGTAGACATTTGGTTCACTTGTTACAAGTAGAGTCAAGTGATCCATTCCTGACAGCACAAGCATTAAAATAATCGACCATAAAACGTAGGTCAAATCACACCTCGAAGTTAAGGGGGGCTGTATGCCCCGCGCTACTCTACACATTAATGATTAAACATAAAGTGAGAAACACAGAATAAATTCACAAGGCAACTGGGTTTAAGATAATTAGAGTAGGATACCTGGATTCTTATATCTTAGAAAGTGATTTGACATTGAAAGATAGTTTAATTTCACATATATTGACTAAGATCCACGTTTTTCTGAGATAATAATATAAGATGATAATAAGATATAGATACAGTAATTTTACCCCATCTGTAGGGAAAACTATATATATTAATTATGTAGAACTCTAAAAAGATATTGAGAACATTCGAGCCGTGAAGCAGGTCAACCTTCTGAGTGACTAAGTCACCATGGGAAGTCTATTAATTTTAAGAGTTCTTCTCTTTAATGTTGAAGTCTGAAAGAAGATATAATCTATCCTCAGAATCACTCAGCATTCATTTTCAGCAATGTAGAATCCGTTGGCTTCAGGGGGCCTAGCGCGGCCCCCAGACCCCCGGCCTATTTGGCTGCGGCCCTTTGGGTCTTGCATGCTCTAGTGCCCCCCTGCATTCACTCTTCTGGATCTGCCCCTGATTAATTGCACAAGGCTTATGATTTTATTATCCCACAGCCAAATGAGAAAATCTAAATCTCTCTGCGTACTGTCTTTCTGACTCTGTCCCAGCTCTGTCCAAATTCTTCTTTCCCGCTGCTGCTTCACTCAATCGTCTCCTCCACCTCTGCCTCCTCTTCCCTCTCTTTAGAAGTGACTTGGGCCACTAAGCCTGCGACCAGTATTACCTATACCTATGCCTATTAAGACCTTAGCTTTTGGCTGACGATATAGGCCTAGTGTTATATTTATGCCCAAATCTGAAAAAATACCAGCCCACACAAGAGGTAAACCCAAACTTTGACACCCCATCATGTAATAAGTGCAATGCATCACAATTAAGCACTGAAAAGATCATAATACAGTAACAGTTGCCTTTAACAGCAGCGGGGATGCCTCAAACGGCAGCGGGATGCCTCACACGGCAGCGGGGATGCCTTAAACGGCAGCGTTGCCGAATTTTGACGTTTGCCGAACTGATATTTAGCATATCACAACCACTCTTATTTGCCCAGTGGGTGGAAGACCACTCTTTCAAGGAAGTCAGGTTTGTGAAGTTAAGCAAATATCTTTTATTTCCACTTCGTTTTTATCGTATTCTTTATATTGGATTTTTCTTCCCCATATAGCCCTTACAAATGATGTTAAAGTAAATATAAAGTAATCAAATAAGACAGCCTTCTTGACAAACATTGATGCATTCTTGAGTGATTAGGAATTTGAGGAAAATGCAAAATGTGTGAAATGGAATTAATGAATGAAAGAACATACATGTTTGAATAGCATGCCTATATGATCTCCTGTCAGCACTTTTTTCAGACGACCAGTGTAAAAGAATAATAATGAGAAATCTGCAATATCACAGAAATTATTTGAGTCATATTTTAAAAGAGATCCTGTCTGCTAAAAAGCCAAATCAGTCATTCAGTCATTCAGTCATTCAGTCAGTCAGTCAGTCAGTCAGGGCTTGTAGCACACTATTGTGTACACATTTTGGCCACCGATGACGAAAAATGAAAGTTATAGCATAATTAACTGCTTCTTATATTTTGATAGCTAATATATTAGGGAAACTAAATCCAAAAGGATTGAGCTTAATGAGCTTTCGTTGTTCCGTAATATGGGTTGAATCGGTACACTGGGTTGAATCTTGACGGAACCGGAATACGGTTTATTTAATCAAAAAAATAAGTACTTCAACTTAATCCAGGAATTTAATTTTTGGAACACTTAAAACACACATACTGGAGTATATTTCGATGGGGTTTTATATTTCTAACTGCAGGCAGTGAAGACCTGCATCTTAAGCTTCACCCTGCAAAAATTGAATTCTCCATACCTGGTCAAACACTTGTGCCACAAAAAGTATATAAGTATTAAAGCCACCAAACCAACAGGAAACGTTCATGATATAGTGTTGACTGATTTGGAAAAAATGGTAACCATTGTCATAATAGCATTGACTATACTCAACAAAAACCAAGCCAAAGTAAATTTCAGTGTCACTTTCGGATCAAAATAAATGATTAATAACAGCACAAAAAACCAAATTGGGGGTCTAGTAATATGAAATTAATAATGAACATGGTTATAACGTAGAGGAAAATCAATTTAACCTTTTAAAATTGGTAAATAATGATTAAACACTTCAATATTGCGATAAGATAAATTCCCTGAAATTAACAAGAAATCATGTTATATAATATAGAGATGAAGGCATCAAAATAAGGAAATTCTATTCTAAATCAGTTAGTTATAGTTCTAGGGAACCTAATTATTAAACATAATATTTGATTTAGGATGTTGGGTCTTAGGTTTTGTTCCAAGTTAATAGCAGATTTTTTGCTCTCCCCAAAATAGCCCTACTAATTTTCATTTGAAAATATATGCATAGTCCATTGAAGAAAATAATTCAAATTGGCATTATTAATATTGGATTTAATCCAGAATTACCTGTCTATAGCATAATTAAGAGAAAAAATATGGTTTTTGATAGTTTTCTCTCATTTATCATATTTCTAAAAATATGCTAATTTTGCGCATAATTGAGTTCAGATTTTTCTCAAAATTTTTTTTTTGCTTCTTAAATGTGTTTTCTAATGATTATTCACAAGTATCCATGCAATTGACACGACCGTGGTGACGTAGCAGCAGGAAGTGTCAGTTTCTTAAAACGCGACGTACTTGTGAACGCACTAAGATCAGCTCTAACAAGTTCAATATAATTGTTAGAGACTTAATATTTTGTCCTATATTGCAGTTTGATACATAAATATCTGTAAAAAAATTTAAACTTTACCTCTAAAACTTTGACACCTAGACCTATGAATTTGTAAAACGCGACGTACTTGTGAACATTTGCATAAGCAATGTATAAGTATCCTAAATGTGCTCTTATAATGGTCTCAGGAACTGAAGAAGTGTTGGTCTGAAAGAGGGATACTATGGGGCTTCCACACAGCCATTAGCAATTTTCCAGATATATTGGATATATATTCCAGGAGAGATCAAAAGTGCATGTAAGAAAATTAATGGTTTTGAAACTAAGTGACATCTCCATCTAAAAAATTCCCCTGGTGAGCCCTAACACTGTAAAACCATAATTTTTTTAGCTAAATATGTTCTTTGTGTTTCAGTCTGTGATACTGAACCAATTATTTCATTTTGAAAATTGTCAAAATCATCACCATTTATAAGCAATACTATTTGTGAATGAGCTATAAACAAGGCAAAAAATGTGTTTTTTCAGCAGAATTTTGATTTATGGTGATAGGCAAATCAACCAACACATATCAAACCATATATTTCTGAAAACTACACATTCTCCTCTAGTCAATCAGATACACGCCATGTCCAAATAACATATCATGTTGAAATAATAAGCTTTCCAGTCTGAAAAAAAGCCACTGTACACAATACTATGCTACAAGCCTCAGTCAGTCAGTCAGTCAATAAAAGGTGAAATAAAACAATCAATCAAAATATCTCAGGCCAGTCCTTTATCACTTCAGCAAAGATTCTCTGGGTGTCCTTTATCTGATGAAATCAAATAAATTCAATTTGTTCAGCTTCTTGAAAAGCTGATATACTTGCACTGTAATTCTGAAGACAGAAATTCTGAAGATGATATGAGCTTAATTATATAAAGATGCCAACTGAATGACACTATTCCTTCAAAAAAGTTCCAATGCTCTTTGTATAGTGATATATCGATCCAGAGGTGTGAATTGCTATAAAAAAGATATCTTCAGTAAACTTAAATATTGATTATCAATTATAAATACATAAAGAAAGTTAAATAAGATTACATAACTACAATACTGGGGAAAAACGTCTTATCAGCATTTCAGAAAGTTTATTCTAAAGAAATGAACTCCGTTCATATACAAACTAAAAATAATCTACTAAAAATAAAAAAGAATAAAAAATTAGGTGAATAGCATGTGATATATCATTCTAATGTATGTGACACCTGTATAATTGCAAAATTACAAGTTGATAAATCAAGGTGTGTTTTTAATAAATTTTCTCTCAATAAAATAAGTTATTCATAACATAATGATGCATAAGTATAGCTTTGAAAATATGATAGATTATTAAGTATTATGTGGAGCCTCTGGGGTGTCAATTTTAAATAAGGAGTGCTGTTTTCTATTAAAATTACCATAAATTTTCCTCTTTTTTCCAGAAATACCTCCTGAGCAGTGGAGTATCATAGATGTTCACTCTTTCATAATCTGGTGCTGCCAAGAGTATGGCATCCAACAAGTTGATACCAAAAAATTCCACATCAATGGTAAGTCTCAACAAAAGATATTTATTGAAATAATATCAACACTCTAAAGTATAGATGCAAATATAATACGCTAATTAATTTTGGTAGGTATATGTGCAGTTCAGGGTATATGATTGATGAGATTTGATGGCCAGGTAGAGTTCTCACACATTTACCCCATCTGAAACACACTTTAGAGTAAATTCTTTCCAAAGAAGGCCAATGAACGTGTCTTGGAAGTAATAGAATGAAATTGCTAAGGAAAGTTAGAAAAATAATGTATCATACAATTTTCAGTTTCTACCAAACATAAAATTTATATATATATATATTTGATGGCAGCTGGGTGGCTGAGCGCTTAAGGCCATGTGAGGGATCTTTTACTTGCCCAGCACAGACACTCAAACAAGGGGCCGCCCATTTAATGTCTCATCAGAACGGCATCCTGCTGGAATTTTGCTCATGAAGATTTACTGAAATTTTTTGGTTCCCCACCCGGGTTCGAACCCATGCAGGCAAAGACCTTCAGCGGAGCAGGCGGGCTGGTAAATGAATAACATGTTGAGGACTCCTGCTCTCTCTCCCATCTCTGCAACCAACCTTCGTGCGTGCCTAGAACTGGGCTAAGAGGGCTGCACTTGCCATATCTATTTATCTATCTATTTGGCAACCAAAACAATTGAAATCATGTTACAGCTTCTACAAATGGCTTAGCACCCTTTGTTTTAGACTGAATTCTTCATCTTAAATTCATAAATTGATTTTTTATTTTATATATTTTAGGCAAAGGCTTGTGCCTCCTGACGAAGGACAACTTCTGCGAAAGGATACCAGATGTGGGAGATGTCGTCTTCAACAAACTGAAAAGTTTGACACATTCTTATCCAGGTGAGAACACAGGATATTGTTTGATCTTGCAATTACCAAATAAAAGATAGGCAGAACCTATTTCATAAGGACACTTTGACAACGAAATTTGGATCTCACCCAAGAGCCAAGCTTGCACAATTTTACAAATTATTTTAATGCTCGGCATGACTATAAACTATGAGTTTATGGTATGACTCCTGGTCGGCCTATATGGAAATAAATGTATTATATATCACACTCAAAAACCAAAATTCGAGTCAATTGTTGGCCCTGGGTGGCTTCCGGAAATTTCATCACAATTTCAAACGACACAGTTATGTCCTTGAGTTTATATAAAACTAAAAACATCATGTGCTCCAGGAACAGGTCCTTGTTCTTTGTAAAACAGTCCAAAATGCCTAGAGGAAATATTTCTTACAATCATGTAACCTCCAGGATGTGCTCAGATATTTTAGCGGAACATTAAAGAATTGTTCTCAAGGAAATGTCCGCCTGCGTGTGTAACTTCCTCTTACTACACCCAAAGAAAAAAGACTAGCTACTGTTGGTATTTCCTGAAAGTGATATGGGAGCTTGTGGGGTACATCATGCATTGTAATATTATGTTTTCACTCACTGTATATATGCAGTCACAGGTTTTAGTATTTCTTTCTCCTTCTACAGAATATGACAGATACTAAAATTGTACTTTGACTAAAAGTTTCTTCTTTCCTTCTTTTTCTTCTTTTTATTATTTTTCTTCCCAATTTTCTTCCTTTTCTTCCCCAAATTTCTTCTTTTTCTTCTCACCTTCCCACCTTTCTTCTGCTTCTTCTTGACCTTTTCTTCTCCTGCTTCATACTCTTTCTTGCTCATAGATAGATAGATAGATAGATAGATAGATAGATAGATAGATAGATAGATAGATAGATAGATAGATAGATAGATAGATAGATAGATAGATACAGGTATACAAGAACGGGAAGATGACAGACAGATATATAAGAAAGGGAAGATATAATTTAAATCACATTGATGTGTGTGAAATAAATCAAATCTAATGCACACAGTTAGCCTAAATTTTGTGATCTGAAGGTCTGCAGTCTACACCATTGTGTATTTTTCTTCAAGGGTGTACAATACGTCATAATATGCTTTACTCCTATCTTTAGGCGATATTATGTGAAGCCAAATTCTTTTTAACCTTTCGTGACCCCAAGAAGGACATGTTTGACACATGGCAACTGAAGTGTGAACAAAATACAGAAAATTCTATTGCCTGGCAAAAAATAGGAAATTCATATGGCGTGAAAGAGGAAATTCAAACCCGAGAAAGCCAAATTTAGCCCCTAGATATATAAGCACATATGGGTTGAATAACCTGTAACAGTGATTCATGGATAGACTTGTTCAGTTACTGTTGTGTGAGACGTATTTTTAGATTAAGTTGTTCTTTTTGAAGGATTTCTTTCTCTTTTGGATGTCTTTACATTTTCAATTCATTGTTTTCGTTCGATGTTTAGGAGTGTTCAAACAAACTAATCATAGATTAAATATTAAAATATGTCTTATGAGCTATAAAGAGAACTTTGGTATTTTAAATCAGACCTGTCCTATGATAACTTTGATGATGCCCCCACTGAAACAAGAGTTGCACTTCTGACATTTTTCAAATGTGGTCTTGAATCTCTCTTCCAAACATGTTCAATTGTTCATGTATATGAACAATGTGTAGTGTCTGAATATGTCCCATAAAGTTAACTTTAAAAATCCTGAAATACCTTGTCAAGCATCATCATTCCAATGGAACAGAGCATAGGGTGTACTTTGAATTTGTTGGACCCTATAGATAGTATACTTATCAAATGGCCATGCTAGTGGATGCAGTTGAAAACCTTTTAAAAATCAAAAAGGGGCATACTTACTTTCAAGACAACTATATAATCGATGGTGAAGATCTCCAGAAAAAAAATAAGTGTGACACATAGCTGGACAGACAAATGGCCAAATACCCCCCCCCAACAGAGCAAAGGCTATATTTAGGTATTGGGGCAAAATGAAGTGTATACAAAAATACTGAAGAAGTGATGTCGTGATATAATATTATGAAGACATTTTTGCAATCTATATAGACTGTATTGTGGCAATTTTCCACTGAGCGATGACTCAACAAAAAATTACATGCATGCATGTTTTGTCAGAGTAATTGAAATATTAACCTGAACTTCAAATCATCAGAAATTCAAATAAAACACCAAAAAGACAGAGACAAGCGAAAGAGAGAAAATATACAATTAAAAGCAACAATTTCACTTTAAAATGTAAATTTTGACTCCTGCACTGTATTATCCTTCTCAAGGAAACAGACACAACCAAAAAGTTACTCTCTTCTGACCTTCCCAAATTTCAACCTCCAGTGACTTCCATGCACTTTTCTTGAATTTTTATCCTTTTGAATTATTTGGGTGTAGCTACTTGTAAGTGCATTTCGGCATAAAGGTTTTATGGCAAGGAAATATTTTTGTGCATAATTACCCAACAGTAAATAAATAACATCCGCATTACACAACTATTATCCATGCTGTTACTTTCAAGTTCTGTTTGCTCTTCTTTAGGGATCCCCAATTTAAATGCTTTGCCCTAACAAATTACATCCTTTTTGTTATGCACCAAAAGATATATATTGTAAATATGTTACTGAGTGGTAGTGAATTGGCAGGGAAGTGGGTATGAGAAGGTAAATACTCAGGGAAATGGGTAGATAGATAGACAGATAGATATATAGATAGATATAGCCCAGGTTGATAGATAGATGGATATATGGATAGATAGATAGATAGATTGATTGAAAGATAGCCAGATAGATAGCCAGATAGATGGATAGATAGCCAGACAGATAGACAGATAGATAGATTGATAGATAGATAGATAGATAGATAGATAGATAGATAGATAGATAGATAGATAGATAGATAGATAGATATATAGATAGATATATATATAGATAGATAGATAGATAGATAGATAGATAGATAGATGATTCCTAGTTTATACATTAGAGGACAATAAATGATGTTGAGAGATAGAGACAGAGATGGATAGAAAAATTAAGAGAGATGTATCTAGGAAGATGTGAAGAATTGTGATTGTAAATATGTACATCTTCCTATTCAGTATTCATTGTAAGACAAAATATTCTGTTAATTCTTTAAATGGAACAGTTGCCTGCCAACTCATGGTCACATGCCGTTGAAAGTACAAGTTTCATTGCAAATTAATGCACGAACAATCTGTGGTATATTGCAACATAGATAGTTAGACACAACACTGTAATTACACTTATCAGACTCAAGTGCACTAAGTAAAAAGACGTGATGTTGAACTAAGAACTTCAGATGTAATGAAATTTTGGTACTCATTTAGCTTATAGAGTATGGTCCCCAAAAATAGGTTTCAGAAGAAACAAATTACCAATGGACTAGAATTTAAATGCATTGGGCTTGCCAGAATTATTTTCACTATCATAATTAATTTATATATGTGATATAAAATTTTCACATTTTTTCACTTTCCTTCTGTTTCTTTCAGGAATTGTCCACAATGCTCCATCATCGCCGTTAAATCTCAGCAAATCAGGAGATCTTTCACCGAGGGCGGGAGAAACGCCTTGCCCCCTAGTGGTGCACGGGTCCAGCGGGACACCCCCTGCGATTACTGTTAACCCCGCGATGAGTCCAGTAAGCTCGGCGTCTACTCACAGTTACAGAGCGAGCATCACTGAAGACGAAACAGAACATTCGCCCTTAAATTTGTCGTCGAAGAGCCCCGACGCTTACGGGTGCAGCCCTCCGTTACTTTCCCCTAATGAGGATTCAATGAACTTTCTCCCGCAAGGACCCTTCGCTCACCCTTATCGAAACGGCCTCCTATCGCCATCAGCCTACAATATTCCCCTCCCAGTCTGTCATGTTAAACTAGAACCAAGCAGTCCCTTCGAGTACGGCTATCAACTGGTGATGCCCCCGCCCCTCAACATCCGACCCCATTCGCCTCAATCTCCTCATTCACCCTGCATCAACCAGATTAACCACCATGGCGAAGAGCCCCTAAATCTCAATACTAGGTTACCTCCATGTAAGTTGACAAAACATTTCATGTAATCCTATTTCAAACACTTTTTGAAAGATTAATTATTATTTAATCAATAACATTATTATAAGTAGTTAAATATGTTATGTGATTGCAAATTTATATATAATGCAGTCAAGGATATATCCTAAACTCTACCATGGAGCTACAAGGGACATGACTCTACCCATCCAAATAAAATGACTGACCATTGATACCTTCATGTGTCACTTTCGTATGTTTTATCACCTCCCAAATTTACCTCCAATATGTAAATTCAGACATTTGGTAGACACAGTATAAATGTTATATATAAGTATCAAAAAGACATTACAAGACATTTTAAATATGATTTCTTCTCTTCCAGCATTAGATTACCACAGAATATCTCCCAGAATTCACAGCCCTAACCCCGATTCTAGAATGTTGCATAGCAGAACGGGAAGCCGAGATGAGGAAATGCGGCCATCTTTGTACGTCAATCATTACGGAGAACCTGTTTCAGACCGAGGCGAAGGTAAAAACACATCAAGTATATTTAAGAATGGCTAAAGTATTATTACAAATTATGTATTCTATCTTCAGCTTTTGAAATTTTGATTTTATTCTGGTTTTAAAAGTAAACCAGTGCAAAACCCCAAATGAAGTGTAAATACTTTCCCATTTACCTGTGATTGACAAGAATTAGCTTAATTCACTTACTGTTTTTGTATAAAGACAATCAAGGAACTTTTCAATCTGACACAACTGTAGCAGGCATAGGGTCAAGTGTATTATAGGCAGCTGCACTTGGGTCCAAGTGCAAGTGCATTTGCATAGCCAAGTGCAAATGGAAGTACTTGATTTTCAGTTTGAAACAAAATACAAGATTGCTTGAGTAGGCTTATACTTGGTCCAAGTTCAGCCAATAGGCCTCCTTGACACCAAGCCTTGACTGAACCATGACTCCATAAGTGAAAAGGATGTTATTTCTTTAAAATAGTTTGCTGATAAAGAAGTTCCTCTTTTCAGAGTCACCTCCTGAAACACCATCACCGAAGCAGGAGCGTAAACCATCAAGTGAATCGGGCAGTCCCACGAAAAATGGCAAAAATGGAGAAAGTGGTAAGCATCATATTCTATATATTTCATCTGGTTCATTTTCTGACATAGTTTGATCCTTCTGCATCTTCTGATGTGCATCAGTCGCCGGGTCAGTTCAAACTTTTGTGACTCCTATGCCGGGACCACTGGGGGAAGATTGGTAATGTAGATGTTTCAAGTGGCAGAGAAGCAAATGTAGAGGAGTATTTGTGGGTTGCTATTTAGGTTTATTCCTAATTCTAACCGACGTCCACAAGAGTGGGTGGTTTTCAAGTCCAGTTCTGCCAGCGTTAGACCTTAGGCATAGGAACCATCACATAACTCGATGGCGCCTCACATTAGGTCAAGAGAAACCTTATGTTCCATATCAATCTTCCAAGGTACTGAGGCAAATAAAAGATCCTTCACATGAGAACAGGAAAAACCTGAAAAAGAATAATTTTGAAAAATATAACTCCGCAGCACAGTGGTTAGCACATCTGCCTTATGCACAGTGGATGGGAGTTCAACCCGCTCCGGCCATGTCCAGAGGTTATCACTATATAATTGCCCTTTAGTATGGTGGGCACTGTATAAAATCATAGTATATTAATATTATTGTATTAACATCTCCTATCTTTCCATCCAAATGAACTACATGCAGCATTTGAACAAATTCAAACAATGGGTAGATTATATTTACCTCTAAGGACATTTGGTTATCTTCCAGGTACTGCTGTCCTGCAGAAATGCACTTCTTTATATATATACAAAATTCTGATTAAGTCATTACTGATTAAGTTATCTAAATGTCAAACTTCTCGTTTCCTAACTTGGAGTTACAATAAATCAATCATTTATGTAATCAATCGTTGAGGCAATCAATCATTTCGAGCAATAAATCAACAAAAGGATAAGATCTAGCTTAAAACATCATATCGTTGATCGATTAATCAATGACATAATGAGTTCCGCATTTTGACAGTGAAATAATAGATGTCAGTTAATTCTTATCAATCTATTATCTGATCACCAACTGAAATAATACGATATGGAGGACAAAAAACAAAGCAATGATATAGATTCACATTTGAAGGTATGTGATGATTCCTAGTTAGCAGACCTTGTTGCGCAGCATCCCACACCCTATAGGCTGCTGGTCTACCCATGCCCTAAATTTTTTTGGACAGAATTGGTTTTTTGAAGTGCCAAATTGCTTCTGAAACAACCGTGGTGGTTTTTGTATAGGTACCATACTAGTCATCCACCTACTTACTGAAGTATTTCGAATTGCAGTTTTCAAACTCATCATAAATGTAACAAAAAGGTCAAATCTTCAGTATGTATGTATACAATACATGCTTATCAAAAGATGAAATTAAAAATGTCTAAAAAAGTTTTCTGGAGTTACTGGGACGTGAAATAATATATGACATAATAAAATATACTAAACAAGGAACCCCACTTCGTCTAATAAAAAATTGTTTTGGTTGGGCTACACAATGTAGGACATTTTGGTCACTCAAGCATATTTTTTCTGCCTCTAATTTCAAGCTTGGACCACAAAGAAATAAATCACTTGAAACGTTATGCCTTTCATTTGTTGCGAAGTGGTACATCATAATATTTCTAAGAAAATTGTAATTTTTTGTAATGATTTTGTCCACGAGAATTAAGTACTTGAGCTCTTTACTGGTAGTTGACTTACAAAAGTATACCTTGAGGACAAGACCTAAGGTCCTGGGAAATTTTGTCAGATTAAGTTTACAAGCAAAATTGTCTGTCCAAACTAACTTTGAAGGAAGGATGTTCTAGGTGTAATGAACCTTTTACACTCTAAAAAATGTCGGGACAAAATTGGTTTTTTAGATTCAAAATGGTTTTTTGAAAAACCAAATTTCAATGCAAAACCAACATGGATTTTCAAAAAAATCCATGTTGGTTTTTTGCATTGAAATTTGGTTTTTCAAAAAACCATTTTGAATCTAAAAAACCAATTTTGTCTGATATTTTTTAGAGTGTAGATATTTAAAAGGGAAAACTGAATTCAGTGAATTGGTGTTGTGTGCATAGTTTCTTTCACAAAGAACTGCTCCAGCACTGGGTGAGCTAAAATTATCCAATGCCCTGATGAAGTTTGGGATGCAATTATAGGACTTACATAAGAATAGTATAACCTCATAAAGCCAGTTCTGGTAGCTCATTAGGGTTGATTTATGAGTGGGGGGCCACAACATATTACAAATTTACCCCACGTGAGGGATCTTTTACTTGCCCAGCACAGACACTGATGCAAGAGACTTACGCCCACACAATAAATTAGATAATGGAATATCAATGATACGAAGGTGTTCCATCTCGCTCAAGCAAAGACGTTGGAATATTGCGTGGTTATATTATAATGCGCAATTTGTGCAAGTCGTTGACCTCAAAATGGTTAATATGAACCACTGAGGAGAAAAATTTAATCATCTAAATGAAAGTTCCTTAAAAAGGGGGCATTAAAAAATATGCACAACCTGGCCAACTAGGTTAGATAAGTCGTAAGATACCGTTTAAAAAAAAGGGAAGAAATATTTTATTACTTCTAGAATAAAAGAGAGACATTAGATAAAAGAAAAAAAGTATGACTCCCTGCATTCTCTGTGGTGTCAGATTCTTAAAAAAATCCTTCCTTTTTTTTAGATTGTTTAGTGGCATTAAAGTGTTATTTTTCAGACTGTAGACGTCTTGATGCCATTTTAACGACCACTTTTAAGGCTCTTGACACTCATGTGGTGCCTTCTTTATTTTCAGATAGTAAACTACTCTGGGAGTTCATTAACAAGCTGTTGGCCGAACCCGAAGAATTTTCGCATCTAGTCCGATGGGAAGGTAGGGGTTGCTTTTCACTGCTTCATTTATGTTAGATCTTTCATAAATTATGTTATGTCAGAATAATGAACCTAAATGTAAGACAGAGTATATAAACACCTTAAAAAGGTTGCTCTAAAAGTACAGTTAAACCATTGAATCAAACGTTAGCTGCACTGTAAATTTTGAATTTTAAGTTAGCTTAATTGATTGAGTGAGATGGTTGCACAATTCCTTTGAGCCAAGATAGCTTGTGTTTGCAAGTTATAACAACATAAAGATTATCATAACTCAAACAGCAAGCTATCATGGCTCAAACAAATTGTGCAACCATCTCACTCAATCATTTGAGCTAACTCAAAATTTAAAATTTTACAGTGTGGTGTCGGCACGACTCTCCCTGGTGTAAAATTAGACAAAGCTATGTTATACTTAGTTTTGCAATTTATTTGATTAAATGGCAGATATTGCAATTTTCTACATGAACAAAGATGGAAGTGGAAATTAATTTTTATTTCTCTTCACAGACAAAGAAAGAAGAGTGTTCAGAATTGTCAACACAGGTTCCCTGGCAGCTCTCTGGGGCCAACAGAAAAACAGAACGACCATGACCTATGAGAAGTTATCCAGGTCTTTGAGATACTACTACAAGATGAATATCATCTCCAAGGAACCTGGGAGAAGGCTGACGTACAGGTAAATGTCACAACAATGTATCAATTAATGGCAACAGGTGCTCACTGCCTTAATTTATACACCATTGCTCCTAAATATGGAATAATTTAACACTGTCCATTGAAATTGAAAACTTTAGCATCTTCTGCTGGAGCACATGATGGTCTGATTGACAAACTGTCATTTAAAACGCATGCTGCAGCGTTAACCCCAGGAAAAGTTACAGCAGCACAAAATATGGAAATTCAGGATTTTTTTAGGGTGAGGTGCATTCAACCGAAAATTGTACTTTTTTGCAAAAAGTGCAGTTGAGGCCTCCAAAGAACAATAAGAGAAGATGACTTGACCTCTACAATGGACCTTGCTTACATCCACACTCTGAAATTTACTTTTTATTTGACACTTAAAAAAAAAAAAAATAATAATTCCATATTTATGAGCAGGAGAGAATAATGCAGTAGATCTATGCAAAAAGTGGTTTCTACCTTGAAAAATGTTTTTATGTTTAAATTGTAAAGAAGACAAAATCATCACTCATAACCACAAAAAAAGCTAAATCTTTGTGTAAGTCTATAACTATTTCCAGTAAAAAATTTAAATAAGTGAAAAACAAGAATTCGATCCATCTAGCTGCACACAATGAGTTATGTAGGGCTGTCTACCTCCTTAATTTATGCACCTATGGCTATGAGGCCTCATAAAAAGCTATAGATTATACAGAAAGACAGGGATTACAGTTATGAGGCAATGTGCAGTCCAGTACAAACTCTGTAAGGTTTTCGTAAAACGGACAAAAGAAACATAAAACGAAACCTTAGCTGGTGTCCAGACAGAATATTTGTGCATATCAGGCAAAACGTTTTGTGAAACAGCCTAAGAAATTGTGAATCTTGGTGAATTCTATGCACAATTTGAACAAAGAAATACCAAAATTATTAAACTAAGCATACCTTTTGTCTGATTTTACATATATAGAATTTGTTCAGACATAAGGTAATGTTTGTCTTGTATAAATCACAAATTGACAAACCTTCCTTCAGAGTGAAATATCCTAAGTGAATAACTGGCACACCTAGCGGAAGGCAGGTCATTCTGCTGAGTGATGTCAAGTGAGCAGCACGTACTGCAGAGAGCTCTCTGAGTCAGTGCTGCTGCTGCTATCCTGCCCATGCTACTTTGATGGGCTTGGGATGTATTTGACACCAGTGCTGTGTGTTATCTGGTGATAGGATGATGCTAATATTTTACCTGTGCTGTGTGTGATCAGGTGTGCTTGTGTAAATTGTGTACCAGTGCTGTGTGTGATCTGGTGATTTATTCTTTACCTGTGCTGTGTGTGATCAGGTGGGCATCTGTGCTGTGTGTGATCAGATGGAAAAGAACCAGTGCTGTGTGCAATGCTGGTAATATGGTAAATATGATACCAGTGCTGTGTGTGATCTGGTAATATTTATTGTGTAATCTTGATACCAGTGCTGTGTGCAATCTGGTGATAACTTGTGTTGAGTGTAGAGCTCTGGTACTGTGCCTCCAGTGTATGGAATGCTATGTTGATGAAATACATAGTAGAGGCTTGTGAATACTGTTCATGCCAGAAAGTGACTAGATCTTGTTAGTAATCACAGTGGAAATTATTGTTGTGAGAATTTGTTGAATGTTTTAATCAGTGTCACTGCTTGAGCAGGGCCATGCATTGATCAGTACTCTGGCCATTGTCACTGAACAATCATTGATTATGATTTATACATCAGGTAAATCTGTAAATAAGGTATTGCCATGGATAGGTGAATACTTTGGGAATATGAGAGCATTGAATAGTATTGTGAGCAGCTACAGTGACTGCTTAAGTCTTGGTATTCACTTCCATGAGGTCATTGGAGTAACATTCTTTCCCAAATCAGGATGTTGAGTACATATATTTGACCTCCTGAGAATGCAGGTCAATGCTGAAAGCAGGTCAGTGCACCAAGAGCTAGCAAGCTAGTAACTACACTTGTGCAACCCCCACCCCTTCTGAAGGATTAGAGGGGGGGGGTGCCTGTCTTGGTACTTAATACACATGATGGATGAAAGAAACAGTCAGGAAAATTAAGATTTGATTCATCTGGAGATATTTTAAATGGACAATGCAGGTCATGTGACCCGGATGGTCATACAGGGATTTGAACATGTTTCTAATTTTAATTAGGGAAATGTTATTGGTATAAACATTTCAAAACTCTATTGAAAAAATGTGAAATGCATAGGAGCTGGGAGTTTGTTGGAAATTAATAAATTACATAACAGGAGTATAAGGATGTGGACTTGCTTAAATTTGTGAGTTATTGGAGAAGGCACTGTAATAGATCTTGTGACCCTTGCCTTACATAATAAGGACAGTGACCTACATAATCTCAGGGTATGGCACATCTTGACATATATTTCTAGTCAGGATGAGTATGGCTGCCAACCTTGTAAACAAAAGTCTCAATAGAGGTCACACTGACCTAGATTGGTCAGCTGGTGAAGCAGTGGCTATTTATGCACACATGTGGGACAAGCTCTATATCCTAACCCCACCTGGAGGCTGTTGAAGGGTGATGAGCAAATGAGTAGTGGCTGGCAGTGACATGAAATGTGTTAATAGAATGGTGGTAATTAATTGACCCAGGTAATTGGGAACTTGAAAGAGAATATAAATTAGCAAGGGAAAGAACAGTTATATTCAAGGGTGAAGCTGCATGAACCATTGATCCATGCTCTTGAAAGGTGGAGATTATTTATATGGGATACATATATATCTAGTTAGAAATAATTGAACACTGCCCATCACAACGTATTGAACCCATAGGACAATCCAAATATGAAAATAGCAGTCTTGTCTGCCCTGCCTGAAATATAACAATTTGTGCTGCAGCTAATAGGAAATTATATATATTTCTGTGTAGACTTGAAAGTTCACCGGATATGATTCCCTGTGAAATGTTGCTGACCAGTGTGGCATACTTAGTCAAGAGAAAAGGAACACCGGAGAAGCCAGTTGTTCAACAGTTGGTATCTATTGTCTTAGTAATGTGCTTGAAGAACCTATTTTAGTCTAATAACCTATATTGTTTATTAATTTGTTGTCTGGATTAAAGATCAAATTAAGCTTTAAAACATTGCAGCTGATTGATTTTGAAATCGTAATGTAAAGTTATGCCCTCTACTGATAGCAACAAACTTTGATTGTTTGGTGGTTTACTTTCACAGTGGAGGCCCAATTTAAGCCGAGGCCCAATTTAAGCCGAGGCCCATCTTCGGGGGCCAAATCTACAACAATGATTAATCAGTCAAATGTAGATCGACAGGTGGTTCTAATAAGATGTGGTGTGTTGGTGAACACTTCTTGAATAAAAGATGTACACTGCAATTTATACGGATGGCTGCGTGAACATTAAACATTGGTGTTGCAATAAGCTTTATTTTTATTGTCAATATGCGGACAAGCACCAGATAAATTTTCTGAATTCAACTGTGGTTATCTGAATTGACCTTAAAAGTTCAAGTGGAAGGTTGTTGGAAAAAAAAATAATAATAAATGAACTATATGAAAGTATTAAATTAATAGCGCAGCTGATATGACAGGGCTTATGGCAAAGATTGTATTTTGATGGCCTATTACTGAGTGTGTAATGATACCGAGAGGCAATACCATAGACCTTACAGCAAGTTACTTAAGTTTATCCCAGGTAAATCAAGGTTTGACCTCTCTTGTTAGCTCTGCAAGGCAGTCTGGCCGGGTTGTACTCGAAGTGGGGCCTACGTCTGTGAAGTGATGCAAAGAACATGTAATAGAAGATAACCGAATGAATAACATTAATAAATAAAAAAATAAACATCAAGAAAGGAAGCTGTAACTTTCCTTTGTCTTGTTAGATGGAAAGTAATAATATGAGGTTACTGTTTGAGTTCTCATTTATGAATTTACAATCATTGATATCCGTTGTAATGTCCTCTCTCGTTTTGGTTCCCGGAGACTCTGATTCTCTAGTGAAGCTTTACCCTTCACGTGGGAGCTGGATGGGAGGGGAGAATTATTTGCAATCTACCGTGTAATTATTTCTTAAATAACTGATTAAATAAATATATATATACAAAAATGTCAAAAATAGAAGTATGAAAGAAACATGACTCCTATATTAAAGAATTCTCAGTTCTTGTGAGGGAGTTATATATATAATATGTGGAGAGTAAATGTGACAAGCAAGCGAGTCGTGAAGTGGCTTGATTGCAAATTTTTCTCCCCTCCCAGTCCGGCTCCCTGTGCAGTGTGACAGGTTTGAATGACTGGTATGACGATGGGGTAGCTGATGCATCTCAATAGGTCCCTGGTTGTAAAAAAAAAAATATGGGTTTTCCTGTATGATAAAGGAATTTGATACACATATCCCCCAGATGGAGGATGGGTACAAGATGCAGTTGTTGTGATAAGATATGGTTGTTATGATAAGATATGGTTGTTATGAAATACCTCTGCTTTTCTCACTTGACCCTTTACATCATTAATAAACCAAATGTGAGTGCTATAAGATTAATCACTGATGAAAGGGAATTGCAACCTACACGTCCTGGATAAAATGATTGGATCAACTGACTGGTGACATATATGTCAAGTCAGAAGATAACAATGAGCATCTTTGAGGCATCTTCAGAGGTCTTTTTTCTGAGTTTAATTCCCAAAATTACTACCAACTTTGAGCATCTGGGACGCTGCAATTAACAAATGGAAGAATTTCCCAGATTGTCTGTAGTCTATAATTAGCTGATTAGTACAATATGGATTGTCAGGAATTGCACTGAATAGTGGAAAATATCAAATAATAAATTACAATTTAATCGCAGAACACAGATTCATCTATTATCAAATTTGTTGCCTGGGTGATAAAAAAAGAGGTTTTTTCTCATATAACGAGAGGGTCTTGTTCCAGATACAGAAGCAAACAATACCAATTGATTTGATATGGACAAGCAGTCGGCAACAAGACATACCCTAGAACTTCTAAGCAACAAAGTAGTGGATTTTCGTTTGCAGCTTCTTTGAAAAATTCCACTTGGAGGTGGAGGCATTCGAATGGGAGGATAGGCTTCCTGTCCTTGCCTCCGATTGGTCCAGCCATTTGGATCCATGCGGGAATGTATAGTGAATTTTATTGTAAATTGAAGGTTCTATAATTCTGCTATTTTCTTTGACACAATTTGGAAGTTGTGTTTCTGGATTTTAAATGTGTATATCTCATTTGTGTGTAAAGCCAACTAAGAAGCATTGAATGGCAAAAGAACTTTTGGGGCCAAGTTTAGGCCACTACATGAATGGGTCTATTAAATTGTATAGTCAATCACCAGTGTCTGCCCCCCCCCCCTTTCCCTACCCTTGGATCTGTACTATGAGAAGATGTTAAGCCTAAAAAACTCAGGCTAAGTGGCCCTAGAATGCTTTGAGACTAAAGCTGTTGAGCATGTGCATGGCACTCTCTCCCAGGCTCCTCCATGTCCGACCAATTCCCCCCCCCCCCCCCCCCCCAGGTGTGAAATGCAACTTAGAGTCAGAGCTATGGTTATTGTGAAGGAATTAAAGGACTCCTGGAGTATAAGTGAATATAAGTGAACGAACAATTTGTGATCTTCTTTTCGTGAATATACCTATCCGGCTGTGTGGTCTTAGCAGGAATTACAACAAATAGAGCGTCTCAGGAGTGATATTTCAAAAAAGGTTTTTGAACAATCAAAGATTAAGTTTCTGCCGGGAGGTGGATCTATTTCTGGATCAGTACAGAATATAAAGTGTAATAAGGGAATTCCGTAATAACAGCCTCATCTGATCAACTGAAAAAAAACAAAAAACAAAAAAAAAAAAAACAAAAAAAAAACAATAACAACAATTGGAATTCTTAAGTTTGTTCTGTCAAAAGTGTGCTATTGTGACTACATAATTATCATGGGATTCATGTCATATCTGCCATGTCACTCAGAAAGTCGACTCGGGAATTGGCCATGCAAATGAGTCGGAAACAGTTGGCAAATGAGCATGATGTGATGGAGTGAAGTTCGAACACTATATATAGTCTCACTTAAAGTTTGGGAATTTTAATTGTTACTGATTCATAACAATAACTAATCAGATTACTGGCCTTATATTTAATGTTTGTATTTATTTTCAATACGACTCTTCAGTAAATCGATATGATTTTATTTTATTTTATTTGAAAACTGAATAACAAGGAAAATGTTTATAATTTCAAGTTATCAGTCCGAACTACAAGTTATTTATGTGTCAATAACATATGTTGGAGAAACAAAACCAAGTGACATAATGAGTCTTTGTTAATAAATGGCCTAGTTGTTTTGGGAAAAATCCGAAAAAACCAATGTTTATGAAATGCTATGTAATCAATCAGTAAATTTCCCTCTGACACTGCACGTCACTCGAAAACAAACATACTCCTGCGGAGTCTTGGAAAAACCATAGAATTACCAGTGCAATGGCAGATGTGTAGGACTGTCTGCTACAATAAATATGCAATTAGAGATGTCGCTGCTGTAGAAATTACGGATATAAGGTTTGGGATGGAAAAGAAAGTTGTGAAACAGAGAGAGATTGATGTAATTACAGCCGGACTAACGCAGATTTGCAGGAATGTATTGAGCACAACAAAATGGTACTAACCTTCTTTTGTAGGATAGTTACATCCTTGGATAATGTGCTAACAAATTTTGATAAACACCCGTGTAGGAGAAAGATGTACTATGAAGAGGCAATTGGAGGTCCAGGTAGAAATAGACTAGGAAGACATCGTCATTCTGAAGGACCTATGTCTAAACAATGTAGAGACTGATCAAAAGACCCCTAGCTGTAACGGCACTAGAAGAGGAAGGCATCTGTCCTTTGTGATGCCAATGAGACTGTCAGAAGAACATTTGGTTACTCGTTGTGAGCAATACACGTGCATTATTCAAACACCTTTTTACAATTAGCGAGTATCCACTATGTAATTTTCATGTTAAAATCTGAAGCTCGTAAGATATGTATATATGAATCTGTGTCTAAGCCATCTATACATTGAGGTTTTGAGAACTGCGATACAATACAAACTAGTCTCTCATGAGTCAATATGGCTGGCTTCAACTATACATACATGTATTGTAGGTTTTTAGCATATTGAGGTAAATATTGAATCACTGATTATGATTCTTAATTGTCATGTATGCACAAGAGAAGGCATACAGTCTGTGCCAAAAGAATTCAGGAGGAAATTATGCCCTGGTTAGAGAAAATTGAAAAGGATGAGCAAGACAGGATGCATGTAATATTTTATTCTATAAATAGTAGGAGAGGGAGATGTACAATGCGAGATCAGCAGTGTCTCTAATTGCAACAATGATTTCAACTAGTGCTATAAATTGGAGGAGGCAGTCATTGTCAAAATATGTCTTTGCCTTGGCAGCACCCAGGCTGTGACCACAGATTTGCCTCAGTAATGTTAAGACACTTTATATTTCACATTTAAACTTGTTATGTATCATGTGGTTCATGTGGTCATTTAGTGTCCAGACAGTGCGCACGGATGCTCAGATAGATAAGTGGATAACGTGACCAGTATACAACTTGCTGCTGACCTGTGGTGAAGGGCACCTAACAGACTCCGAATGTGTATGTATTAATAAAATTAGATGCTTCCAAAAAACCTGGGTATTGTTGGCTTCTTTTGGATTGTATGGAGAAGTATCACCTCCACCTACTAGGAACCTCTCAGATGTGCTTGCCTGCTTGGCTGCTAATATGAAATAGGCCTAACATCTAACAGGATGGTGAGATGAACCCTGAAGAAGCTTCATGAAGATACGGAACCTATAATGAAAAGTACATTTCTTCAAAAGAAAGCCGAACGTTTTGGATTTTGAATGACATGGTGGTAGTGGTAGTTTTATTGTCTGGTGAGCCCACCGACCAATTAAGTATTGTCTACAATTACACACGGCTGTAGCATTTGATGACAGAATAACAAAGGGCTGAAATTTGTCTATAGTCTCCTGAAAAGAAATCCAATAACGAAATATTTTTGTCTACGTTGTGCACATGACGCAGATGTGCTGTTTCAGGGCATTTCCGAAGAACATGCAACTCATCCTGAATTTCCCCTCATCCACATAACCTTTGTTCACATAATCGATGACTTGTCAGACTTGATAGACATAGGGGAGTACGGACTGCTCTGTAGTGCTCTTGAATTGGTGGCCACACAGTATCTAAAGAAGGAGGTGACAAATCTGAAGTCCTACCTGCGTAAGGACCAGGCCATTGCATGTGGTTGTCCTGACATTCAAGAGTCATTTGATGGTCGACATGTATACGGTATCAGCGGTTTGTAAATTTTTTTAGTGAACAATGTTTCCCACGAGTAAAAAAAAAAAGAGCTTTTCAGAGCATTCTCCTATACCGTTCTTTTCTAAGTAAAGGTACGCCACTATTTTATCAGAAATGATGTTAACTTGAACACATGGCCAATTTTGGACTTCAAAGGCGCGTTCACCTGATTTGTGATGCTTGTTGCAGCAATTGGTGTTCAAAGATAGGTATATCAGTCAGTATGGTAAATTTCAGGTGATATAATACAAAATACAGATGCAAAAAGCAACGAATAGATCCATACTTAGAGATCAGTGGCCGAGCTCAGAGTTCACAGCACTACGGGGACAACAAGAATGAAAGTTGGATGGCCTATAAACAGAGGTTGCAGTTAAGTGCATAGGTCGCATTAGAGTATCAAGGCATCAGAGCACTCCTAGCCTTTTTGAAATTGAATTAGGTCCTTGAAACAAATAAATGCTCCTATTTGGGTGTGTTTTTCCCGGTCACAGTAAATTAAAAAAAAACATCAATTTCTGGTCCCTTAATCTCTTGTATTATTGGAATGGTATGGCCCACTGTCGTGCTATGAGAGGTAGGTCTGAATACTCTATGAGAGGGTACTTACAGGCAAATAAACTAATTTTAATATATTTTCAAATATGATACATGTAACACTAATAAGTGTAATGTTTTTTGATGAAACTTTGGGCCGCTGAGCTTCTAAGGGGCTGAAGAACAAATGAGGTATGGGAAGGGTTTAATGAGGAATGGGATACCACATTTGTTGAGGGGTTACTGTACGCGGATGATTATATAAGGGGGCATGGTTGCCAAAGGGAAACTATTCTCATGCCATATCTTAATCCCCTGCATGGAGCATGGTGTGGTAGATATTCCCTTTGGATACCATCTTATCCTAAGTGAATAACTGGCACACCTAGCGGAAGGCAGGTCATTCTGCTGAGTGATGTCGGAGGGAGAAAGTAAGGTAACAAAGAGGGGGCGAGAGCATGTCGGAAGGTAGAAGTATACAGAAAGAAGAACCTGAGGGAGAGTATTAGTACGGGCCCAGTATGGGAATCTGGAATAACTTCAGACTGAATTACATTAAGTTGACTCCCACCCAACCCTCCCTATAAGAACAGGGGCTACCAACCTGAGCCATGCGGGAAACTATTCTCATGCCATATCTTAATCCCCTGCATGGAGCATGGTGTGGTAGATATTCCCTTTGGATACCATCTTATTGATTCAATTCAAATTTCATGCTAAAGTTTTTAAGTTCTAAAGTTTCTTGGAATTGACCTACTTTGAAAAGCACTTTTAATATTATATTACGCGGAGATAAATTGAAGTGCCATCTTTACTAAGGCTTACTTCCTTTCATTTTTTATGTAAATGATAGAATACCTTGTTCAATGGTGCTTGACAAGTCTATCTGATTATATTTCGAGGATATAAGTGGCTAATTAGACATAAATTGTTAGGTGAATAATCTATAAATTCTGTTATCTGAAGTAAACTTCCGCATCTTATTGATTTAGATAACAATTTCGTGTAATATAAATTCCACTTATCAATGGGTATATGACCTGTATGTCCATAATGTAAATTTGTAGTACACTAATAAGAGGGAAATTGTTTTTGAAATGAAAGATTTACACTTCACTTCATCCTGGTTGACAAGGAATTAAATTTAGTGCCAAAGTCAACAACGGATACTTTACATTTTATCAGATGACCTTGCTAGACTCCATTATAATGTAATTCAACATCCGTGTTCCCAATAAACAATGTAAGTCACAAGAAAGTTGATATAGTTATACATACAATAGCTGACAGTGTCATCTACTTAAATTTAAAGTAGGAAATACCTTGCATAGTCAATGAAGACCCCAAGGTTAAAATCACCTTGTTTTAGATCTCTATACCTATACATAGATGTTTTCCATGAGGTTGTTTAGTATATATAGTTAAAATGTTTGATACAATATCAAATAAAAGTTTATGCTATTTATTTCACAATTGCCCTTTGATATCTATCATTACATTAGTTATTTTCTAGTTGAGTACTGCATGATAAAAAAATTATGAATTATGGGGAGAAATTAGTTGTGACCAAAACTGTATTGCTATTACAGTTTCTTGTGAGGTGGATTTATGAGTAAGTTGATTCAAGTCCTAATTTTATGTTGCTGGTGGCCCTTTGTTTTAATCTAGTGAAGCCTGGTTCACATATCCACGATTTTGAATTGACACAAGAGTGCGTCAGGGGCAGTGTAAAATAGTTTACATTCATGTGCACTCGGCCGTGACATCTTTAATCCAGTTGGAGTGGAGATTACGATGTATTGGCACTGCTCTGCGTACAGATGAGGACGTCACAAAAACCTTTGATTTCTATTCAGCCTCTTTGTGATGAGCTTGCACAGAGAGTCACTATGACGACGCACACAGGGCGGGAACAAGACGCCTTGCTGCTATGCAACGCAGATATTTACACACAGTGCACGTGGTCAGTGCGCGCACATGACACAGACTGATCACCAAGTTCACGGCACCTGGACGTATGTTTCCATGGTGACATGTAGTTGTCTCCAAGTATACGCACGTCTGGCGTACGTGTACATTGCGTGGAATCTGAGATAAACCTGCGTTGATATTGGGTTCATTTCATCGCAGCCAACTCACCCTGTAAAATTCGACCAGCCCAATTTTTTTTCTTGACCCCACGTCCAGTCTGTGACAACCTCTTTCACGCTTCAGTGAGCAGAGTCTACCCTGCGTAATGCTGCGTTGCTAATTGGGTCTGGTCAGCGATGGGTCTGTGTCAGGCTGTGTCCAGTTTGAGTCAAGTGCTATTGCTTGACGCAGACCACTGTCAATTCCAAATCACCAAAGTGTGAACGGGGCTTTAGGGTCATTCAATTTCTACATTTTCTCAAAATTGTTTGAAATGTACCTCCAATTTTTGAGAAAAAAAATAATATCGGAATGATTACCACGTGTACAAAACCTGATAAAAATATAAACAAATGGCAAATATCACAAATTATCACGGCTAATCTAAAACCATTTCGAAACTTGATTACGAACCGGAAGTTCATAAAGACTGGTGAATTATGCAAATTTTGTTTTTCTGTGTCCGTAAGTATCAAGCACCTTAAAAACGAAATGATTACAAATTATTCAGATAACCCAAAAGTTTTCACATCTGTCCAGTCATTCAGAAAAGTTATTTAGAGCTGGGTTATGAAACAAATTAAAAGTTCAATTAGTGTAACGTACATGTGTGAGGACTAAGGTAGGCTGCGGAAAACATCATGTAAAAACTAACAAAAGTTTTTTCGACATTTCTTTGATCAAATTATATACATAGAACTGATCAGGATTGGCAATTTCTTTGGTGTATTCCATTCCGCATGAAATTTTGTCTGATATACACAAATGGGTGTCTAGACACCAGCTGATGTTTGGTTTGTTTGTTTGACACAAACCCTTTTTAGGATGCTCTAAAGATATGTGGCAATATTTAATTTGTTAGAACTGCATGATGATAAGGACCACCTGTCTCTTCTCTCATCATTGATAGAGCATTTAATCAATGGGCCACTTGTGCTATGTCAAAGTTTTCAGCCAAACTGTACCAAATTCAGTTGCAATATGACATTAATGGTATATTCCTTTATTGCAGGTTTATGAAACCACCCACTGACATTCCTAAGGGCCAGCGTGGAGCGAAACCAGGAGTGCCCCACAGACCGAGAGGCTGGCGGCTGAAAATGAAGGAAGAACAAAGAATCCGTAAAGCTAGACAGGCCGCTCTTGCTCAGTTGCAGAAGGAAGGAGCAGACCAAAAAACCATCGCTGCCTTTTTGGCGGAAAATCCCATCGACCTGCCAAGCCCTTGTCTTGGCCATCCTATCGCTAGTCAAACACAAGCCACCAGTCCGCTCATCGGGACCCCCAGCCCGCTCATAGGGACCCCCAGTCCACTAATGCAGACCGCTGGCGATCCAAACCGCCAGCCGTGTTTCCCAGGTATGCCGATGATGTCTTCCCCAGTCAAACTGGAACATCCCGAACCACAAATCAAAGAAGCGAAAGACATTAAAGTTGAGCAATCTGCTTATAATGGCGGTCTGAATGGTATCAATGGTCTTAACGGTGCTACCAGCCATCCACACAATCATGGCTTACCATTCGATAAGCAGATTAGTGCGCCTTCAACGTCTTGTGTTCAAAATGACCTGAACTCCGACGAAGCAAAAAATTTTCGTACGCAGCAATTGAAGAAGAAACTCGAACAAGCAGAAATGTTGCGGAAGCACTTGAATTCTCTCAAGGGTGACCGTAGGCTTCATGAAGTCAAAGTCTTTCCCAAAAGTGACCACTTATCCGAGGATTCAAACTCGTCAATGAAGTCCGAAAACAGCAGCGAAAGCTCACCAAGGAGAGACATTTTACACGCAACAAAGAAGAGGAGGTTATTGGGATATGTTGATAAGGGTACAACCACCCCACCCCCTTCATTTGGAAGATCTTTTAGTAGCTGTGATATTCCTCTAAAAAGGAAGCGATATTCCCAGGATGATATTAACATCGAATATGTCGCGCATTGAACGAAAGAACTGATATTTAGGCTATACTTATAACCTACTTACTGCATTTACAATTTTGTAGAATTTACACTATCCGGACATTCCTCTGACTTGAAACTAGTGATAACTGGTGACTCTTGCTTGTGCTGATATTTTTCCTCATGATATTTACTGGAGTGGTGCTGACATATTGAGTTGGTGCGCTTATATATCTGCTGTCTATACGATGCTGCTTGACTGATTTCTGTTCTCAAGAAGTTTTAAATGGCAAAACACAATCATCCAGGATAATTATCGACAAAGTGAAATGCTTTCACTACCATAAAGAACTTACAAAAATTGATCCAAAGGTTCCTAGGAGTTTTTTTGGAGAAACAAACATCAAAAACATTTTGTTTATTAACCATGACTACTTCTGACCTGTGCAACATTGCGAAGAAGCCTGCACATATTGAGTGATGTTTTTCTTCCACTTGAGGCCTTGTGGAGATGCATGTAAATGTTGCTCAGGTGCTAAAACTAATGTATATATGCAATACGTTACGCTTATCTTCGACTTTCTGGGATGCTCATCGCCAGCTCTCCAGTGCATCAAACTTACAGACTGTTGCTTAAACCACAGATGCATTGAACTCTTAAAAAGCTTTAAGACAATCAGTATAAGCAGCTTGCATAAAACAGGCTGTTGAGATTAGCATTGAAGTATGTGCCATAAAATTATAATTCTCTCTGCGGCAAAGGCGCCTGAATTCTGGATGTGGTTGGTCCGACCCGCCCCACCAGCTTACAGTGAGCTTCTACCACTCTGAGAGTGAACGACAAATATATTATGATGCTATTGATGAAATCAGATGTTATATTTTTGTTATAATGTTATGATGTATTTATACAATGTATAACTGTGTGCTGCTATTTTTATATGCTGAACCAGGATTGTTGTTGAAAGGTCTTTTGAAAAAGGGCCTTAAATTGTTTATTTTTATATATATTTTAAAAGCTTTATCAGGGATAAAGGCACATTTTTTGAAAACGTATTAAACCAAGGGTAAAATTTTGCAGTGGCATGCAACCATTTGTTATAAAACTGACTGTGAGCTTCCTTATTTATGGAAAAAGAAACTGATGATTTGATATTCCAGGATGGCATAATGATATATGCAATATATGTATTCATGGATGTAAGAAATAACCTTTTTTGAAAAAGAAAAGAACAGAAATTTTTAAACATGTAACTGGTGCTGCACAGCAGTGCTTGTTGGTCATAAAGTATCTATTGAACATCCATGACTGAGTTTTAGATCTCCTAACTTATTTGTTGTGTATCTGCTGTATAATGTGTTGTTGACAAATAAAAGTTATATTTTTTTCCAAAATATTGTTATCTCCATCAATAAACCAAATCATCCCGCATGAATTGAACGGAACACTCTAAAAACTGTCGGGACAAAATTGTTTTTTTAGATTCAAAATGGTTTTTTGAAAAAACAAATTTCAATGCAAAAAACCAACATGGATTTTTTTAAAAATCCATGTTGGTTTTGCATTGAAATTTGGTTTTTCAAAAAACCATTTTGAATCTAAAAAACCAAATTTGTCTGAAATTTTTTAGAGTGAACAATACCTGGCACATAAAAGCTCTTTGCAGAAGGGCGGTCGACTGGAAAAATTAATTATTTTTTTCACTTGCAAACTGGCTTCACCACATCATTGACAGTTTTCTGTTGGTCTCCTAATCTTCTTATTTGACGGAGTACCTTTAAAAGTCTTTTAATTAGTTTGTTTACTCTGACCTATGCTGCTTTGTATGATAAGTAGTGGATAAACTGATTAACCATAGGCCTAACTGACACAAACAAAACTTTCGAGCAAGTGCCATCACAAGACCAAGTTGAAAGTTAATTTTGAAACTGTTTGGACCACCAATTCGTCTGAGCATATGTATTTGTGTATGCACAGTAAAACGCAGCAAAGCTTTTAGCCGTTCTCAGTCGCTTTCTTCAGTGTTTCAGTGTTCTGAAACAGAAAAAATGCAAAGTCTGATTTATGTGTCAGGTGGAAAATTTAAACTTTAAAATAATCTATGGTATTATTGCTGGCATGGGTTGTTGGCAGGAGTAAAAATAACGTGCAAGCACTTTAACAGCTGCTTGTAGCTAGATAGATCTATCTATCTATCTATCTATCTATCTATCTATCTATCTATCTATCTATCTATCTATCTATCTATCTATCTATCTATCTATCTATCTATCTATCTATCTATCCTCCCTCCCTCCCTCCCCCTCCCTTTTTTCCTTCCTATTTTCTGACCCTTTTTTCTTCCGTCATTACTTCCTTCATTCCTCCCCTCCTTCATACCTTCCTTCCTACTTTCTTCCTTCATCCCTTCCTTCATCCCTTCCTTCATTCTTTCTGTTGAATCTGCAAACACTGGATCTGATTGCTGCAGTTGGTGCTGGTTTCCAGTGCTGGGCAACGCAAACAAAATCGGACTTCCACAAACGCAAATCAGCAAACATGATCTACAACTTCCACAAAGGCAAATCCGCAAACTTTTGGAAATGTTACAATAGCTAGTGCAAATGCAAACGCAAACACAAACGCAAACAATAATCGCGATAAATAGGCTGAAGCGTTGCATGGAAAAGCCGCAGAGTGTCCCGTATTCACCCCATGTAATGCCCCCCCCTCCGGCCATTTCTAGATACGCCCCTGCATTAGATTTGGCTATTAGGCCTAAACATTTGATATTACCAAAAATATATTTTTTATCAATATATATATATTATTGCTCCTTGAAACAGTTCCAGATAATGTAGACCTGTATAAACAAATTTAAAGAAAGCTTTTGACAGGCCTTTCATGCTGTCTTTCATGATGTCTTTCATGCCACAAGTGGCGCCATCTATACCATACCTTAACATGACATTAAAAAAAATGCTTCTAATTTTTTATTTGAAGAATATATGAAACCTCAAGGCAAATCAAGTTCAAGATCTTCTCTGCATTACACCATATCCAACTGCAAATTAAGCTTTAAAAGCTTGTGGGACCACTGTACATGGGATGAAAATGGGAACAATAAGAAACAAAATGTTTGATGTCTTTGCTTTATATATTCTGTATTCTGTTTAAAGAGTTATGTTGTGTGAAGTTTGCATTTGCGCAAGTTAAGTAACTTTAGTTCTGCAAACGCAAAGCGCAAATTTAATTGGCAATCAGTGCAAAATGCAAACTTCAAACAATATAGCACTTCCGCAAATTGCGGAATTTGCGGTTTGCGGAAGTGTTTGCGGAAGTGCCCAGCACTGCTGGTTTCACAGGTCATTTGAAATTTGCGCCAAAAACGAACATTTCAGTTTCGTAAATAAAAAGCTTAATGTCACAGAAGTTCACCAAAAGTTGATGGAAGCAAGATAAAATTACACTGAGACTGTATACTAAGTTTCAAAGCGATAGATGAAATAGTGCAACCTCCTATATGGTCAGAAGCTTACCGAAAATTCCTCCCCCAATACAGGCTGCAAGCAGCTGTAAAAAATCAAGAGATGAAAAGTAAACTTGGCAGCAGTTTGTGTCTGCCTGATGCATGTTTAATGAAAATGAATATTTTCAGCCATCCTGCAAGCATTTTAAAGAAATTTTTTTTGGTCTAGGTCAAAAAGATACTCTCTGGTAACAGGAGCTTTAAATGGACAGAAAATCTCTTTCATTTGTTTCAGCAGACAAGCTTGCTGTCAAGCGGCACAAGTAGTTGTAATAGGTCATGTGACTAATATAATGACAGAACTTGTGAGAACATGAATGTTGCTGAAAATAGGTTGGAAAAGAGACCAATGTTGCGGTAATGACAACAATGTCTTGGAACTTTGCAGCTGATTTTTTTTAGATAAATTCAATCGGGTTAATGAAATTGAATCAAGTACAATTCTAAGGACATTGCTCTAGTTATATTCATTAAAAAAAATATATATATTTTGACAATTTTACAGCATGCATATACATGGAAGTTTGAATTAGTAGATATCCACATTGGGACATACAAAAGCAAGGGAAAAGTGTCTTCAAAAAAGTAAAAATTGTCAAAAAATTATAAATGGCAAAATTAACACTAAAATATGTTTTGGCCTTGCTTATGGTCACCAACTAAAAAGTGATAGAGATCATTAATTACTAATTTTATGAAGTCAGTAACTGAGGACATGGAAAGGACAGCTTTTATAGAATGACCCTGGTATAGGCCTACTCAGAAAAATTCCATCTGATATATACATTTGTATTTATGGTAGATATTGGTGTCATTAAGTAAGATATCCATGTTGTTTTTGTGTGTGGACCATGTAAATTCAATTTTCTGCATTCAGTTTGTGACCAGAGTTGCTATCACGACAGACAGTTGAAGAGATGAGACCAAGAAAATATCACGATTTCTTAAAAAGTGCAACCTGTAGGTCTATAGTGTATGGTGAGTCATATTGTCTCATGTGATATCTTAATCATTGAATCGTGAGTCAGAAACATCAATTTAATTGTTTGTGAACTCCTGGAACAATCAGAATCATGTTTGTGCCTATAGGTGTGATGTGCAATTTGGGAGGAACATGACGATTACATGCAATATTGACTTTTTAAAGCTTGTGTAGAAATTGTGAGCAATTATTGAATTCTTAGAAACCGTCACATAGCTATTGATGTTTGAAGAACGTACCACACCCGAGTTTTAAAAAACAGTCGTTACAACTAATGAGACATGCAACATATATCTTCACAATTTAATTGTCATGAAATTTTACATTGCATCACCGCATGTCATGATCAATGCTAAACAATATCTGGAACATTTATTTACCAGAAAATCTACAATGCAAATTAACCTGCAAAAAATTAAAGGTGTGACATTGACCCTTTGAAAAAAAACCGGATCTGTGGTACTACGTCAGAAAGTCAAAAGACTTGGTGAAAAAATTGTTTTTGATAAAGTTTAATATTACCAAAGAAAATTTCAAAAAGGAAAGTAATATATCATGTAAAGTAAATCTTTTTTTGTGCCGAATATGATACAAATATCGTTATGGACCAAAGTATTTCATAGGTCCTGCACTAAGGCCAAAGTATTTTAAATGACTTAGGGGAGACTGGGGCTGGTTGTCACAGGGGCAGGTTGTCACACTGTGTAGAATTTAAACATGCTCTATATCTATTTAAAGCAAGTAGGGGCACAGCCATTGTATATGAAAGTCAGTACAGGAGTAACTTAAATCTATCTGGTGAATATATACCTATGTCATTCGAAATCTTGATGTCATATTGGACATTTTTTAAAAATTCAGCACTCGGGGCAGGTTGTCACACTTTTGGGGCAGGTTGTCACACTTTTGGTTAAGAGTTTGAATGCAGGAAGTGAGACTCTGTAAGTCAAATCCTGAATGAGACAAGTTATTTTGGACATGTCAGGAATCCCCTACTTGCCCAGTGCAGACCTTAACAATCATGTGACTCTGTACAAGGGTGCTACAAATTTTGACTTATCAAGGCAGCAGAAATGCATTTTGATAAGGAAGAGGGTAAGTGCAGACTGTAGAATTTTTCTGCAAATTCCTTTTGAAAATTTAAAATAGATCTGCATGTATTTAGACAATATGCCTTTTCTGCATACATCATCAATCATCAGTAGAATGTACTAAAGACATGACAGTTTAATATCCATGAGAGCGTGACAACCTGCCCCGAAAGTGTGACAACCTGCCCCGAAAGTGTGACAACCTGCCCCGAAAGTGTGACAACCTGCCCCAAAAGTGTGACAACCTGCCCCAAAAGTGTGACAACCTGCCCCAAAAGTGTGACAACCTGCCCCAAAAGTGTGACAACCTACCCCTGTGACAACCAGCCCCGGTCTCCCCTACATCTCAGTGTAAAAGGACCAAAGTTTAAATGTTATAATAAAAGGTCAAACGGAAATAATTTTGAGAAGATCCAAAGTGGTTCTGATGACATAGGAAACTATTTTTAAATGATGATTTATTTGCCACGTTGCATAGTTAGACATGCATCATAACAAATTTTACCAATATTAAAAACATCAGGGAATACTGTATATAATATAAGTAATTACCCAAGTTGCACATCTACACAGCAACATTGTGACAATATCATGAAAACATCGCAATTTTGGTGAAAATCAGTGATGGAAATGGGGGAGCTCACGGGAGCTGCCATGCTACAACTCCCCCAATGATCAGTTGTGAAATTACAATTATCATGTCACTTTTCACTCCTCGTAGAATTTTTATTCAAAATTATGCTCCGGTGGAAGTTTTTTTTTCTTTTTAAAAATTTTGAATGGCGCACCGCGGCCGCACAAGCTGAGAGCTCTCCCAATGAAAATTTCCATTTCCATCACTGGTGAAAATTACAGAGTTGCATGGTAGAAATGACATTGTCACATTGTGAAGCTACGTCAAAATATGATTTAGTATGCGACGTTGTGGCAACACTGTCACAAAATTGTGAAAAAGTTTTCATGTCATCTTTTTTTTTTGGTAACCTGTCTAATGACACCAAATTTCTTTATAAAAATCGGGGACAAACATTTTCCCAATTTGGGATGTGGACTAAAGGATAGACTATTACATTGAGGCAATATAATTTCTACATACATTTGTAAAGTTTCTATACGTTACAATTGGCGATCCACTAATTGCTAATGATGTGTTTTATTTGGTGTGTCCCTTGGGATAATACCAAGAGCAGGCAATACACAGTAACATAATACAAAGTTAAGGTTTATCAAAAAACTCATGGCTTCTAAATTTGGCTCAAGGGATGTGGTGTCCCCTTTGAGTAGTCCAATAACTTTAATCCAAACAGTCTTTGGCAATCTCTTTCCAAATATAGTTTCCTGCAAAAGTTGTCTTCTTAAAGAAGTCTTCTCAAAGTAGTCTTCTTAAAGTTGTCTTCTTAAAGTAGTCTTCTTAAAGTAGTCTTCTTAAAGTAGTCTTCTTAAAATAGTCTTCTTAAAGTAGTCTTCTTAAAGTAGTCTTCTTAAAGTAGTCTTCTTAAAGTAGTCTTCTTAAAGTAGTCTTCTTAAAGTAGTCTTCTTAAAGAAGTCTTCTTAAAGTAGTCTTCTTAAAGTTGTCTTCTTAAAGTAGTCTTCTTAAAGTAGTCTTCTTAAAGTAGTCTTCTTAAAGTAGTCTTCTCAAAGTAGTCTTCTTAAAATAGTCTTCTTAAAGTAGTCTTCTCAAAGCAGTCTTCTTAAAGTTGTCTTCTTAAAGTTGTCTTCTTAAAGTTGTCTTCTTAAAGTAGTCTTCTTAAAGTTGTCTTCTCAAAGTTGTCTTCTTAAAGTAGTCTTCTTAAAGAAGTCTTCTCAAAGTAGTCTTCTTAAAGTAGTCTTCTTAAAGTAGTCTTCTTAAAGTAGTCTTCTTAAAGTAGTCTTCTTAAAGTAGTCTTCTTAAAGTAGTCTTCTTAAAGTAGTCTTCTTAAAGTAGTCTTCTTAAAGTTGTCTTCTCAAATTAGTCTTCTTAAAGTTGTCTTCTTAAAGTTGTCTTCTTAAAGTTGTCTTCTTAAAGTTGTCTTCTTAAAGTTGTCTTCTCAAAGTTGTCTCCTCAAAGTTGTCTTCTCTAAGTAATTTTTGTGAAGATGCCAGTGCAAGGAAGTATCTGTAGTTGTGAGATTATGCTTATTTTTCCGTGCAAACATTTCACTTCAATTAAAATTCTCCACTATCACTCATAGGACAATTGAATAGGGTAATTTGATATACTTCCAAAAAGTAACTTATGTATAACTTCTGTTATTAATAAGATTTAAGAGGATATGTTATGACACTAGGAGAATGGAGACATATACACTCACAATTTCATTCAAAAGTTTCAAAAGACTTATTCAGAGTCATTGCCCACAGGCAAAAGTATGTAAAAAATCAAATGGCAATACAATGTAAATTCAGACTGTAATTTCTGATTTTGAAAGTACAATATCTTCAAGGAGGCACTTACGGGGTATGAACTGGTTCATGTTGAGGCTACTGTACTTTTTGCACATGACTTTCTGAAAAATGTACTGCTAGACATTTGGTCTCATCTTCTTCTTTTGGTTAGCCCATCCCAATTTACCAATTTTCATGGTTTCGCACAACCAAATAAAAGGTATTGGTCGTGAAAAGTTGATGCTTTACAATAATTTACTGCAAAATTTATAGTAATAATTCAAGGTAAGTTGTGTGATTGTTACAACAAGAACTTTTACAATGTGATATTAATCATATGCATTGGTAACAAACACCCCACCTTCACTTTTGCAAGTTTGTGCATGTAAGGGAGATATAAACGCTCGCATAGGACATCTTTTATTTTGTATTTATTATTTTTTTGGGAATTTGTTTTTTGACACAGAGAAGCTGGGTGTGTCAGCTTTTCCTTTCATACAGTGAGGAAGTTAGTCATGCTGTAACCATGGTAATAATCTCGCCTTTCATCAACCGACATGGTCTGAAGAACATGGAGAAAAGGGGAAAATATTTGGACCGTCTCATCTCCTCGCTATTTATCCAAGGGAAATTTATTTTCCTGTTTTTGAAAACATTGCAACCTCTGCCTTTGGCACTTTTTATTGCTTGGTAATTTTAATAACGTGACCCTTTGACATCAAGAACTCTTGCAAGATGATGGCCTGTGAACCTGTCCCATGATCCACCTTTGGTATCTGGGCATTGGGAAGCCAGTGCTTCTTGGTACATTGCAGATGTTTTCCTTCATCTGCAACATCCGTATTCTAGACCTTGTCGACAAATAGCCAATGTCAACCAGGGGGACAAACTGACTACCTCTTGTAATGTTCATTACACATCATGTCATCACCAAGATACTTTTACCATTTTACATAACTGACTTTACGTCCTGTATTAATGCACTTGGTAGGTTAATTAGGACAGGAGGAGGACACGGCAATGAGGTGAAGGATGATTGAAACAGCCGTCCAACATAGGCCCAGGTGACCCGGCAAGAGCTGGATTCGAACGCGGGACCCAGCGATTGGCAGTCCATCACGCTACCACAAGACCAACCCTTCCCCCCTTTATCTAACTTACAATTTTGCCTGTTAGTATCATGCTGAGGATTAACAACAGTAAACAAACAATCTGCTTATTGTTTACTTTACAAAAAGGATAAATTAAAAGGTAGAATAGAAGAAGCATATTATGATGTCTAAGTCAGTTAGACACCTCATTGTCAGTTAACTGACAAAAATGCATGTTACAATCCTCCAAGTCAGTGTCTTACTAATACATAATGCTGTTCCCATTAATAAATCCTTAAGGTTTTAAACTCAGTTGCTGCCAGTGCTGCTTGGCCCCTTGAAACAAAAACCAAAACAAATCTGTTGCCATTGCAGATAAAAAATATATAGGGAGAAGTATCTCGATCCTAGTCGTATTGGACTTTTAAACACTCCTGATCATTGTCAGACATAGTTCAGAAGTCCATAGGCGTATTTTGCCTGAGGTCAGGGGGGGCTGCAGCCCCCGCCTTGCATCAGGGCAAATGGCATATATCAGGGCAAATCCTGACCAATCAGGGCAGATCCACTGCCCTAGTCACATTCGCGCCATTTTAAAATTTCAGGGCAAAATAGTCAAAGCCCCCCGCGAGACAGCCGTCCCGTACGTCTAAGTTCAGAACCTACATATATATCTTGGCCTCTACATTGATTACATTATGCATTTTTGGCGATTCTGAATAACGGTAATCAAGTCACCCAAAAGTGAATAATTCTGTAAAATGACCCACACTGTAAACTCGGCTGCCGGCAGTTAACGTTAAAACAACAGTACACGACTACACGCCATAAAAACAGTGGTTTTCTACCATAAAGTAACGCAGAAGGTTTTACGGTGCACCATCAATGATGTGGCTAACATTTTAGAGCTCTTTGCAGATTAGGGGCCCATTGAAAGTGATATTTCTATAATGTCATCACTAGTATTTCTGTTGCTGAAAGTTGCTTTCGTTCACCCGTAAAGAGTCCAATATGACGATGTCGAAAGTTTAAAAAATTGAGGGCAAAGTCATTATTCTCATTTTCACGGTTCGTAAGAATTAAAAACTCTATTCAGGTTGTTTCGATTTCAAGAATAAATCAGAGGTATTAAAAATCTTGGAAAAACTTTGAAATAGATGCCTCTTATTGTGGTTAAATGGCTTCATTATAATTTTTGGAGGTGGTTCCTTTTTACCTACAAATCATGTCATACACTCTAAAAAATGTCGGGACAAAATTGGTTCTTTAGATTCAAAACGGTTTTTTGAAATTTCAATGCAAAAAACCAACATGGATTTTTTTTTTAAATCCATGTTGGTTTTGCATTGAAATTTGATTTTTCAAAAAACCATTTTGAATCTAAAAAACTAATTTTGTCTGAAATCTTTTAGAGTGTATAATGGAGTCTCATGGGAAAAAAGCAATTCCTAAAACTCAATTTACCCTTCAAAATAATATGCTGATGACTTGAATAAACAGACAAAGTGCAAAGAACATGGACAATAACTCCCACTCGTTTTGTGACAGGACCAAAAAATTTTACAAAAAATTAGGAAAACGCCCAAGAACTCGAATAATTATATCTTTCACGCCAACTTCCCAAGACAAGACCTTGTGTAATTACATCCAGTTTTTGACAAACTCATTTACTTTATTTTTTCCTGTCATATTTACAGGGAAGAGATTTATTTAAAGACTAAATTGGCACTGCTGTCTTGTACAAATTACAGGCACAAAGTAAAAAGTTGCGCAATCATCAAGAATTCTCAGACCTGTAATTTATACATGAAATGTAATGTTTGTCGAAGAATGTTTTAGACGTCACCCCTCAGGCAAAATTTTGCTAACAAGGATGGACCAAGTGGAGCAACTATAAGCAACCAAGAACAAGTGACAAATTTGTATGTGGTTATTAGCGTCGGAATAAAAAAAAATACACTTTCATATTTTTGTATGTGCACAACTTAGAGAACTCCGAATAAGAATTTCAGAAGACAATATAATTTTGTGAAATTTACTTTTATTGTTTTCATGTAACTGGGCTAGAGGTGAGCCTAAAAATAATCCATTAAATATTTGTGTCTTTACAGTTCTCGCAATGATCTGAAGATTTTTTTTGTCATTGTGTGTACCTATTATGTCACAGCTGGAGACTCCATTGGATCCTATACAACCTTTGTGCCAGCTGTGATGTTATAGGAGAAACTGTCCAATAACATTTCATGTGGACAACTTCATCATAGCCTTGCAATTATGCCATGGCCAGATCAGCCAACAATACAACTGCGAAAACTCAGGTGTCAGATCTGGGGAACGGGATTGTTTATTTGATGACAGCCAAAGAACCTGAAATTCAACCAAGCATTGTTAATAGGATAAGTATAGGTTATTCACCAAGGGAGAGGGAATATGTGATTTATCACCCGAGGGCTCTAGCCCTGGGTGTGATAAACACATATTGCTGATCCCATGGTGAATAACTGGCTTATACCATGAGACGAACACTCAAACAGTCAAACATGACAGGATAACTGGACAACAAAGAATATGGGAATTATTTCCCTGAAACACTGGCATGTATTTGGCTAACAGAGGTGTCGAATGGTATACTCATAAGTGGCAATTTATCACAAATACTTACAGGTTTCAAGTTTCTGGTCTAAATTGGATTTGATGTGGAATAGTCAACTTCATGCATTTTGTGCACTGTTTGTAATTTTGTTGGCTGTCCGTTTCAGTGTAAAATTATAGTTACTTTATACCGTATTGCTTTGTCGGTCACCACAGTACCTGGCTTCAATATACAAACATAAAGATAAATTGACAGATTTTGAGCAGAGTGCCATCTCCCAGAGTAGTCCAAAATTGCACCTATGCTGGTCTTATGGTATTATTGGCCAATCAGGCAATGATGTAACTGCAAGGCTATGATGAAATTGTTCACAACGATCGTGTTGACCAGTTAATCCCACGGCATCGATGAGTGCAACAATTTTTTATGTCCCCCAGAGTTAAAAGTATCCAGCTTAGACATCATAGGTCCATTCTGGCACAGACAAAAAAAAACTGATTTCTTAAGATGAATTAGCAGTGCTGTAAGTAATTTGCCTTCGTAGAGCCAAACTACCATTGTTCTAGTGTACGAATGAAACCAAGCCCCAAAAGCTAGTTCCATTCAAGAGCCAAAGTAGGGCAGTTCCGGTGTATGAGCCCCAAAAGCTGTTTCCGTTCATAGAGTGAAACTAGCATAGTTCTAGTGTGTGGGTCAAACCAAGTATCAAAAGTTAGTTTCATTCATAGTGTAAAACTAGTGTAGTTCTAGTGTATGTGTGCTCCTAAGCCCCAAAAGCTAGTTCCATTGATAGAGCCAAACTAGTGTAGTTCAAGTGTATTTGTTGCTTAGTTTCACTCATACACTAGAACTACACTAGCTCCACTCTATGAATGGAAATAGCATTTGGGGCTTAGTTTCACTCATACTCTAGAACTACACTAGTTCCACTCTATGAATGGAAATAGCATTTGGGGCTTCGTTTCACTCATACCCTAGAACTACACCAGTTCCACTGTAGGAATGGAAATAGCTTTTGGGGCTTAGTTTCACTCATACAATAGAACTACGCTAGTTCCACTCTGTTAATGGAAATTTAGCATTTGGGGCTTGGTTTCACTCATACACCAGAACTACACTAGTTCCACTCTATGAATGGAAATAGCATTTGGGGCTTGGTTTCACTCATACACCAGAACTACACTAGTTCCACTCTATGAATGGAACTAGCATTGGGGGCTTGGTTTCACTCATACACTAGAACTACACTAGTTCCACTCTATGAATGGAAATAGCATTTGGGGCTTAGTTTCACTCATACACCAGAACTACACTATAACAAAACAACCAAAGTCAGGGTCACTGAGTAACAATATCACGAGCTGTTGTGTGAATTAATATCACTCGAGCCCGTAGGGCGAGAGTGATATTAATTCACACAACAGCAAGTGATATTGTACGAAGTGCCCTGACGCGTGGTTGTTTTGTTTTTATCACCTGGTTTTACTTCAAATTTTCAGTAATAAAGAGGGACTATTTTCTGCCATTACAAAAATGTGATGTCTCCATGGAGTCACAATGGATATGACGTAACAATCCCATTGTTTCGGCCATAGTTTGGCTTGTGACGTCATCAGGCTGCTGAAACACTGGTGATGTCATAACTATTGTTAAAAAATATCGCCCTTGAAGGGTGATATTTTTTACAATATAATAGGCCCTGATATTTCGACAGTAAACAGTGATATTCACAGCCAACCAGGTGATAATGCTTCCACTCTATGAATGGAAATAGCATTTGGTTCCTAGTTTCACATATACAACAGAACTACACTAGTTCTACTCTACGAATGGAACTAGCATCTGCGGCTTAGTTTCACTCATACACCAGAACTACACTAGTTCCACTCTATGAATGGAAATAGCATTTGGGGCTTAGTTTCACTCATACACTAGAACTACACTAGTTCCACTCTATGAATGGAAATAGCATTTGGGGCTTGGTTTCACTCATACACTAGAACTACACTAGTTACACTCTATGAATGGAAATAGCATTTGGGGCTTGGTTTCACTCATACACTAGAACTACACTAGTTCCACTCTATGAATGGAACTAGCATTTGGGGTGCACTAGACATTGGTAGTAAACAATGAGCGCAGACCCGCAATAGTGCAATGGCAACATCCCGCGTACGACGTACGTCACATGTGCTCCAACTCATCGATAGCCGCTGACTGATTCATCTTGTAAGGCGAATGTTAGACAAAATGTGATGGGCCATGATGGATGGGGCTTAGTTTCACTCATACACTAGAACTACACTAGTTCTACTCTATGAATGGAACTAGCTTTTGGGGCTTAGTTTCACTCATACACCAGAACTACACTAGTTCCACTCTATGAATGGAAATAGCATTTGGGGCTTAGTTTCACTTATACACCAGAACTACACTAGTTCCACTCTATGAATGGAAATAGCATTTGGGGCTTAGTTTCACTCATACACCAGAACTACACTAGTTCCACTCTATGAATGGAACTAGCATTTGGGGCTTGGTTTCACTCATACACTAGAACTACACTAGTTCCACTCTATGAATGGAAATAGCATTTGGGGCTTGGTTTCACTCATACACTAGAACTACACTAGTTCCACTCTATGAATGGAACTAGCATTTGGGGCTTAGTTTCACTCATACACCAGAACTACACTAGTTCCACTCCATGAATGGAAATAGCATTGGGGGCTTAGTTTCACTTATTCACACATGAACCACACTAGTTCCACTCTATGAATGGAACTGGCATTGGGGGCTTAGTTTTACTTATGCGCCACAACTACACTAGTTCCACTCTATGAATGGAACAAGCATTTGGGGTTTAGTTTTACTTATGCACCAGAACCACACTAGTTCCACTCTATGAATGGAACTAGTATTGGGGGTTTAGTTTTACTTATACACCAGAACTACACTAGTTCCACTCTATGAATGGAACTAGAATTTGGGGTTTAGTTTTACTTATGCACCAGAACTACACTAGTTCCACTCTATGGATTGAAATGACATTGGGGGCTTAGTTTCACTCATACACTAGAACTACACTAGTTCCACTCTATGAATGGAAAAGGCATTTGGGGCTTAGTTTCACTCATACACTAGAACTACACTAGTTCCACTCTATGAATGGAAATAGCATTTGGGGCTTAGTTTCACTCATACACCAGAACTACACTAGTTTTTGGGGCTTAGTTTCACTCATACACCAGAACTACACTAGTTCCACTCTATGAATGGAACTAGCATTGGGGGCTTAGTTTCACTCATACACCAGAACTACACTAGTTATAATATATAATAATAAACTAAGCATTTGTATAGCGCTAGTTTCAGTCAGACTGCTCACCAGCGCTTTTGTGGAATCAATTGTAATGTAGCTGGAATAGGTGTGTTTTTAATTTTTTCTTAAAACTTTCCATGGACTTGCAACTACTTATCTCATGTGGAAGACTGTTCCAAAGTCGAGGAGCCACATGTGTGAATGCTCTATCTGCCATTTTGTTATTGTCACGAGTGCTTGGAATTGACAAAAGCAACTTGTTGTTACTTCGTAAGTTGCAATTTGGTTGTCTAATGGCTAGTTCTCACGGAGACGTAACAGAGGGTTCTTGTTGCGTCGCTTCTTGCTTTTCCAGGAAAGAGGGAGGTTTTTTACCTACATTCAACAATTCGGCGACTATATTTTCGTCTACGGCGCTTCTTAAACAGCCTCGCCAAAAGTTCCTAGAAATCACGTGACCGTTTGGTGAAGCAAGAACTTGCTTCACGAAAGATTCAACCGGTTGAATCTTTGTGAAGGAAGAAACCACGATGCAAGAGACCAGAAAGCCCCCCAAAATGATTGGGCGAAGTTAGAGACAGCTTGGGCGAAGTTAGAGACAGGTTGGGCGAAGTTAGTTATCATTGAGTCAATGGAACTTCGGCGAAAAAAGACAACAACTCGCCGACACAAACAGGCTGTTGAAACGCCGAAACAGCTACTTGCTTGGCCGTAACAGGTATTTGCTTGGGCGTAATTGAACATTAGGACGAAGTAAGAGGATGCTAGGGCGAAGAAAGAGCATGCTAGGGCGAAGAAAGAGACTCCTTGGGCGAATCTAGTTTAACATTGAAGCAATGGAACTGCGTCGAGGCTCCTGACAACTCGCCGACACAAGTGTCTTCTTGCCTCGTCCGTAATTACGAGCGATTCGGCGTAAAAAACGAGTGCCTCGTCGTCCTAGGATCAATCTACGACGATGAATAATCTTTAATTGATTATATAATTGTCCAAAAATGGCTTGAAACGCCGAAATTGGGCGAAACTTGATTTCCTGGCACCTCTACAACTTCGCCGTCACTTAACCACGCTCGTGTGATCTAGGCATAAGCTGAATGAGGTGCTTTAAATATTCTGGAGCCTGATCATTCAGCACTTTCCATGTCATCACTAAGACTTCGAACTGTATCCTTGCCGGAATTGGCAGCCAGTGTAAGTTCTTCCTGTGACTAGTGACACTGTCTCCACTTTTCAATTGTTCAATTAAGCGGACAGCAGTGTTTTGTGCTACTTGAAGCTTCTTCATCAGTTTCTTTGATATACCATGAAGCAATCCATTGCCATAATCCAGATGTGGATTGTTGAGTAACCAGTGCATTTACTGCTGTTTTTGTTGTGTCTTTGTCCAAATTTTTACGCAGCTTTGAGATGTTTTTACCTTCAGCGAACGAAGTTCGAAGAAGGTATTGTAATCACTTGGGTAAAAATGTTGTCCGTCCGCCGGGCGGGCGGGCGGGCGGGCGGCGGGCGGATAGATCGTTTCCGGGCCAGCACTCGGCCTCTATTGAGTGTACATGGCTGAAATTTGGTACACATATAGCCTGTATGGTCTAGTTGTGCCTTTTGATGGTCTAATTGATAGATATTCAATACCTTTTGAAATAATTGAGAAAATATAAAAATTAATTTTGTTCGTTTCCGGGCCAAATCTCAGTCACTATTGCATGTGCACTTATGAAATTTGGTACACATGCGGCCTATATGGTCTAGTTGTGCCTTTTGATGGTCTCATTGATGGATATTCTATACTTTTTGCAAAAATTTGGAAAATAGAAAAATATGTATTTTTTTCGTTTTTTGCGCTGAGACTCGGTCACTATTGCATGTAAATGGATAAGGTTTGGTACACACATGGCCTATAAGGTCTAGTTGTGCCCTTTGAAAGGTCTGGTGGAAAATATTAAATGCTATTTGAAATATTGAAAAAAAAAGAGAAAAAAAAAATTTTTGTTTCTGGCCCAAGACTTGGTCACTATTGCATGTACATGGATAAAGTTTGGTACACATATGACTTATGTGGTCTAGTTGTGTCTTTTCATGGTCTGCCTGATACATATTCTATACTTTTTGTAATATTGAGAAAAAATATTAAAAATACTTATTTTCTTATAGGAGCCAAAACGTGCCCACTATTGCATATACAGCAATGCCATTTACTACACGTATCACCTATAAAATGTAGCAGTACTTTTTGACTTGTATTTAACACTTTTTGAATGATAGGAAAAAAAATTGGTGCATGCATAAAACTGTACCATAATATAAGTAAATTAGTATAATAAGGCCTTTCCCTGCTTTTACAAACCCTGGCGAGCGCACAGGTAGATCGCAGGGCAGCAGGCAAATAACAGATAATAGAATGCCATTACTCGACCACTGTTGTATACCTATAATATACGGAATTTGGTAAACACACCAATTTTATGATGTAATTGTAATCTTCTAAATGTGTTATTCGCTGAAGGTTTGCTGCAGCGCAGCCTATGTTTTAAGTTGAAGTAGGCATTTTTTGCACATTTTGTTCACCTGCTTGTCCATCTTCATTTCTTTGTCAAATATGACCCCAAGATTACGGACATTGTCCGCTGTTTGAATCACAACATCGTTTACCCGGATTGATGAAACCTTCAGCTTTTTTAGTTGCTGAGGTGTGCCAATGATGAGAAGTTCAGTTTTGTCACCATTGTTGCAGAGCATGTTTTCGTTAAGAAAATCTCTAATTTCTTTAATGCACTTCTCCATTTTCTCCACTGCTTTTATTTGATCAACAAGGAAGCTTGGCTTAAAGGAGAGCACAAGCTGTTCATCATCGGCATATTTTTCATCTTCAATTTGATTTCTATTTGCTACTTCACTGACTGGTGCGATGTAAGAATTGAATAGTATGGGACCCAACTTAGACCCTTGTGGGACTCCATACTTCCAGCCTGTCTGACATAACCTCATTCAGAACTACGGCCTGTGATCGCTGTGAAATGTAGGATTTGAACCACTGTAGAGCTCGGCCATTTATGCCATATCTATTTTCCAGTCGTTTCATGAGAATGCTGTGGTCAATTGTATCGAAGGCTGCTGATAGATCCAAGAGTACCAACATTGTCACTTCACCACGACTCATGCTCAACAATATGTCATTGTGAATTTTGGTAAGAAGAGTTTCAGTGCTGCGAAATTTCTTGTAAGCAGATTGTTTCTAGTTCCACTCTATGAATGGAAATAGCATTTGGGGCTTGGTTTCACTCATACACCAGAACTACACTAGTTCCACTCTATGAATGGAAATAGCATTGGGGGCTTAGTTTCACTCATACACTAGAACTAAAACTAGTTTCACTCTATGAATGGAACTAGCATTTGGGATTTAGTTTCACTCATACACTAGAACTACACTAGTTCCACTCTATGAATGGAACTAGCATTTGGGATTTAGTTTTACTTATACACCAGAACTACACTAGTTCCACTCTATGAATGGAAATGGCATTTGGGGCTTGGTTTCACTCATACACTAGAACTACACTAGTTCCACTCTATGAATGGAAATAGCTTTTGGGGCTTAGTTTCACTCATAAACCAGAACTACACTAGTTCCACTCTATGAATGGAACTAGCATTTTGGGCTTAGTTTCACTCATACACTAGAACTATACTAGTTCCACTCTATGAATGGAAATGGCATTTTGGGCTTAGTTTCACTCATACACTAGAACTACACTAGTTCCATTCTATTAATGGAAATAGCAGGGGGGGCTTAGTTTCACTCATACACCAGAACTACACTAGTTCCACTCTATGAATGGAAGTAGCATTGGGGGCTTAGTTTCACTTATTCACCAGAACTACACTACTTCCACTCTGTGAATGGAAATAGCATTAAGGGCTTGGTTTCACTTATACACCAGAACTACACTAGTTCCACTCTATGAATGGAAATAGCATTTGGGGCTTAGTTTCACTTATACACCAGAACTATAGTTCCACTCTATGAATGGAAATAGCATTTGGGGCTTAGTTTCACTCATACACCAGAACTACACTAGTTCCACTCTATGAATGGAAATAGCATTGGGGGTTTAGTTTCACATATACACTAGAACTACACTAGTTCCACGCTATGAATGGAAATAGCATTTGAGGCTTACTTACACACATATACCAGAACTACACTAGTTCCACTCTATGAATGGAAATAGCATTTGGGGCTTAGTTTCACTCATACACCAGAACTACACTAGTTCCACACTATGAATGGAAATAGCATTTGGGGCTTGGTTTCACTCATACACCAGAACTACACTAGTTCCACTCTATAGCATTGATATCTGTTTTTATTAATTAATTGTATACCATTTTTGTACATATATTGTATAACTGTGTGTATGAAATAAATGATTTATATATATATGAATGGAAATGGCATTGGGGGCTTAGTTTCACTTATACACCAGAACTACACTACTTCCAGTCTATGAATGGAAATAGAATTTGGGATTTAGTTTCACTTATACACCAGAACTACACTAGTTCCACTCTATGAATGGAACTAGCATTTGGGGCTTCGTTTCACTTATACACCAGAACCACAGTAGTTCTACTCTATGAATGGAACTAGCATCTGGGGCTTAGTTTCACTTATACACCAGAACTACACTAGTTCCATTCTATGAATGGAAATAGCATTGAGGGTTTAGTTTCACTCATACACCAGAACTAAAACTAGTTTCACTCTATAAATGGAACTAGCATTTGGGATTTAGTTTTACTTATACACCAGAACTACACTAGTACCACTGTATGAATGGAACTAGCATTTGGGGCTTCGTTTCAATTATACACCAGAACTACACTAGTTCTACTCTATGAATGGAACTAGCACTGTCGGCATAGTTTCACTCATACACCAGAACTACACTAGTTCCACTCAATGAATGGAACTAGCTTCAGGGGCTTAGTTTCACATATACACCAGAACTACACTACTTACACTCTATGAATGGAAATAGCATTTGGGGCTTAGTTTCACATATACACTAGAACTACACTAGTTATACTCTATGAATGGAAATAGCATTTGGGGCTTAGTTTCACTCATACACTAGAACTACACTAGTTCCACCCTATGAATGGAAATAGCATTTGGGGCTTGGTTTCACTCATACACCAGAACTACACTAGTTCCACTCTATGAATGGAACTAGCATTTGGGGCTTAGTTTCACTCATACACCAGAACTACACTAGTTCCACTCTATGAATGGAACTAGCATTTGGGGCTTAGTTTCATTTATACACCAGAACTACACTAGTTCTACTCTATGAATGGAACTAGCATTGGGGGCTTAGATTCACTTATACACTAGAACTACACTAGTTCCACTCTATGAATGGAACTAGCATTTGGGGCTTGGTTTCACTCATACACTAGAACTACACTAGTTCCACTCTATGAATGGAAATAGCATTTGGGGCTTAGTTTCACTCATACACCAGAACTACACTAGTTCCACTCTATGAATGGAACTAGCATTGGGGGCTTAGTTTCACATATACACCAGAACTACACTAGTTCCACTCTATGAATGGAACTAGCATTTGGGGCTTAGTTTCATTCGTACACCAGAACTTAACCTCTTTCCACTCCATGAATGGAAATAGCATTGGGGGCTCAGTTTCAGTCATACACCAGAACAACACTAGTTCCTCTCTATGAATGGAACTAGCATTTGGGGCTTAGTTTCATTCATACACCAGAACTTAACCTCTTTCCACTCTATGAATGGAAATAGCATTGGGGGCTCCGTTTCATTTACACACCAGAACTACACTAGTTCTACTCTATGAATGGAACTAGCATTGGGGGCTTAGATTCACTTATACACGAGAACTACACTAGTTCCACTCTATGAATGGAAATAGCAGGGGCTTAGTTTCACTCATACACCAGAACAACACTAGTTCTACTCTATGAATGGAACTAGCATTTGGGGCTTAGTTTCATTCATACACCAGAACTACACTAGTTCCACTCTATGAATGGAACTAGCATTGGGGGCTTAGTTTCACTCATACACCAGAACTACACTAGTTCCACTCTATGAATGGAACTAGCTTTTTGGGCTTAGTTTCAATCATGCACTAGAACTACGGTAGTTCCACTCCATGAATGGAAATAGCATTGGGGGCTCAGTTTCAGTCATACACCAGAACAACACTAGTTCCTCTCTATGAATGGAAATAGCATTTGGGGCTTAGTTTCATTCATACACCAGAACTTAACCTCTTTCCACTCTATGAATGGAAATAGCCGTGGGGGCTCCGTTTCACTCATACACTAGAACTACACTAGTTCCACTCTATGAATGGAAATAACTTTTGGGGCTTAGTTTCACTCATACATCAGAACTACACTAGTTCCACTCTATGAATGGAACTAGCATTTGGGGCTTGGTTTCACTCATACACCAGAACTACACTAGTTCCACTCTATGAATGGAACTAGCATTTGGGGCTTAGTTTCACTCATACACCAGAACTACACTAGTTCCACTCTATGAATGGAAATAGCATTGGGGGCTTAGTTTCATTCATACACCAGAACTACACTAGTTCCACTCTATGAATGGAAATAGCATTTGGGGCTCGGTTTCACTCATACACCAGAACTACACTAGTTCCACTCTATGAATGGAAATAGCATTGGGGGCTTAGTTTCACTCATACACCAGAACTACACTAGTTCCACTCTATGAATGGAACTAGCATTTGGGGTTTGGTTTCACTCATACACTAGAACTACACTAGTTCCACTCTATGAATGGAAATAGAATTTGGCGCTTGGTTTCACTCATATACTAGAACTACACTAGTACCACTCTATGAATGGAAATGGCATTGGGGGCTTAGTTTCACTTATAAACCAGAACTACGCTAGTTCCACTCTATGAATGGAACTATCATCTGGGGCTTAGTTTCACTTATACACCAGAACTACACTAGTTTCACTCTATGAATGGAACTAGCATTGGGGGTTTAGTTTCACATATACACCAGAACTACACAAGTTCCACTCTATGAATGGCAATAGCATCTGGGGCTTAGTTTCACATATACACCAGAACTACACTAGTTCCACTCTATGAATGGAAATAGCATTTGGGGCTTAGTTTCACTCATACACCAGAACTACACTAGTTCCACTCTATGAATGGAAATAGCATTTGGGGCTTAGTTTCACTCATACACCAGAACTACACTAGTTCCACTCTATGAATGGAAATAGCATTTGGGGCTTGGTTTCACTCATACACTAGAACTACACTAGTTCCACTCTATGAATGGAAATAGCATTTGGGGTTTGGTCCACATATACACCAGAACGACACTAGTTCCACTCTATGAATGGAAATAGCAGGGGGGGCTTAGTTTCACTCATACACCAGAACTACACTAGTTCCACTCTATGAATGGAAATAGCATTTGGGGCTTGGTTTCACTCATACACTAGAACTACACTAGTTCCACTCTATGAATGGAAATAGCATTGGGGACTTGGTCCACTTAGACACCAGAACCACACTAGTTCCACTCTATGAATGGAAATAGCAGCGGGGGCTTAGTTTCACTTATACACCAGAACTACACTAGTTCCATTATTTTAATGGAACTAGCATTGGGGGCTTAGTTTCATTTACACACCAGAACTACACTAGTTCCATTCTATGAATGGAAATAGCATTTGGGGCCTGGTTTCAGTTATAGACCAGAACTACACTAGTTCCACTCTATGAATGGAAATAGCATTGGGGGCTTAGTTTCACTTATACACAAGAACTACACTAGTTCCACTCTGTTAATGGAAATTTAGCATTTGGGGCTTGGTTTCAATCATACACTAGAACTACACTACTTCCACTCTATGAATAGAAATAGCTTTTAGGGCTTAGTTTCACTCATACAGCAGAACTACACTAGTTCCACTCTATTAATGGAACTAGCACTGGGGGCTTAGTTTCACTCATACACTAGAACTACACTAGTTCCACTCTGTGAATTTAACTAGCTTTTGGGGCTTTGTTTCATTCATACACCAGAACTTAACCTCTTTCCACTCTATGAATGGAAATAGCGTTGGGGGCTCCGTTTCACTTGTACACCAGAACTACACTAGTTCCACTCTATGAATGGAAATAGCATTTGGGGCTTAGTTTCACTCATACACCAGAACTACACTAGTTCCACTCTATGAATGGAACTAGCATTTGGGGCTTGGTTTCACTCATACACCAGAACTACACTAGTTCCACTCTATGAATGGAACTAGCATTTGGGGCTTAGGTCTATTCATACACCAGAACTACACTAGTTCCACTCTATTAATGGAAATAGCATTGGGGGCTTAGTTTCATTCATACCCCAGAACTACACCTCTTTCCACTCTATGAATGGAAATAGCATTGGGGGCTCCTTTCAATTATACACCAGAACCACACTAGTTCCACTCTATGGAACTAGCATTCGGGGCTTGTTTTCACTTATACACCAGCACCACACTAGTTCCATTCTATGAATGGAAATAGCATTGGGGGCTTAGTTTCACTCATACACCAGAACTAAAACTAGTTTCACTCTATAAATTGAACTAGCATTTGGGGTTTAGTTTTACTTATACACCAGAACTACACTAGTTCCACTCTATGAATGAAACTAGCATTTGGGGTTTAGTTTTACTTATACACCAGAACTACACCAGTTCCACTCTATGATTGGAAATGGCATTGGGCGCTTAGTTTCATTTATACACTAGAACTACACCAGTACCACTCTATGAATGGAAATGGCATTGGGGGCTTAGTTTCACTTATACACCAGAACTACACTAGTTCCACTCTATGAATGGAACTAGCATTTGGGGCTTAGTTTCACTCATACACCAGAACTATACTAGTTCCACTCTATGAATGGAAATGGCATTGGGGGCTTAGTTTCACTTATACACCAGAACAACACTAGTTCCACTCTATTAATGGAAATAATGTTGGGGGCTTGGTTTCACTTATACACCAGAACTACACTAGTACCACTCTATGAATGGAAATGGCATTGGGGGCTTAGTCTCACTCATACACCAGAACTACACCTCTTTCCACTCTATGAATGAAAATAGCATTGGGGGCTTAGTTTCACTCATACACTAGAACTACACTAGTTCCACTCTATGAATGGAACTAGCATTTTGGGCTTAGATAGTTTCACTTATACACCAGAACTGCACTAGTTCCACTCTATTAATATAAACAGCATTGGGGGCTTAGTTTCACTCATGCACCAGAACTACGCTAGTTCCACTCTACGAATGGAAATAGCATTTGGGGCTTAGTCTCACTCATACACCAGAACTACACCTCTTTCCACTCTATGAATGAAAATAGCATTGGGGGCTTAGTTTCACTCTAGACAAGAACCTTTTCTCACGATTATACAATATAATTGTGAGACAAGCCCCAGCAGGGCCACATATTGGGCGAAATGGCACATACATATCAAAACATGTCATTTTCTACATTGTCTGTTAAGTCCACGTGTTTTACCAACTCTCAAACTCAACATACCTGTGATGTCGAAGATGTTAGCATTCATTCCACACAATTCTGATATCCGGATGTCATCTGAGAACTCACATACTTCAGATAAAAAATTTCCAACCACTCTCAACTTCGCTAATTTTTTGTCAACATAATATCCATAGCCTCACTGTCAATTAAGGTCATGGCCTATGAAGCATAAAAACAGTTTGTCATGACCTTTTTGAAGCATGAAAGAACAGATTATCTGACTGTGAAACGAGTTAACAACAAATGTGTTTAAGTTGTCAAAACTAAACTAAAATAAGCTGAAACTGTGGAATGTTTTGCGTGACTTCTATCGAGTAATCCATTGTTAATTATTCTATGAGAATAATCAGATGCCCTGATTGGCTGGTTGTTTTGAGTTCAATTGATGGTGGTCAATTTGCTCCATGATTTGTCATATCCAGGCCGCATTTTGATAGCAACTGGAAATTGTACTGATAGACAGATAGATAGACAGATAGATGGACAGAGAGATAGACAAAGAGAAACAGACAAAGAGATAGACAGAGAGATAGAGAGATAGAGAGATCGACAGAGAGACAGACAGATTGGAGATAGATAAATTGATTGGTTGACAGACAGATAGATAGATAGATAGATAGATAGATAGATAGATAGATAGATAGATAGATAGATAGATTGATTGGTTGATTGACTGATTGATTGATTGATTGATTGATTGATTGATTGATTGATTGAATTTAAAGGCTTTATACATGCCTAATAACTGCGCAGATAGATTAAAGAAGTGTATTGATAATAGTTCATTTGGCAATAAATGGTGTTTGATCACCACTGGGAGGCCAGTAAAGTGTGAACATGCACATCTCTTATTTTCTCTCAATGGTTTTCTGAGAATTATTTGCGGTCTGGTGCAATCAATTGTGTGCCATTTCAGTCACTGTTTCTTATATGATCTTGGGAGGATTAACCAATGAGATTTCTGCTGTATAACTGAATGACTGAATTCGAGATCTGAAGCCTTCACAGTTGTACACTGTTTGTCTTAACTTGGTAAATTAATTCCAAGTATATCACAGCATGATTGGTGACAAAATAGCAGTTGTATATTTATCTAAATTTTACAAGAAACTTGGAGGGGGGGGGGGTTTCATCCAATACGTCACGAGTCAGCTGGGCTGTCATGGATGCCTGGTGAATGGGTCAGACCCACGCATGAAATACAATTTCGCAATTCTAATGATTGATCAGCATTATTAAGCACTGATTTTATGCATTACCATACCCAGACCCCCTAACTCAAGAGTAAAGTGTCTTTGTACCCACTTACATTGCTTCAACAATCAGCTTGCAGGTATTTGTGAACTGCTAGACTAGTTTCACTCATACAGCAGAACTACACTAGTTCCACTCTATGAATGGAACTAACATTTGGGGTTTAGATAGTTTCACTTATACACCAGAACTGCATTGGTTCCACTCTATTAATATAAACAGCATTGGGGGCTTGGTCCACTTAGACACCAGAACCACACTAGTTCCACTCTATGAATGGAAATAGCAGAGGGGGCTTAGTTTCACTCATACACCAGAACAACACCTCTTTCCACTCTATGAATGGAAATAGCATTGGGGGCTTCGTTTCAATTATGGGCCATTCTCAAATTTCGGGACAACGGGTATAGGAAAATTGTCCTGTAACGGAGGGGACAATGTGGTAACGGAGGGGAATTTTGATGTAAAAAACCAACTGTAGGAACCGTGACAAAAGGAAAAATGATAAAAGATTGATGTAACTATTATTTTCAGAAGTACTTCATCTTGTATCAGTAGATTTTTTGGTCCAAATGTCGATTTCTTGCTCATGATCTGGTAACGGAGGGGATGGTAACGGAGGGGAACAATTTTTTGCTTTTTGCTCATTACTGCTTTTTATTTTGGAGATTAGACAAAATAATTGCAGAATATTAAAACCTGCCACCCTCAGCAACATATACATGAAATCGCCCTGGAAAATTATCATTGGTAAGCTTGGAAATGAAGGAAACGGAGGGGACATTTAAGTGGGACCAAAAACATTTTTTATGAACATTATGTCATAATTTATTGAATACATGTTTTATGAAGTCTGCAAGGCAGTGGTACTATGGCGCACATGCGTCTGATGATATTCAGTGAAAGTAGCTCATAAAAAACAATAACGAACAGAGCTATGGCAAGTAACGGAGGGGACAAAAAAATTGACATAAATTAGTGACACGACTATTGTATCAATTTAATCAATGAAATTATAAAAAAAAAAATTGAATATGAACTAAATATAAATTCAAGTCTATATTCCCATGAATCGTGCAAAGAAACTTTGAAAATAATGGTATATTATGAGGAAAATGAACACTTGATTTTGTCATGTCAGGTCCAGTGACAGGGAAAAACCATTGATTTTGCACGGATTTCTGGACATAATGCATTAAAAAAAGTCTAATGAATGACTTTTTGCTCCAAATGCAGTGGTTCTAAGTAGAAATACGAATAACAGATGCAGAGTGACGCTTCAGATATTTATCGCATTCATATTAATGTCGAGGAGCTAGAGTGACGCAAATTGTCCCGAAATTTGAGAATGACCTTTATACACCAGAACTACACTAGTTCCACTCTATGAATTGTACTAGCATTTAGGGCTTAGTTTCACTTATACCCCAGAACTAAACTAGTTCCACCCTATGAATGGAAATAGCATTTGAGGCTTAGATTCACTTATACACCAGAACTACACTAGTTCCACTCTATGAATGGAAATAGCATTTGGGGCTTAGTTTCACTCATACACCAGAACTACACTAGTTCCACTCTATGAATGGAAATAGCAGTGGGGGCTTGGTTTCACTCATACACCAGAACTACACTAGTTCCACTCTATGAATGGAACTGGCATTTTGGGCTTAGTTTCACTGATACAGCAGAACTACACTAGTTCCACTCTATGAATGGAAATAGCATTGGGGGCTTAGTTTCACTCATACACCAGAACAACACTAGTTCCACTCTATGAATGGAACTAGCATTTGGGGCTTACTTTCACTCATACACCGGAACTACACTAGTTCCACTCTATGAATGGAACTAGAATTTGGGGCTTAGCTTCACTTATACACCAGGACTACACTAGTTCCACTCTATGAATTGAACTAGCATTTTGGGCATAGTTTCACTCTTACACTAGAACTACGCAAGTTTCAGTCGATGAATGGAACTAACATTTTGGGCTTAGTTTCACTCATATACAAGAAGTACGCTAGTTTCACTCTCTGAATGGAACTAGTATTTGGGTCTAAGCTTCAATCGTACGCTAGAACTACGCTAGTTCCACTCTATGAATGGAACCAGCATTTGGGGCTTAACTTCATTCATACACTAGAACTACTCTAGTTTCACTCTATGAATGTAACTAGCATTTGGGGCTTAGTTTCACTCTTACACTAGAAATACGCAAGTTTCACTCTATGAATGGAACTAGTATTTGAAGCTTAGCGTCAATCATACGCTAGAACTACGTTAGTTTCACTCTACGAATGTAACTAGCATTTGGGGGTTAGCTTCATTCATACGCTAGAACTACACTAGTTCCACTCTATGAATGGAAATAGCTTTTTGGGCTTAGTTTCACTCATACACTAGACCTACGCTAGTTTCACCCGATGAATGGAACTAGCTTTTTGAGCTTAGTTTCACTCATACACTTGACTACGCTAGTTTCAATCTATGAATGGAACTAGCTTTTGGGGCTTAGTTTCACTCATACACTAGAACTACGCTAGTTTCACTCTATGAATGGAACTAGCTCTTTGGGCTTAGTTTCACTCATACACTAGAACTATGCTAGTTTCACTCTATGAATGGAACTAGCTTTTTGGGCTTAGTTTCAATCATGCACTAGAACTACGGTAGTTCCACTCCATGAATGGAAATAGCATTTTGGACTTAGCTTCATTCATACACTAGAACTGCAGCATTTGGGGCTTAGCTTCATTCATACACTAGAGCTGCAGTAGTTTCACTCTATAGATGAATGGAACTAACATTTGGGGCTTAGCTTCATTCATACACTAGGAATGCAGTAGTTTCACTCTATGAATGGAAGTAGCATTTGGGGCTTAGCTTCACTCATACACTAGAGCTATGCTAATTTCACTCGATGAATTGAGTTAGCATTTGGGGCTTTATTTCACTCATATTCTAGAACTACGCTAGTTTCACTCTATGAATGTAACTAGCATTTGGGGCTTTCAGTTAAGGAAAAAATTATAAGTCTCCCTCTGGATATCCCCTTTAATTAAACTTTTCTCCAAAATTGAGTGTCACAGAACAACCATCTTTTCACCAAATTGTATATCTATGATAATTATATCACCAAAGGTAAATATTTACAAAAATGTCAAAATTGATCAAGATAAAAAATAAAACCAAAATTTACCATGGACAAAATTATAAGCCCCCTGAGGCTCACCATCTGTGGGCATCGCCTGCCTGCTTTTAAATGCTTTATAACACCCCAGAATAATAACTAGAGCTCTCAACTCATCTCAGACACAGTATTTTGTGTCCTTTCTTCCTACAAAAATTCATTTTAGGCCCCCAAAATTGTTGGTCTCCTGGTATACACCATGGCCGTATACAAAAATTCACTTTTTTCAAGAAGTATAAGAAGTCTGCTGCGTAGACAAATGCAAAAGGTTCAACTGACATATTAAGTTACCTTTCTGCAGAAAACAGCAACAGTAACAAATGCTTGGATTATTATGGATTAAAAAACATATTCATGACCCCCAACTGTCATGAATTGAATTCCTCTGGTCTGCTTGCAAAATATTTAATGAGGTGAACCAGCGGAATTCAATTCATAGCAGAATTTCTAATTTCATTAGATTTTAGTCACCCTTGAATACACCCTTGCACCTAATCACCCATTAAAAAATCACTGGAGCATGACATTGATGATTTTAAAGCATGACCATTCTGTTTTTTGGATGGTGCAGAGCTCTTTGCAGATTGTTGATCCACCAGAAAATTAATTTTCTTATTTTCACTTGCAAACTGGCTTTGACACATCATTGACAGTTTTCTGTTGGTTTCCTAATCGTCTTATAACATGAAGTACCCAAGCCATTTCATAAGTTTGTCTGTTGTCACCTATGCCGCTAGTAGTCCTGGCTCTGACCTACAACCCCGTATACAAGGCGAGCCGCAGAGAATTTGATGGTTGAATCTTGTAGCTTAGTGTCCAAGCTTCCAAAATCACACAGGTGGACATTCCGATTTTACTGCGAATAGCCACTAGGGGGCGTTTTTCAAAATGGCCGCCGTTCTCACTCTCGCCATTCTATTTTCCTTAATTTTTAAGATACAATTTCAAAAAATGTGATATTGCAATGGCTAATTTATATTTATGAAGACCGATGGTAAAATTCATTAAAATAGCCATAAATCTGCCTAATTGTTGTATCTAATCCCAATCCAGCAGCCAGATTGGTGTAATGTGTGACTTGTAAAGGTTTAGGAAACTTAACTTGGGGTTCAAACAGGTCTGGGGACATTTCATTTGGCCAAGAACCAGGCCTATATTCAGTTTTGACTGGCAGAGAATGGGCAAAAAGCGAAATAATTGCCTATAAATCACAAATTTGGTTATTTAAACAGCAAATAAAGGATGTAAGTACCTCAGAAAAGTACATTCTTTGCTTCCTGCATAATTTCAGAGTGTTCTTTGCAAACAGAGTGGTCACTATAATATTTTTTGTGTCTAAATTAAGTCAGAAAGCAGTTGCATCCTTCCAAATTATCATTAAGATTTCTGAAATTGGTATTTAAATCTAACACACTTCTCATTCTTATATTTAACCCACCTTCACAAACTTGATATTTTATATTGTGGCTTAACTAGATTTTGGCAAGAACCAGGTCTACCTTTTAGATTTTGACAGGTACAAAATGGCTGAAAAGCCCAGCTTATTAATAACCGGTTTTATTTGTGCTGTCAACTAAACGAGGGTAGAACTAGAAGAACCCCCCCCCCACATTAATATATTCTCTGTATTTTATTCGATGTTAGACTATTCTCCACCAATAGTTATTATGGTTAGAAAATATTTCGATTTTATGTGACAAAATTAAGTCAAATATGTTCAAAATTATTTAAATGTCATACTCTCATTTTTAAATGTAGACCAATCCCAGTTGTTGGATTGATCTATGTGTACTTTTTTAAGGTTTCTAGACATACATTTGGGGTAGTCTATCTATTGTTTTAATAGACATAAAATTACTACCAACAAAATTACCTCTCTTAACAAATTTGGTTACTCCAAAAACTTAATCTGCTATTGTTCCATCAAACTGACTAAAGCAATCATGTATTTTTGTCTTCTTACATGAATTTGGATTAATTAAGTGACCGTGCACATGCCAATTATGTTTAAAATGTTATGCAATGTTCCAGAATATTATCTAGGAATTCATTGAGATATGACAAATAAAACAATAACCGTCTATGTTTTGATTATAAATTACTCTTAACTGATGAAATGTGCCATCCCTCTGATGTCTAATGCAGGCAAATGCTCAGTGGGAACATTCAGGTTATGATGCTTAATTCTAATATGAAGTATCCAATTGGCCAAAAAAATCCTACTTGGCCAAAATGAGATACTCAATAATGAGTCAACACCCATACTTTTAAAATGCTCGTAACTAACTATTACCATTCAGACAAAGGTTATAGAACCCTGGCTAGACAGCATAATGCTACTCACACAAATGTCTTTTGTTTTTTGTGGCTGTCTTACTTTTCAGCTATGTCACTGCTACTATGTTGTTCCAGTAAGGAACCACAGTGACCTCTCTTTTCACAAAGAACACTCTGAAATCATGCAAGAAGCAAAATGTGTATTACTTTTAGGCAGTTCCATTCTTTATTTGGTGTTTTAAAAACCTAAGTTGTGTTAATTAGACAATTATTTTGTGTTTTGCAGATTCTTTACCAGTCAAAACTGAAGATAGGCCTGGTCCTGGTCCAAAAAAAAGTTCCCAGACCTGGTTCAACCCCACATTAAGTTTCCTAAACCTTTCTAACTCACACATTACACCATTCTGGCTGCTGGAGTGGGATTAGATACAACAATTAGACTGATTTATGGAAATTTGAGTTAATTTGACCATTGGTCTTCATAGGTCTTCATTTATATATATGTAAATTAGCCATAGCAATATCACATGATACACACACTATACCACAAAAGTAAGTTCAGAAATGGATTCTGCCTTTCAGAAAACCCCCAAAAGTATCATGAGAATTCAGGAAAATAGAATGGCAAGAGAAAAATAATTTGGAAGGATGCAGCTGCTTTCTGACTGTATTTTGATACAAAAAAAATTACAGTGACCACTCTTTTTGCAAAGAACACTCTGAAATTATGCAGGAAGCAATGTATTAATCTGAGGCAGTTCCATCCTTTATTTAGATAGACATTTATTTTCACCAAAGCTTGTACATACAACAACTGATATATAAAACATTAACATTATTTGAACAACATGCTTTGGTGAGGGGATGCACAAGGGTTATCATAACTATACTTAATTGCGCATCCCAGAATAAGGATTACTTACATGTAAAATTTAAGCATATATATATGACATAAAACACAGGGATGTAAGAAAGGAAGAACCTTCTGCAGCAGGCTTCTGCTGTTTAAATGACAAAATTTGTGATTTTTGGGCAAATATTTCGCTTTTCGGCCATTCTCTGCCAGTCAAAACTGAATACAGGCCTGGTTCTTGGCCAAATAAAATGTCCCCAGACCTGGTTGAACCCCAAGTTAAGTTTCCTAAACCTTTCTAGCTCACACATTGCACTAATCTGGCTGCTGGAGTGGGATTAGATACAACAATTAGGCAGATTTATGGCAATTTTGGTGAATACTACCATCAGTCTTCAGATATGTAAATTGGACATTGCAATATCACATGATACACTCACTGTATCACAAAAGTAAGTTCTGAAATGGATTCTGCAGGTCAGAAAACCCCAAAAAAGTGGTGTTACATGAAATTGTATCTTCAAAATTAAGGAAAATAGAATGGTGAGAGTGAGAACGGCGGCCATTTTGAAAAATTCCCCCTAGTGGCTATTCGCAGTAAAATCGGAACGTCCACCTGTGTGATTTTGGAAGCTAGGACACTAAGCAACAAGATTCAACCATCAAATTCTCTGCGGCTCGCATTGTATACGGGGTTGTAGGCCAGAGCCTGGACTATAAGTGTGATATGCACTGAATCAACTGATTTACCATTTAACTGACAAAAACAAAACATTTTTAGCCAGTGACGAAACACAACTAAGTTGAAAGTTAATTTTTAAACTGTTAGGACAGCCAATCTGCAAACAGCTATAATAACACAGACAAAAATAATTACACACCGTATTATATTTAGATTCACAAGAATGCCTTATTAACCTTGATGACTTCCTTTGCTGTTCAGTTCATATATATCAACCTGTCAGGCTGGCACTATATTTAATTATTCTGAGCAGCAAATATGATGCACAGTTTTTACCCAGTTTTTCTCAGTGGAAATCTTAGAATGGAAAATTTGCACTAAATTTGTGCACACACCTATATGAATCACATCCTTCTATTTCATTTACTTACTGTATGAAGCAATTTTTGGAAGTTCTGTCTGACAGAATTCAAATGCTGACTGAAATGAATATTTGTCTTGCTCATGGAAGCTTGAAAATTATGTTTGGGTTTTTCTTTTACTCATAATAAGCTTGTGGGTGTGTTTTGGACCCTGGATATTCTAAAAATGAAGATGAAATATACTAAGAAACATCCAGGTAGTACAAATGTCTTAATGATTGATATATCCAATTTGCATCACTTTTTGGCATGAAGTGAAAACCTTTTCAATGCTTTGAAAGGATATGTATTCAGATCAATTTATCAATTTCCCATCCCTGTTTGGGAAATTTATGTGTAGGTCTACTCTGATAGCAACACCCCTGATAATAATGAATGTTGAAAGTGGTTCTTCACAAGTCACCATGGCATGGATGGTCACAGAGTAGTAACCATTATAAATCAAGGAATGGAGGGGGGGGGGGCTGGAGTTTATTAAAAAAATTAATAAATTCTTTCCTGGCAGTCTTGAAATGAATGATTACTGAAGGGTGTATTTTTAACACAGTGCTCAATTTTGAACAAATATTTCAGGACTAAGTGCACCGAAATAAATCAATATGTCCAGCGTATATACATGAAATAAAAAAATATCTTTCTTCGAATATTTAAATCTCCCCCCAAATATCTAATGGTTGCCCTCTAAGATTGTGAATCTGTAACTTTTTTTTCGGATGGTTTATTATTAATGCAGTTTTATGACGTAGAAACGATTTTTTTTTAGAAGTTGCATGATCAAAATAAGTTATTATCTTCGGCATTTCTGTGAAATAGGTCATTTTCAATTAAGCCCCTCCTCTCTTTTAGATAAAGGGTATCCTGGTACTAGATTTGCACTACAACTGATTTAATAGTATTGAGAAAACAGTTTGCACGAGTTAAATATGTACAGGAAAAACGTTGATGTATAGGCCTAAACATGATATCTTAATTTGCTCAGTTTTGTTTAGCTACATATATTTCTTCAAGATATCATGATCACACATGACTGAGATACAAGGTGTACACCATACATGTAGTTTAATTCAGTTTTCATATTTGAATATACATAGGCTTGGAGATTTCCTCTCCGGCAAAGTATTTATTTCACAGTGAATTATTTATTTTGAATACTCGACCTGTTCAAATATGCGTTTCTAAATCTAACAGCATCATATTAAGAATACCCCCCCCCCCCAAATGATCTATTTCACAATTGCCAAGAAAGAATTTATTTATTTAAAAAAAACTCCAATCCCCCCCCCCCGAGGACTTCTAATATAATGGTATCTCCCTCAGTATGAAGTTTCATTTTGTTAATGCGCAGTCCATTGTTTTGAATAAGAAGAAATCTACATGGATGTGCATTGTTTTCAGTTTGATCCGCAATGTGAAAATAATTTCATTCAGTAAAAACCCACACTTAAAATGTTTAAAAACTGTGTCCATGATCCGGTGATTGTAGCATATATGTTCCCTGGATCTTCACCAAAATCAAATCAGTTCTTCGTTGTAGCGACTGGAAATTTTTTTGTTGAATTTCATTAGTAAGGTTCCAGTTTTTCCTGAATCTTGCTAACAGGCGGTACAGACAGACATCTGCAAATGAAAACATTCATGGCCTCATTCTATGGTTAGTCTAAAACAGACACACCAAACAAATAAAATTGATAAGGATTCTGTTCTGTAACAACCAGCTGGTTGGTTCATGAAGCAACAGCAACAGTTAGTTGAAAGCATAATTTGATGCATCAAAAAGGTTTCAGTTTTTAAAATATCCCACGCACAGTTAATTGTCAATCCCTATACAATGAACATGTTAGCTCCCCCTTGTGATAATTTTGCAAACAAAATGCGAATTTGAGTGGCAGGACAGTGTTCTGTGGGATCTATGCTGGCCTGCTACTGGAATCAACATTTTACTTGTCATGGTGCAAGTCTCTGATTGGCCACTTTGTTAAAATGCTGATATCAGGCAAGACAGGAAATGGAGGCCTCAAGAGAACATCCCACCGTTTTCTGCTGTTCTTAAATGTGCATAATCAAGTTACGTCATATGCCTCAAATTCATGTCTTGGTCTTTTAAAAATCTTGATTAAGGATTCCACAATGTTATGATGCGCTTTGGTATGAAGTTTTTTGTCCCAATGAATTGCCACGTGTCTTGGTGGCTGAGCGGTTTGATGCTATACTGGTAATTTTGAGGTACAGGGTTCGATTCCAATGTACGGAAATACTTAATTGCTAAATGTCTAACGATGACAGGGAGCCATCTGATGATAGACATGTTGCTAAGTGGCTAAGCGAGAGGAACTCAGTTAGGCTTGAAACACCTTCTACATCTTTTTATGTGCCTCATGATCTTAAAAGAATGTTGAGTATGACAAGCCAAAATACTAGCTGGCCCCGGATTGGTCGAGAGTTGCGCAATTTCTCTGTGACATTGCACGGGCGATATTACAAATCAGAGAATACATTGAATACATATGTTATGTCTTTTTTTGTTTTTTCAAAAAAAATTCACTGTAGACTCTGGAATGTCAGCAGCAAAATGGTTTAGGTGGCACATCAGTTTTATTGCACTCAACACTGCGCAACAACGGTATTATAATACAATCTCTGATTTACCCAAAGGAACATCACACCATCTCAATAAGCAATTGGCCACCCACTCAAATGTTGGGTTTGAAACATGAGCCAATCCAACAAGTACATGTGAAATGCAAATGCACGGCCAGAACTTTTTTCTTGTTCGTCACCGCTGCAGGCCTCAAGGCACGGTCATGATTTTAAAAAAGCAGCCTATGGCTCTATGCTACAAAAAGTTGGGTTGCAAAGCAAATTTTACCTTTACACTCTGTCACTTTGATATAGAAAAAGTGAGGACCAGTTCACTGTGAAAAATGCACCTTGTGACTCTTCATAGCCGACGAATTGTCATCTTCTCTGCCTTCAAAATGGGAAGCATAGAGGCTGTTTGATTAGTCGTGATCAAGAGAAGGCCATTTGACTTGTCATAACTGATTTTGGAGTGAAAATCAGATGCATGATCCTTTTTCGATACTGTTGATGTTGCTACTCTCCTGTATAAGCTAAAATGTCTTGGACTTCGTGACACTGAGCATTTATGGTTTCAAAGTTATCTCACAGGAAGAAGTCAGTGTGTTAACCATGGTGCAACATCGTCTGAGTTTCTGGAAATTTCGTCCGGTGTACCACAGGGGTCAATATTAGGCCCTGTGCTATTTACCCTATATATAAACGATTTGCCATCTGTGATAAAACACTCCAAAGTAGTCCTATACGCAGATGATACGGTTTTACTCTATTCATCCAAGGATATAAATGAAGTTAAGACTTTCCTAGCTGATGATCTTGAAAGTGCTTCCAACTGGTTTCATCTCAATAAACTACATTTAAACGTGACAAAATGTAAGTGGACACTGTTTGGATCCACCAATCGATTGAAGGACGTCACTCTCCCAGAAGTAAAAATTGCAGATGAACCAGTTGAACATGTCCAAACATATAAGTACTTGGGACTGTATTTTGATGCCCGGCTTGACTGGAAATCTCACACTCAATATCTAGAGAAGAAGATAAGACAACGATTGGGTGTTCTTAAACGACTACGTCCGCTGATAGACCAAGCTACTTCTCTTCTTCTATTTAACACCCTCATCCTACCCATTATTGACTATTGTGACACTGTCTACCTGAACTGTCCTGTTAGCAGTCTAAATCGTATCCAGAGACTCATGCTCAGAGGTGGTAGGATCATACTCGATGTACCTTTTGATCACCCATCTGATTCTGTTCTGAAGAAACTAAACTGGCTGACTTTACATGAGAGACTCTATCTACATACCTGTTGTTTGATGTACAAATGCATAAATTTAAGCTGTCCGGTGTACATGTCAAATAAGTTTGAACAGATCGATCATGTGTATAATACAAGAAATTCATTAAATCTCAAAGTACCAAAATGTAAAACCAACAAAGGACAGTCTGCTTTCGCATGTAAAGGGGCGAAAGCCTGGAACTCACTACCTGCTGTGATAAGATCCTGCTCTAGTCTTGACTCTTTTAAGCATAATATTTTGAAGTTTATTTTATCTAATAGAACCTGATGCCTCTTTTGTTTTTACCAGTTTTATCATTATATACATTATGTTTTTAATTGTTTACATTTATTCTAATTTACTTTTAAATTATATACACCTGTTATAGCTCAGGGCTCCATCGTAAAACAGTTTGTAACTGAATTGGGCTACCCTGATTAAATAAAGGTGATTTTGACTTTGACTTTGACTTTGACTTTGACTTTGTTGGGCTGTCACCAAAAAGTTGGATAAGTATCCTTAAATCAAATTAACATTGAAAGTATTGGGTATGATCATGATAAATCGTTAGCATGATGACACATGAAGTTCCATTTTCACAGTGCAACACTCTGTTTCTATATCAAAGTGACAGACTGTAATAGCTTGGTGTCCACTTGCCTAACTCTGTTACAGGTGATTTAACTAGTACTTGATTCTTAGGTTCTAGACCCACCAAATACATGCCATTTTTAGTTAATGTGATTGGTTTAGAACCAACAGAACGTCACACATTTGATATATCACACGTAGTAAGTGCTGGTTTAGCATTGATTCCTCACAGCCAAGTGTTATAGGTGTTTTCATTAGTACGCGATTCTTGGGTTCTAGACCCACCAAAAACATGCCATTTTTAGTTAATCTCATTGGTTTAGAAGCATCAGAACGTCACATATTGGATTTATCAAACGTAGTAAGTACTAGTTTAGCATTGATTCCACACAGCCAAGTGTGAAAGACAAGAATCGCATGGTAATGAAATCACCTGTAATGACAAGAATCGCATGGTAATGAAGTGACCTGTAATATAGGAGACAGCTAGGAGTGCTCAACACTGGTTCACATTTTGTACATATAATTATCGGTTGCATTGGTACAGTCTGATCGGTTGGGGACAGGTTTTGAAGACATGCAGTCTGGTTTGGTCCAATAATGCCTCAACCACAACACTTTATGGCAAAAGTGGCCTTGTAATAGAGTTTGGACAGAAACGCCAAAGATCGTCATCATTTTGTGTTCAGTATTATAGGAGATAATTAAAAAAATACAGGTTGCGGGGAGCTGATATTCTGTTAAATGCAGCTTATAATGAATTTTAGGACTAACATTGTGAATTGTGCAGCAATGCACAATAGAGATGATATAATATGCATTACATGGATTCTCACCAATGTCATAGTGTCGTAGTTGATGGCACACTGGGAATGGCCCAGGTTTTGTCCATAAAATCTACTGGAATTTCGGAGAGTGTTTCTTTCTGTGGCTCAGCTCCTTTCGCTCTCATCAGCTCTTATATATTTATATAATTATATATGTGTTGGTCATCAGCATTTCTCTGCTAAGTTTTTATTCTGGCAATCCTCTTTTTAAAATGATATACATGAAGAAACAGTTAAAAACAAGATTTAAGAAAAAAAGCCAGCTTCTGTGCCTTTACAAGTACTCTTCTTGAAACTTTACAAGCTGTTTACAAGCACATCATAAGTATGAGAACTAAACGTGAAAAACATATTATGTTTTGGAACCCTAGAATGATTGAAGACTGGCTGGAGCATTTAACCCTTAAATCATATTTTGAATTTTTAACCGGCCAAAGGCCAGTTATTAGAGGAGGGCTTAAACGGATTTTTGGTGAAATGGGACTCTTGTCCACTTGTCCATGTGTAAATGTGTCCTGTCCATGTCCATGTCCACTTTTTCACTTGCCTTGCCCCTCTGAACACAGTGCTGCAACCCAGTGAGCAATGGGGCCAATGTCAAATAAGGACCTGCCCATTATGAATGGGGGATTCAGGTAGCTGTAAGGGGTTACCATGGTTACAGGTGCAATGAACAACTGCAGCCAGCAGTGGGCCTGTGAGCCTCATTGGAGAAGGTGCCCCTGTGTCAGGAATGCTTATAATTCCAATGCACTGTGAGAGTCAAACCATTCCAGTACTTGTGTTTTAAAATAATTGTTCATGCCTAGATGAGGCATGTTTGCTCAGTGGATCATTATGTTTGTATAACACTTGGCATTGTCTACTTCTTCACCAGCTTTCTGAACAGTGCTATGATGTAGTTATGTACCATTGCCAAATTATTCCTGCAAGCAATGTCTATCAACACCCATCCACTAAACTCCACCAAGAGACAAGAGACTCAGTGCATTTCTCATTCTGACATAATATTTTGACAAACTTTATCATTACAGCCTGTAAATTTGATATGCATAAAATGAGTGCTTGCTTCCCACAGATTTTGGCACTCTGTGACTGTGAGTCATAATAACTGATGAAGTGTCATCTCCCCAAATTTAACGTCCATGGGAAACATAGAGGCTGTTTGATTAGTCATGATGAAGAGAAGGATTTGTCATGTAACTAATAGAGTAAAACTATCGTGACAAATCATCAATATGATGATTCACGAAGTGCCATTTTCACAGTGCAACAGCCCACTCTGTTTGGATATCAGTTTTACAGATTGTAAACTAAAGTGGTGTTTTAATTGCAGTCTGCAGAACTGGTTGCAAAAAGACACTTGCCACCACACATAAACGGACCTGTAAAAATTCTGGCGGCCCGGTAAACCAGTTTTTACCGACCCGCATGCCTTGTGAAAGGTCAGAGCGAGTTTTAAAGGCAGCCAGTATTTCACTTGGATTTATGTAATTTGATGTAGGGATTCACTTTGGGTCTCCTTCAAAATTTTTTGGAAAATTCCAAGATGGCTGCCAAAATGGCCACCATATTTTGAATTGCCCACTGTGACTTTAGTATTTCACTTAGATTTATTAAACTTGGTACTGAGATTCACTTAGGGGTTCCCTCAAATTTTTGAAAAATCCAAGATGGCTGCCAAAATGGCCACCAATGTTTTGAATTGCCCACTGTGACTTTAGTATTTCACTTAGATTTATGCAATTTGGTATACGGATTCACTTAGGGGACCCCTCAGAAATGTTTGGAAAAATCCAAGAAGGCTGCCAAAATGGCCACCATATTTTGAATTGCCCACGGCGACTTTATTATTTGGTTTGGGGATTTGCTTAGGGGTTCCCTCATAAATTATGAGAAAATTTCCAATATGACTTACAGTTCTGAAATATGGTATAGGCATTTGCTAAGAGGTTCCCCACGAAGTTTTTATGGCCTGCAGCAAACACTATCAGTCTGGCAATCACTGCTCGATACAAAACAGTCCATGTAATATTATGTAAATCACCCTCTTCATGATTTCAATCCTGAATATACAATCACCAAAGGCCGGTTTTGAATCCATGGATTCTTTTATGGTTTTGGAGTCAAACAGGAAGAACATGGTAAAATCATGGTGGTCATTATGCCACCATTACAACACAATGAAGCCCTACAGTGGAACAATGCACACCTTCTTGACAACAAAGTACATGCAATTACCAACTGAGCCTCATTTTAGTGGTTGTTATGGCAACTTGTCATGGAAACAGCTTAAAATATAATTGATGGCATTCATCACAACTTGTCGTGAAGTTTGCATTCCATTCAACTTGAGTGTTTTGGACATTTACCAGGGGTAATAATAACCTGGTGGTCTTGAGTGAACTAGTTTTTTCCTCTTTTTTTCTTCTTTTTTCCTTTTCAAGAGTGTGTGAACTTCTTTTTTCTGTTGAAGGTTTTGCTATTCATAGTTTATTCTCCCTTGCTCGCTCTGCAAAAATAAACCCAGGAAGACATTTTTCAAAATTACATAATACCGGGGAAATTTCGCATTCACAGCTTTTGATCTGATGGCCAGTTTGTAAGATTTTTCCATTGACCAATGCATGTTGCTGATCACTCAAAGAAGCTGGCTTTGTTAAAGCTTTACAGGCAGTTCATTTTTATGGGGAAGAACAAGACAATGTTTCTGTGCAAAATGTGCTTTGTAATTAATGATAGCTGATGATGTGTGATGAAAAAGAGGTCGTTTGATTAGTGATGATCATAACAGATTTTTGTTCATGAAATCAGATGCACTTATAATTCTTTCATTTGTTTATATCATGATTGCGAAACAGTAGAGTCTCCTGAAACTAAATTTTAACTCAAAGTAAATCATCAGTGCAATGGACTATAAAATCTTCATTTACAACCTGAAATTTTGTAATTCATATTCTGAAGGCGCAGCAATGCTTTTAAAACGTTGGACTTCTTCTACTTCCGGACGGATCACATGCAGCAGCCTACAAAAGTATTTTGAAAATGCAGATGAGCTCGTATTGATTAATATCCTTCATAAAGGTAGAGCACTCCTCACATGGCCTGATCATCTAAAAAGCCCAGTGTGACTCAAGTTGACCTGGCCCAATTATATTAGTCTCTGAGCTCCTCTGATTTGCTGAACAGGCTGAGATAATGGACTAAAAGTAAAAGGGTTGCACCTCTCACAAATTTCGTCATTTATGCATAACTTCAAAGTTCTAATAACAGACCTACTTTGGTACACATATTTTCAGGCAAGAGGATGAATTTTCAATGCTCAATTGTATTTATTCTGTTACTTTCTGGGGATTTATGAACTAGGACAACAATATTATTCACAATTTCATAAAAGCTGTGTTACAGTCAGCAAAATGTCTTGTCCATGCCACAAGTGGCCCCCTCTATACTGGCATTATATGTGAGCTTCAATGTATACATCCTCCATGATAGAAAAACTTATTTTGGTATTCACAAGCTGTCTGCTTAAAATTGATGCCAACCAAAGTCAGATTAGACACTTGCAGAGTTTTTGGAAATAAACTAGACCATAACTAAATGATGGAACTGTCCTGGTTTCTTCCACACTGTCCTGGTTTCTTCCAGATATTGACATTCTGTTGACCGCTCACAGGAGCTCGCAAATTTTGCACCCTAGGTGGCAGCAAATAGTGGTCAACTTGTAGACAGATGTCACTAGGTGGGCTTCCCCAAAGACAAAAATAGCACTCCCCTCTTATCGTAGTGCCGCCTACCGATAATAATAGCTGTCGTAATCCCCATATGGAGACAGACCTATTTACAAACTGTTGTCACTTACAAATGTGGTAACTAATAAACACTGGATTAAAAAATTGTGAGCCTACATGTACATTTAATGATTATAAGCAATTAACGACAATATAACTTATATAAACAGAGAACAAAATGCCCTCACATTTGACGGGAAGGCAAATGCCTGTGGACCCTGTCTACAAATGGACCGCTGTTTCATTGCCACTGCTTTCAGGGGCACCTCACGACAGTGTGTTATTATAATGCCCATTTCAGTGTTAGCTTCTGGTTGCACATCTTTTGAGACACTTACATTAATTTTTTTATGAAAACTGGAAGAAAATTTCTGTTATGCTGCCAGCTGGGTTGCCAGCCAGCCTAAGCGTCATTCAGCACCTCCCAGCCAGCTGATATAAATCATTTCTTCCCCAGCCAGCCACCTCAACTGCTTTCTCGTTACCTGACTGCAAATTTCATCAGTTGACAGCCAAAAATTGACTCCCAGCTGACAACTTTGCAAGCTGGGAACATCCTAGCTCAGTCTGTCAGCCAGCCGGGCGCCTGCTGCCTAACAGATAATTGCTATAACAGATCATGGGGTGCCCCTGTGCTTTTTCCAGCCTTGGCAGATCAGAACACATGCTGTCATGTGTTGCCACCTAGTGACAAGTGTGAAATCTCATGAGCTCAAGTGAGCGATCCACATAAACCCATTGTGTGGAACTCACAAAATTTTGTCTGGAAGAAACCAGGGCTGTTTATGAGTATGCTGATGGCCTTGTCTACTTTCTTAGAGCATATCATTGGCGAGTCCTACTCTGGTTTAACTCTATGTTGAATAGAAACTTTGTGAATGTGTCCTGTAATTGGAACTATTTCTTTGAAGCTCAATGCAGAAACATACAAAACTAACTTTTCAGTCAGGTGGCAGCAGCATGCAGTTCTCATTTTCACCAGACTGCTGTGGATCTATATCCTCTCGAGCCAGAATACCCCAGATTTGTCCGACTTGTTGTGATTAGAATGTTCACATACGCTGTTGTGGGCAGTAGTTTTAGATGTTTGCTCTACATGTATTTGAATTACTTTTCATTTAATATGAGGATTTTCATTTTGAGTGCATGATGACTCATCAAAATTTCTGTTTATTTTTCAAGGTGGGACTATCTCTGACCAAAGGACTTAATCCCTGCCGGGTATATCCCTGCCGGGTATATTACACAAAAATCATGATGAAAATCTCACACCTGCAACGGCTAAAAACTCCTTCCCCAGCCATCTCACTCACCTATACTATGCACCTATCCTAATTATTCTATCCTATCTTTCTGACAACAGCAAATATCATTCAAACAGCTCTCTTATTTACGTTTTCTACACCATAATTTTCGGCCGCCATGCGTCCCACTGTCGACTACATTATGTTCGCTGCCATTTGCTTTGGGGTTGGCGCTGCAGTGCTCTCCAGGCCAGGCCAGAGGGCGCTCATTGCAGCATTTTCGCGCCATCATGTCATCCAGCAGCCCTAACTGCATTGAGTGGTCTCCCAGCAGGTTGCAAAAAGCTATTGTAATCTCCTCAGTCTAACTGAATTCCAATTGCCGTTTCTTAATTGCTATAATCCTTACCAGAGGCCACTGTCTTTTCACAGACTCAATTCCCTTTCTCTTTCTCAAGTGCACTTCAGCTTCACACCTCTCAATAGGCCTACACAATGTCAGCTTTTGCAATGACGTTTTTCTTTCAGTGGTTATATGCTGACAGGGGCGGATCCAGAACATGTCGGACGGGGGGGGGGGTTTACAAATGCAAAATGTCCTAAAAAATACGGTTTATTTTCTTTACATTAGAATGTACAGGCCAAAGGGGGAGGGTTGAACCCCTTAAACCCCCCCCCTCGATCCGCCATATATGCATGCTTTATATTACCAATTAATGCAAGTCCCACTGTCTTTGTGACACATTGGACGCTCAGACAATCAGCAAATATCTTGATATCTTTGATTTATATATTATGAACATTTCATTTTATTGTCTATACAATAAATAACAAAAATATATATAATTCTGCAAGTTTACGAAGCACAAAAAGTGAAGACCAATTGTTTGCACTGTCACATTATCCTAAAACAGCCAAATCTGTCAGATTTTTTAAAGCCATTTTTAATATGCTCCTTCAAAATGACTTTGCATTTTGAATTGCCACACAAACCTGACATAGATTGTATTATGTTTATATGCATAATTACTCATTTGTATGAAACATCTTCAAACATTTTTTCCGTATATCTTAATTAAGCCATATACTACCATTTCTTTAAACTGAAGCAATTGACTTTTAAAAGTCACGTCGTGCAGCACTACAGTCACAGTCAATGGTCAAGTCATGAAAGATCTTCACGTCAACAACAACTCAAGTCAAGTCCCCCAGGGTCCTTCAGAAAAATATCTATATTTACGATGCACAAACATTACGGGGGCCGACCACTTTGGGGCGGGGGGGAGGGGTTCAAACCCCTTAACCCCCCCCCCCCTTACTTCTGCCACTATATACATACGTACATGGATAGATACATGGCCAAATACATGGACATACACATACACAGACACAGACCAAAACACAGATACTATTAAAATTGCATAGGCCTACGCCTGCATCCCTTTTGTGCCCATTCTCTTTTCCGCTTCTGTTAATGGGTAATTTCTAATAAACAATAAAACAATATGGCTACTGTTCAGGTAGACACACAAACTTCTTGTTTACACTTCGCCATTCACAAGACTTTAAGGAAATGCAAAATTGGAAATGCCTTCCTCAGTGATCATACCAGAGCAGTACATGAAATTTTGTATGTTCCTAGTTTTTTTAGATTTCCTTTAGAATGCTTTCATGATGTCCAAAAATAGGTAAGCCCGTGTTGAGTGTTGACTTGCACTTTCAAGCACCATTGCATTACCTCTGGGGCATTTTCCGAACTCTGGTCAAATTACATGAACGCCATTGCTCTGGGTCTTATTTTGTAACAAATCCTCATGGTGAATCAATTGGGATTAATGCAATAAGTTTCGTATCTGGTTAAGACTCCATCAATTAAATGATCATAAACTGATGGATTTTAAAATCAACAAATTTTATTGAGTAAAAATACTGGTTGTAGGTAATAAACTAGGGTTGTCTCTCTTGGTTGGCCTGGCAAAAAGTGATCATTTGTTGATTCTGAACCTTTGAAAGCATGCAAAGAGTTGTGCCACAGCTGCATGGCCAACTCGTAGAGCTCTTTGCATATTGGTGGCCCACCAGAAAAATTAATTTTCTTATTTTCGATTTTCTAACTCATGCCACATCATTGACAGTTTTCTGATCTTCTTATTTGATGAAGTACCTTAAGTCATCTAATTAGATCGTTTATACTCCACCAAGACAGTTTTCTATTGTCTTTTGCTATGGTATTACCAACAGATTTGTTAGTTATACCACTTTTGGGGATTAAGTAAGCCTCTTGTACTCTTTTTCTGCAAACAACACACCTAAAAATGACAACAAAGCCACAAAATTCAGTTTAAAATCATATATGGAGTATAAGTCGCTTATACAACTCATTTTCGGTGAATAACTAACATTTCAGGGGTTATTTACCTCGGGCTAAAGCCCTCGGTAAATAACCACCTGAAATGTTAGTTATACACCTCAAATTCGTTGTATAACCTATACTTATTGTCATCTGTGCTGCTAGATATGTAAAGCACTGAATCAACTGATTAACCATAACTGACAAAAACCAGGGGCACCTCACGACAGTGTGTTATTATAATGCCCATGGATATCAGTGTAAGCTCCTGGTTGCACATCTTTTGTGATACATAGATTCATTTTTTTATGCAACTGAGAGAAAACATCTGTTATGCTGCCAGCTGGGTTGCCAGCCAGCCCAAGCATCATTCAGCACCTCCCAGCTGATATAAATCTTTTTTTTTCCCCAGCCAGCCACCTCATCTGCTTTCTTATTACCTGACTGCTCATTTCATCGGTTGGACGCAAAAAATTGGATCCCGGCTGACAACTTTGCCAGATGGTAACATCCTAGCTGACAGTCTGCCAGCCAGCCGGGCACTTGCTGCATAACAGATATAATTGCTATAACAGATCATAGGGTGCTCCTTACAAAAAAAAAAAAAACATTTTGAAGCCAGTGACATCACAAGACCAAGTTGAAAAGTTAATTTTGAAACTCTTTGGACTGTATGACTGATAGAGTGATCTGGGATTCTAACATTGTATATTATGTTAGTCTGGAAAGCAAGCAAGTCCATGAGTCAATGACCTTGCTCTGGAATTATTACATATAGGAAGGCAATATTACTTTGAATCATATTCACATAATCTACAAAATATAACTCATTGGGGTTACTTGTTGGCATTAAATCGTAAGTGTTATTCTTATGATATTTCAAGATCAAATTACATACCATGCTCTATATGCCTGTAGGACACCAGTAATCCACAAATCTCAGAGATATAGATTGGAAGAAAAGAGGGTCATCCAAGATTTTGTCAATTCAAATAAAATAAAATTGCTGTCAGCTATAAAGAACCACTAAGAACTGTCTATGTATTCACTGTGGACAAAACCTATGCAAACTATGACCTTGAAACATCTTTGATATTTGATTAACTGCCTCCACAGTTTCAGTGTGTGTTGGCAAAATTCTGTGTTGACATGGCCAAAGGAGAATTTGTCTTACCTTCTCTTATAAATTAGTGTGCTCCAAGTTGTCCTGTTTAACATTATATTTAGGAGATATCCTATGCAATATAGCTATAGTCCATGAACAATTCCGTGCGGATAAATGGATGCTCAAATGTTTCAGTTATCAAAAGTCCCTGGCACTGCCACAAATTCTTATGTTCTGATAGTGTTTCAAGAGGCCCTGTTACAAAATTTCTTAAGCATGGTGTCAGACGTGTTTGTCACACTCTGCACACTATTTTTGAGACAAAAGTTACACATTGCAAACACAACGACATCATTCTTTAATTTCCATGGTCATTGTCATGGTGTCAATGACTAAGGAAATGAAAGAATAATGTTTTCCCATTAATATTTGTCTAATTAAATCACCACCATCCACTAAAAATGCTTCTTATACCCGCTTGAAAATAACAGTGTGATAAAGCAAAATCTTAATGTTGACCTTATAATTCAAAATTTTCCCAGCAGACATTTCCTGTGTTTGTCTTAAAATGTTCTGCTGACCTTGTTTTCCGATTGTGCACTTTTGAATACATCAACTTCCACATTGACATGAAATTATCCAAAACCAAAGCAGCTTGTAAAAAATGAAGGTCTAATTGAGACCTACACTGTATCCAGTCTCACAAGTTTCATTAAAGTAAAATGTAAATTGACAGTACAATGTATACAAAACCGTGATTCCTGTTTTAATCAAAACGCGAGGAAACTGCTGCTGTATTGTGCTCAAGATAAACATTTATCAATTCTCATGAAACTTTTCAGGCATGTCCCTTGGGTCAAACCACACTACTAGAAAGAGGTATATGCTGCTCCTCAAATTTTATCCGTTTGAACGGCAAGATCCTCTCCGGCGGGGACGGACTGAAACGTCACATGAGTGGTCACATGACAAGACTCTAAGGGGTCATGTGACATCCGAGTTGTGAATCTGTGAAACCCAGCAGCTGAAAAAGTCTTGTGACAAGGCACATGACCAAATTCTGACTCAGAGTGGTCATGTGATACCTGAGCTGTGAAACACAACAGCTGATGAAGGCTGCTGGTCAGCAGAATTGGACACATTGGTGAATACTAGTCAAGTCAAGTCAAATATTTTTTATTTAAGTGACCTGCAGTTTACACTGCCCGGCCTCTTAGGCCTACAAGTCACCAGGTGGGCCACAAAGAACACATGCAAAAACAAAGCAAAACATCAGTATGAATAATAGAAAATCCTCATCTCCTACATTTATAAGCATTCTTTATAAATTTTGCTAGATAAGTACATAATTGTTTACAATTTAAAATAGATTTGAATTTGTCTAATTCATCCAAATTTGAAAAATTGTCAATAAATTTTACACAATTCTCAAACAAAATATTTCTTTGAACAGTGTGTAATGTACAAGTCATCAAAAAATGTTTTTCATCTTCAATTTCATTTATATTACAATTTGGACAAACTCTATTTTCCAATGGAGTAATAGGGGAAGTAAATCTACCTGTTTCTATTGACAAGGGCAATATTCCTAACCTGAATTGAGCAAGAAATGATCTCTCAGAACGGTTGATTACTCTATTGACATAATATTCCACATTATAATCATTTTTAAATATAAGATAAGTTCTAAGTTTTGGAAAATTAGCAAGATCCTGTTTCCATTGATTTTTATAACTTCCAACTAACCTGGTTTCGGTAACTTTCAATACACGATCTAAGCAGAATTCATCAGACATAGATTCAAATAAGTTAAGCTGATCAGTAGCCTCAAAAATCTGTTTAACCTCCCAGGCCCAATTTTTTAAATTTGATATTTTACAAAGGTCGACATCATGTAAAAATATTCTTTTTACTAGCCTAGAATCATCTAATCTAATCAACCTACACCAAAGGCGGACCATATTAACTTTTCTTCTTATTTCACTCGGAGTCCAACCTAGATCTCCCCACACTGCCAAATTTGGTGCAAAACGATGCACTCCCAAGAAATAGCGCAACATTTTATTCTCCATAATTTTAGAACTACCATACGTTTTATAACCAGAACTATCATACGTTTGAATACTATTATGGAATCATATCTTATTTAACTGCAATTTTAAAAAGGGCCAGTGCTACACTGTATGCCAATTAAAAAAAAGAAGCTAAATTTAATCTTTTTGCTGGATTTGAACTTGGTACCAATTATCATCCAAGCCAGCTACTGTAGAACGAGGTAAAGTTGGCGCACCATTTTGACCCACTTGATGGAAGAAATTCCAACTTTCCTCACCGACACAGGAATCCTTGGTAAAGTTGCCATATGTGTCAGTGGGGAAAAGTTGGCATTTCTGCCATTAAGTGGGTCAAAATAGCATGCCAACTTTACCCCGGATGGCCAACTTTACCCCGCTTAACGTCACCAGTAAGGTAATCCCCTCACTCGAGCCAAGCACAAGTGAAGGCACATCAGCAATGCTGGCAAACAGCTGGAGTACAAAAATAGTAAACGTAACAATGTGATTCTGTCAATGTTTCATTTTTTGGTCACACTTTGCCACTTTTAAAATGTTCAAATGCTGTTTGTTTTTGTCCAGTCATTTCACTTGTGATGCACTACTTGCATGTCAGATTGACAAAACAGTATAGTTCTATTTCTGACAGAACTAGTAATATGAGAAATGACCTATTAGCACCAGCTGTTGATGAAAGTTTCATAATATGTCAATTTATCTGTCACACCAAATATTTTCTTAATAAGATAACCGAGTGAAGTGTTGTGACTCGGGTCTGAAAAACCGGTTATAAAAGGAGAAAAGCTTTCGCGCCTAACAGACTCGAACATCCCTCAAAGAATATGAAGTTGATTGGAGCTCTGTGCCTTTTGGCTGCAGCATGTGCCTCTGCCTCCATCGTCAAGAATAATGCCAGTACAAGCAGAATCCCGTCAGAGTACTTGGTCAGCGTGAGGCCTCACATCCTGAGAGGTCAGACGCTGAAGCAAACGATGGCTGTTTTCGAAAACAAGATGGCCGCCCTGTCAAAAGACATCTCTGTTGTTTCTCGTTACGACTTCAATGGACTCTCTGTTGTTCACATCCATTCCGATTCAGAAGTCTTGGCTGCTTCGCTCTACAGTTTTCCTGAGGTAACCTCCGTTGAAGCCAATCTTCTCGAATATGCTCTCGACCAAGAATGCACTGTACAGGAGACAACCAGCGGAATTTGGGGCTTGGCCAGAATTTCCAAGAGGCAAGATTCCAACGATACCACATATTCCTACCAGGAAGGAGATGGAGCTGGTGCCTATGTGTATGTTGTGGATTCTGGTATTTTACTTTCCCACAATGACTTCGGAGGTAGAGCCATCCATGGATTTACAGCTGACGGTATCAACGAGCCTCCGGAGACCGATTACAATGGTCATGGAACGCATTGTGCTGGAACCGTCATGGGAAATACATACGGAGTTGCCAAATTTGCGGGAGCAATCGCTGTTAAGGTTTTGAATGGGTTTGGACTAGGAAGCACCAATCGAGCCATTTCTGGTCTTGAATGGGTCTTGGAAGATTTCAACGAAAGAAACAATGCGGCTGGAGGAAACCTGGCTGCTGTGATCAGTATGTCCCTGAGGTTCACCCCTAGTGACGCCATGGATGCTGCTCTTCAGGAACTATTCGATGCTGGCTGCATCACCGTCGCCTCTGCTGGAAACCAGGCTTCCGTTTCATGCTCTCAGTCGCCAGCCCGTGCCGCTGCCTCTGTTTCTGTCATGGCCTCTGACGTCAACAACGAGTTAGCGTCATTCTCCAATTATGGAGACTGTGCGGACGTCATAGCTCCCGGTGTCGACGTCCTCTCCTGTTGCAACACTGGTGACGATTCCGCATGCGTCAAAACTGGAACCTCCATGTCTTGTCCTCATACCGCAGGAGTCCTGCTCCGGTACATGTCTCAGATGATCCAGAAGACTGGATACAAACCATCTCCTGCTGAACTCAAGGACTGGATCAGAGACTCCGCAACCAGAGATGTCATTAACCTTATGGGAAGACCAGACACCAACAACGCGTTTGTTTATGCTCCTTGTGACATCACTTCCGAAGACAACTGAGTCTACTTCATGAAAAATAAAGAGAAATGCAAGCACCTCCTTATTGTTTATTTGGCAATATAATAATTATTACAAACAAATATTTGATGGTAAGGAGTCCAATATAGTGTATAGCGGTGTACTGCCTGCATATCACAGGGTCCACTGTTTCATTCCAACACCTCGACAGAATACAAGTCGCCTATCATAATGTTCGACAAGCCTTTTCAATCATACTTCAATCATTCCTGTCTCCTCCTGTCCAAATTACCTTCCAAGTGTGTAAATAAACAATACAAATTCCATCCATTGATCCCTGTCATAATGGGAATTTCTAGTACAATATAGTTGGACAAAGAAAAGCTATATATATTGGACAAGGCGTTTGCTTATCTGGACTGGGTAGTCGGGTTACGATTATTAGGGTTTTTACATGTTGTCCTTTCCCGATTAATTTTTTTGTTTGATTAACCAAGACACAAGGCTAGTGCAACATCTGTTCAAAACTATTAATATTACTATCAAATATTCATTCATTGAATTTCATTCGTAACTGTCATTTCAGTGCATTTTTGAGCCTCTGCAATCAGTGCAATAAAGTATGCCACCTAATGCTTCAAAATATAAAACTCCATATAACTTTCATATAGAGCCACTTAAAATTTTTACTTCATGCTTATAGCTGCACACACCCTATGTGTGACACCTAGAATCTTTCGATGCAGTTAGTATGTGTTAAAGTGTAATAAGGAATTTGTAAAAATTGACGTGCTATGTCCTTATTGGTTGTTGATCGCCAGGGCGGAATTAAAAAATAAATTTATAATTTAGAAATAGCCATTTTTTAAACTTATAAATTTCAACTTGAATATTATTCCATTTCTAAATAACTTCTGGAGAATTCTGGGCGGGGTGAATTTTATACAACTGACTGCTTCCAAAAAGGGAAATTATTTTCTAACAGGTTCCGTGATGTTGAATGACAACACACTTTCTTTTATGGTTTGTTTCTTTTCAGTGATACTTTTTTTGGAAAAGTGAGAAAAGAAAAGGGGGACATAGTATGAAGGGAGGGGGGGGGGGAGTAAGAAAGAATTAACATCTTGTCTGGCATTTTAGACAGTATACATATACAATGGTAGCACAGTATAAATTGTCTAATAATAATAATAATAATAACTAGTATACTAAATTGCACAGCAATTTAAAGGAAGAACTTCCCTTCCCTTCCAATCCCTTCCCTTCCTTGCAATCCCTTCACTTCCTTCCCAATCCCTGCCCTTCCAATTCCTACCCTTCAAATTCCTTCCTTCCCCTTCCATCCCTTGCCTTCCATGGCGAAGCTATTTGATTTGGCAAAAAGGTAAATCTTGCTGTTACTAGACGTTTGGTTGCAATAGGCCTTGTAGTAGGCTATACAGTGACATATATTGAAATGACACATCGCTTGGCATGGAGATCAATGTGTGGTGGTCAGCGGTACCACCCTCAAAGCAATACATTTTGAGAGAATGGTAGGTGAAACCCTAACCCTAATGGCTTGTTGTAGACAAACCATAAGAGTTCTGGAGCTTTGCTTACATGCAAAAATAGAGCAAAAAATTAGGAATATGTCAAATTAGTTTTAATTGATTTTGATAAATAATTAATGAGTTATAATTGAACATACAAAATATTATATGTAAAATTAGTTAAAAGTAATAGGAAGATATCCTTGTACCACAATAGAGGGCATAATTTTACGCATTTTTTGGTGTTAATTTCATTAGATTTGAAAAATTATTACCAGAGCAATTTCCGTTTCAATTTTGAAATGAAAAAAATTCTGCAAGAAAAAGTATTTGATGTAGGCAAATTTCCTTTGGGCACAATATGGAGGCCTAACCTGGGTAGCCCACATCAATTATTCATGAACATCCATGAAGTTCTTCATACACTTTTTTTAGGAAAAAGTTTTGATTGGCCCAAAAAGTGACATAAAATTTTCAATGTCCACCGCGATTCTAAACCGCGCGTCGCACGGGATATTTCTATACATCACTGGAAAGCTGACATTCTGAGCTTTCCAAAAATGTCCCTGGTTTGTTTCTAGGACCAATATTAAGGGAGATACAGCCCATCAAATGTTCAACTTTTGAGGCCCTGTGGCTCCAAAAGTATTACACCTGGGATGCCATGCTTTTGCATGGACACTGTACCCAAGTAGTACTCATAGTTCCTGTAAGGACATGAAATTCTGATAATTACATCATGGGTTTTCATGACATGACCCCTGAAATTTCAGTCTGCACAAATTTTGAACTTTTTTTTCCTACAAACCTATTTAGCCTTCGGCCACCAGACTACTTTCTGCACTGCCTATTTCATTAGAGAGTAATAGGAAAAATTTTCATGACATTCCTCCCAACAGTTATCCTAAAACTGGAGCCGAAAATTTTTTGTGAAAATTGGCTGTAATTCCAATGTCGAGCGGAATTCCCATGCGTAATTCCAAACATTGGAGAGCTTTTGTAGTGTCATTATGCAGTTAAAGTTTCATGAAGATATCTTTTACAGGTTATGATTTATTCAACATTTAAAGAATGACCAAAAGTGGGAAGAAAAAAAAGAAGAATAATAAATAATAACTAGTACACCTGTAATTGTGCACAATTACAAAGATAAATTCCCCCCTTCCCTTCCTCTCCCCTGGCCCCTTACATCCCCCTGCCCCCTTACATCCCCCTGCCCCTTCCCTTCTACCTTCCCCATCCGATGATTCAAACAGAAATGTAATTGGGTCAGCATTTATTTCAACAAAGAAAATGTGCTGCCAGTGAAGTATGAGAAGCGATGAAATTGGCATATGGACAGGAAAAAGTGTTTCCAGCCATAACAAGCATTTGTGGAGGGAAAAAGTGAGATAAAATTTTCAGGGTCCACCGCGATTTTTAACGGACGGCGCTACAGTAAAATGCTATATACCATGTGAAAGCTAAGAAACAGAGCTTTCTAGTGGTATTTTTTATTTTTCTGTACCTTTAATAGGGGCCGAGTTATCGGCGTTTGAAAAATAGGCTTTTTGTGGTACTATAGCGCCGATACCGTTAACGCTAGAAAGTTGAAATTCTAGTGGATTGTTACACTATAGTATGACTGTAACTGCATGCAACTGCAGCTTGATTGGAGCATTTCTTCCTAGTTTTTGAAAAATTTTAGTAGCAATTTCAGGAATTCCCTTATTTGAAAAATTCATATAAAAAAAACTTTTAGAGATATTGCCAAAAGCCGCCTTTCCGCACTGCGTATATCTTTAGAGATTATTATGTTAAAATTTGGTGTTTTTTCCTTGACTGGTTTTGACAAAACTGTGAACACAAATTTTTTATCAATTTCTTGCGTAATTATCAGTTAACTAGGAATTACGCAATATAATTCCAGTACATAAAATTGTTTACCAAAAGCAAAATGACCCTTTTTGTTTTAGTTGATTATTGCAAATAGTTTCTGAAATACAGCCTGTCAAATTGTTGACGAAAAATAAAAAGAAAAACAAAAAAAAAGGAAAAATAACTAGTATAACTGATATTGCCGTACAGCAATATCGGATAATCCCCCGCGGGCCCCGTATGACCCGAGCCCTGCATACTCTTCTCTGCCAATTCATGTCCATTATTTTTCCGTATTAGGCTGGCCCGCTTTGTAGGGAATAAAGTTCCATTGCAAGAGTGTGGATAATATCATTACTGTAGTGCCAGTATGCCTTAATGAGTTTAATGCACAAATACAGGATATAAAACCCAATGAGTAAACCCTTACGCATGATGCCCTTTCAATGAGCAATGTATATCATTCCAATGTGATTATTACACTCTACACGTTTTTGTTCACGTTAGTTACGCTGCATTGACAGTCCAGAGCGGTTAGCTGCGATTGTTGAAGAAGGTCAGCTGTTGGGAAAGGTGGCAGTGAGACAATATAACTGACTGCTGACTAACATGCATCTGTGAACCATTTGTGTTCTTTATTTTACCAGGAAAGTATTGGAGATAGGAGGATGTCTTTATATGACAAAATAGGCAAAAAAATTAGCAACATGTACATTCAGTTTTAAGTGATTTGAAATAATAATTCACAAGTTATAATTGAATATATAAAATCATTTATGATAAATTGGCTATGAGGAATAGGTAAATGCCCTTGGAGGACAGTGAAGGCCATAATTTTACGCATCTTTTGGTATTAATTTCATGAAATTTGAATGGGTAGAAGCTGAGCAATGTGCATTTCAATTTTGAATTTCAAAAAATTCTCTTGGAAAAACCATTTGATGCAGGCAAATATCCTTTGAGGACAGTATGGAGGCCTAACCAGGGACTAATTAAAAAAATATTCATCAACATTCACAAAGAACTTCATTGATTTTTCAGCCAAAAACGTTTCAAGGGGCGCAAAAAGTGACAAAAAATGTTCAATGTCTGACGCGATTCTACATCGCACGTCTGAGACTATAATGCTATACACCATTGGAAAGCTAACAAACAGACCTTTCTTGTGATATGTAATACTTTGTTGTAGCTCAATTAGGGACCGAGATATGAGCACTTGAAAATTGCATTTTTCGACGTCTGTAGCGCCGAGACCGTTTGTGCGAGGAATCTGTAACGTAGTGAAGTTGGTACACTAGGGTAGGTCTGTAAGTGTACCCACGTGCAGCTTTCTACGAGCATTCCTTCCCTGTTTTTCAAAAAAATTTCAGTAAATTTTTGGGATGTCCAATTTTCAAAAAATCATATCTTGAAATGTATTCATGAAATCTCCACAGGACGCCTTTCTGCACTGGAGACTTAGTCAAGGTATCTTAGAAAAAATCAACAGGTCTCAGTTATGCTTAGGTTCTCAGAAACCTGCGCCGGAATTTTTTTTTATATTTTCCTCATGAAATTTGATCATGAAATTTCGTTCAAAGTTGCGCGCAACTGAGTTGCATATTACCCTTGACTTATGAAGCGGTTTCTTTAATAGTTTTGAAGTAATCGCAGTTTTCCTGTGAGAATAATAATAATAATAATAATAATAATAAAAGGTAATCGAAGAATATCAATATAATCCCCCGCCGCTGCGCGAGCGGGGGATTATAATAATAAGATGCTGAAAAAAAAACTGAACAAAAACAATATAAATTCCCCTAACGGGGGAATTTATAATAATAATAACTAGTACACCTGTAATTGTGCACAATTACAAAGATAAATTCCCCCCTTCCCTTCCTCTCCCCTGCCCCCTTACATCCCCCTGCCCCTTACATCCCCCTGCCCCCTTACATCCCCCTGCCCCTTACATCCCCCTGCCCCCTTACATCCCCCTGCCCCTTCCCTTCTACCTTCCCCATCCGATGATTCACACAGAAATGTAATTGGGTCAGCATTTATTTCAACAAAGAAAATGTGCAGCCAGTGAAGTATGAGTAGCAATGAAATTGGCATATGGCCAGGAAAAAGTGTTTGTAGCCATAAGAAGCATTTGGGGAGGCAAAAAGTGAGATAAAATTTTCAGGGTCCACCGCGATATTGAACGGACAGCGCTACAGTAGAATGCTATATACCAAGTGAAAGCTAAGAAACAGAGCTTTCTAGTGGTATTTTTTATTTTTCTGTATCTTTAATAGGAGCCGAGTTATCGGCGTTTGAAAATAGGCTTTTTGTGGTGCTATAGCGCCGATACCGTTAACGCTAGAAAGTTGATATTCTAGTGGATTGTTACACTATAGTATGACTGTAACTGCATGCAATTTCAGCTTGATTGGAGCATTTCTTCCTAGTTTTTGGAAATTTTTAGTGGCAATTTCGGGAATTCCCTTATTTGAAAAATTCATAAATACGTACAATATCAATAAGAACTTCCCTACGGGAAGTTCTTAATAATATGTATGTGGAAAAAGATTGTTAAAACAATATCTCCGGAGTGAGATGTGAAATGTTGATGTCTCACAACTTGCATCCACGAGTCAAAAATGAAGTTAATCCAGTTTTATCTTATGATTTCAGTAATGAAGGTCACCATGAAGTATTACATGAATCACATATTGTTTCTTCTCAAATGAAAGCACTCGTACTGAAGCGATTTTATTCATTGTTTTAACTCAAAAATGTCGCATAACATGTGATATCGACAAAGTTATTAATGATTTTTTTTACCAAACTGAGGAAACAAAGAAGCCTTAGCCTTAACGAGAGTTCTCAAATAGTTTGATGTTGATGTGGGCCTATTATAGCTGTTTGCAGATTAGTGGTCCAAACAGTTTCAAAATTAACTTTCGACTTGTGTGATGTCACTGGCTTATAATGTTTTGTTTGTGTCAGTTATGGTTAATCAGTTGATTTAGTGCTTATCATATCTAGCAGCATGGGCGATAATAAACAAAGTAATGAAGTATTTCATCAAACAAGAAGATTAGGATACCAACATAATACTGGACCAGTGCCGTGAGTTGGTAAAATTTCAGTTTTGGGCCAATATGCACGTACATTTAAGGTCATATCTCAGCTCCTTGATGGAATTTTTGCCCATATTATGGATCATATGATAGGCAAAGATGTCTTCTTTCATGAGAATAGCAGTAATTGGATCCATTGGTCACTGGTATTGAAATAATGAGTGATACATGATTGCAGTTAGGGAAATTTTTGATGTCCCGCCTGGACACAGCATGTAAAATTTTTGCATAAAACTTTTAAATACAGGAAAAGAGATGAGTTTATGATCACACTTGCTAAGCATTACTATTCCTCGATTAGTTGGGCATCTTATGAAACCAGAAAAAAGGCAATTGGATGTCTCTATGTTTTTTTAATACACCTTTTGTAATCCTCGGTTGATGTGTCCCGGGTAAAGCTAAAAAGTGCAATGCGATTTTTGAAGCAACAGGTAAACCATTGATGCAAACATTTTTGGAACATTTGACATACCAATGCATTGCTCATGACCTTGTCTGTCAGGAAAATATCACTTAAATTGACTGAGGCTATTGTGCTAGAAGCTGTGATGGCTTCAGTAAGACTGACAACAGCGCGACGTTACTATATTCTGCCAAAATTTTGTGGGACCTCTCTTGTTCGAGTACTTCCTGATGAAGGCTTGTTGCTGGAATGCATGCATTCTTGGTATTATTGGCATGCTCATGAGCCTGGCTTTCCATTAGTATATAGAATATGGCAGAATGTCTAACCGATCATGGCATTAGAGCCCTATCTTTGAGACTGACAAAAAATGTGACGCTCTCACATTTTGTAATATTTATGATGACCTTTCTTCTTTACTCGCTTCTTGATGAAGGCCAGTTGATGGAAAGTTAACTTCTCTGATATGATTTTGTTGCTCATGAGCCCAGGTTTCTGTTGGTTTATAGAAAGTATTTGTAGATGTATAATATCATGATATTAGGGGCCTGTCTTTGTCAATGACAACAAATGTGGCACTTTGACATTTTGTAAAAATGTATGTTCAGACATGTCTTGTTCTAACGCTTTGTGAGAAATACTCATTGTGGGGTTTTTTTTTCACTTGTTTGTTATTGCATTGTTGCACTTGAGCTTAGCTTTCCATTGGTACATACACTCTAAACATTTGGTTGTCACTATGACTAGTTTATGACTACTTTAGGGTAGTAATGGTGGAAAAAATTTGCTACTGACTTCCTGGAAAATCATTTTGACTATTCTATCATAATAAAAATGACTATGTTGACTATGTAAGTGTCCAAAAGGTAGTCAATTTGATCATCATCTAGTAGTTTTAATAACCAGAGTGGTACAGCTTACTAATCGAATATTTGTCACATTGACAACCGTTTAGTAATTTTAACTCAAGGAGTTGTCGGTTTAGGCACCAGGAATTACAACTCTAGAGTTGTCATCTTGACCACCCTGCATTTAGAGTGTACAATATGGTTTTTAGTCAAACCTATCATGGTACAATGGCCCTGTGTTTATGGCAAACAAAAAGTGCAACGCTTGCTTACTGCATTACCTGCTAATTCCACCATAGAAGATACGATAAGGCGAAAAATGAAAAATCTGTATTATGTTTGTTATAAGCATATTATTCAACAGATCTCGTGCAATTTTCATAATGGTATCTTAAAAAGTCTTTGCTGCAGGGTTATTTGAATAAACCAAGGTTCGTTTCGAATAAACTGCATTTAAAGTTAATATTTTCTTCACATTCATGTTTAAATTTACTGGCATAATGTGGCCTAGTCGTCACAAAAAAGCATTTACAACCTCAATTTTTTGGATTTTGAATCTGATACATAGGAAACATATAAGAGATTATTGGTTTTTCGGCCAATTTCACAAGAAATTCCAAATTTTACCAACTTGTGGCATTGGACCTACTGTCAATGATGTGGCAAAGTTAGTTTGCAAATTGAAAATAAGAAAATTAATTTTTTCAGTGGACCCGCAATCTGCAAAGAGCTCTTAATAAAAGTTTTGTTCAAAAATATGTTTTAAAAGAAATCTTACTTTTTCAGATGCATTCAAACTATAGGAGGGTAGTGTATTTTTACAATTTGTGAAATTTATTCTGTGGTATCACTTGTCATTTCTGGGTGCATAAAAGTTCCACACCAGTGATACAGATTGTGTCATGATCTCTGCTTCCAGTCCCAATTAATCCTAAGAAGCAATAACTTGCCAGGGGGGCTGCACTATCCATCATATTATAATCATAATAACATACTTTCGAACATGTACTTACCAATTTCGATCTGTAAATTCCCATATCAATCCCATACTCTTTCTCAATGAACATATGCAAAGTCTTCAACACAAAGGAGTTATATACTTTCAAAACATTTTTTGACAAAATTGCATTTTCTTATCTGCGTGATTGATGTGGAAATGTGAAGTAATTTATCATTATATTAGAGTAGTATATATATTATACCAAAATCTTGGAACCATACATGAGATTTGGACACAGACTGAACAGTCATCACCCAGAGAAAATTTGTGATGAAGTGTCTATTACAAGTAATGGCTCTAAGATGTCTACTTTGCCGGATTGTTTTTCCAAATCAGATAATAATGATATTGATTATAATTGCAAATTGTGTCAAGGATCACTATAAAATTCACAGAAGAAGAATAGAGAAAACTAGGCAGGAATAAATAAAACTAGAGCCCTGTAACTGACCAAGGTCAGTGACTAAGAATTTACCATGCTTTTGCCCTGCACATTGCCATTGTGGTGCACACTGCCGCTGTTGTGGACACTGCCACTGTGGTGCACATGGCCACTTTGGTGCAAAATGCAGCTGTGGTGCAAGTGGCCACTGTGGTGCTAACTACCACTGTGGTGCAAGCTGCCACTGTGGTGCTAACTGCCACTGTGGTGAAAATTGCCACTGTGGTGCAAACTGCCACTGTGGTGTCGACTTCTGTGTAGCAGAGTTTGTGTCAATAACTGCACATATTAAAATAAAAGCTGAGTTAACAGATCTTTTACCTATTGGTGCTACAACCAAATGTACATTAAATTAAATAAAGAGGAGAATACCAGCTTTCCGAAACTGCTTGTGTCATTCATGTAGCTTTAGTAGAACCAGCGAGACAGCCAATTGAAATATTGGTAAAATTGTGATAATTCATCGAAAAATGATCCCTGAAAATGTCAAGTTTTAAACTTGAATTTTGCTCCCGAATGCAAACGGTTTGAATTAGTGACTTGAAATTGCTTACACTTCTGTAAATGTGTTGGTACAATGTCTCCAAATATTATTAACTTTCTTGAAGATAGCTTTCCTTGTCAAATAAATGTGAAACTATGAATTCGTGTGTGAAAACATGAAATTTTCAGGGTCCGGCGATCTTTTTAACCAGTAGAGATACGTTAAAATGGTTAGAGAACAAATACTAGAAGAGAATCTGGGCTTTCCAAATATGTTTTCAGTTTTCCTGTAACTTAATTATAACCGGAGATAGAGCCCGTCAAAGTTTGGGTACAAGTGCAATGTTGACCAATGAGCAGGTCAATTTTGAAGTCATTGCTTGACCTTGTGACCTGAAACTTGGAATGTAGGTCACTGTGAGGGCCTTAAAATTTTGCAAGGGACCTCTAGGGTATTATGGAACCAAATGCTGAAGAGATAATGCAAAGCCCTCAATTATTTCGCGGTTAACAAAAATGTAATGTCTCAAATGTCCAATTTCGCCCAATATTTGACCTTGAGTTTGACCTTGAAAATACCTTTCTAGGTCAAAACCAATATTTTGCCCAGATTGGCAATGGGTCATATAGGGGGGGTTATTTTATTGTTTGAAATGTGTAGGATCAATATTTACCTGTCATGAGGGCAAAAATAGGGTGTTTTAACATGCCGTGCGGTATGCAATATTCGTGATTTTTTAACAAATCAGCATGAAAAGATATCTGAATTCTGATTTCAGGCGTCAAACAAACTGGCTGGCGCCTTCCAGAAACCAGAAGATGAGACTGATATCTGGAAAAAAAGATAATTTTCAGAATTTCTGAAAATCGCCCAAATTTTCAACTTTGACGGGTCGAATGACCTTGAAAAATGAGGTCAAGGTCAAATTTGAAGGTCCGTATGGACATTTTGGGGGTAACTTTGGGGTAGTTCATTATACATTTGC